>JANHMN010000001.1:173438534-173451808 GCA_030674055.1 Rhabdomys pumilio | reverse complement strand
ACACACACACACACACACACACACACACACACACACACACACACACACACACGTAGGTAATTGGTGCTGGAGAACCAGGGTTCCTCACACCACATTGTGTGTAGTTGGCTGGGAATGCTCTGGGTTCCTCCAGCTGGAAGTTAGGCTGGGCTGCTCACTAAAGGCCTCTCCACAGCTCCTCACAGCACGGCCCCAACACAGGAGAGAAAGTCCTTCGGTTTCCAAAATGGGTTTATTGGCATGATGGATGGTGGATGGATCTGGATGCACCCCCAAAAAAACCCAGGGCAGACCTGAGTTAAATAGGGAGGGAGAGAAGGGGGAGAGGCTGGGGAGGAATGCTTATTTGGCTCCACCCTCTGGCCTTCAGGTACCTAATTAGTATGTAAATCTCTCTAGGGCCTGAGGCCTGTTTATCACCCCTCCACCTGTGTCCTATGTGACTGAAGGGTGCAGGTTGAATGGAGATCAGATCTCGTGTCAGGAGCCTGGGTTCTGGGGCTCCTTCCAGGATACCCTTCCACAGCCCAACACACATACACTAGATAAGTTTGGTTTTTTTTTGTTTTTGTTTTTTGTTTTTATAAATACACTCCTAACAATTTTTAAATGTGGTCTTCCTTCTCCCTGGAGTTGTTGGCTCTTGGCCCACAAAGACAAAGGGAGAAGGGTCAATGAACAGAGAGCTTCAGGAGGCCTATGAGTTAAAATGGAAACGACTATATTCCGGGATCAGCTTCAGGGAGACAGATCAACTTTGTTCAGGGTGAATCAGAGGTTATATAATTTGGGGAAAGAAGGAAGGAATATCCAGCATGGGCAAAGGTCATTGGCTTATGGTTAAGGTACTGAGATTCCTCATTAGCGTGGGGAAGCATTCCAGGAATCTCAGGTGCTGAGTGGACAGATTCTTATTGGGAGAAAGAAAGCTGAACCTGTAATCTCACCAAGGCTATGTGGCATTCTGCAGGTAGAAGGTATGGGGTTTTTGAGCTCCATCGATAAGGTAAGAGAAGGAAAGCCCTTCTATTATTTTGCACCAACTCAGAAGGCTATTTGGACAATGGTAGAGTTGTCCAAACAACTGACTGGCAGGGCCCAAAGAATGGAATAGGTATTAAATGTTTTATTCATACTTTTTTACATTTTTTACTATTTTTACATAATTATGGTAGCATTAGAGGCCTAGTAAAGGAAACCTGTCCTTCTAATAAAGAAAAGGGAACCTCTGGATGGGTAGAGACAGAACATTCCAGTTGTAGAGGTCAATCATTTGAAAAAGAAAGCACCTCTCATGAAGGCATTGCCACCTTAAGCCACGCTAAAGAAGTGTGGAATAATTATACTCTCAACAGGATAATGTATTTTTCTTTCTATATGCTCATCTCCTAGCTCAGTGACTTGACAGCTAAGCCATTTTTCTTTGTAGTTCACCTCACTTTTCAGAATTACTCGAGAAAATAACTCTCTCTCTCTCTCTCTCTCTCTCTATCTCTCTCTTTCTCTCTCTTTGTGTGTGTGTGTGTGTGTGTGTTTTCATCTGTATTCTAAGTATGCTTTTCCTAATATTTTAGAGTTCATTCTTTTTCCAACGTTTATTTTTTTTTTTTGCTGACATCCATTAAAGCCTAATTCAACAAGCATGGCTTTCTTTCTCTGTTCCTCTTCTCTCTCTCTGTCCTCCAGGCAGCTGTTGAGATTTACAGTTTGCCTGCTTCATAGTTTTATTTCCAACTTTAATAAAATTATACGTAAGTTACCTTTTAGGTCTATGCTTAAATTCTCTCATTAATAAGACAAAGGCGCCCAAGAGAAGACTCCGATTTTCCCATAATTCTCATTAAATGATACTCTTACCCATAAACCTGTCTTTAAGGTGGCTACATAATTTTCTTAACTTTCTTTCTGGTTATGAGTATGCTTTCTTGGTCTTTTGTGAGAACAGATCTCCTCCCCTTTAAAGATGTTTGTATCTGATCCCTGAACTCCATTGAGAGGTTTTACTTTATTGCCTTAATGACTCTGGAGGTCGTAACTCTATCCTCAGCTTCTTCTCATCCAGGACACAATTCATGAAAAGAGTTCATCTTTAACTCGCAAATAGTTTTTGTGCAATTAGAGGTAAGTGATGGTTGTCTCTACAGCACTGTGTACAATCTACTCTCACAGATAGCCAGAGTCAAGTGTGTCCAGAATGTCATGTGACTTCATATGACCGTTTCACCTTCTGTTAAATGACATGATTGTAAAGTTAACTCTTTCTTGTCAATTTTTAAGGAATTGCAGGGATACTGGACATAGATGATTCACTTGTTAAGCTTCAAGTTAAAGCAAAAATTTGTCCAATATCATAACCAAGTAGGATTTGATGGATTCAGGCACCCTATTACCATTTGGGAGATGAAGATAAATATCCAAATGTATACAGGAAAAAGGTGGCAATGGCACTGGGTAGAGTTTCACATGTCTCCAGCAGTTACATGTTCAAACAGAGCATAGACTCTGGCTATTTGTAGCATGCCAGGGATTTGAGGAAGGAGACATTTTAGTTATGGGAAGTGCTCCTACACTACATAGACAGTTTTTCAGAGACTGGTTTGTGCCTACTGCACTCCAGCACTACTCTTCCTCTAAATATTAATTGTCAAAGTGTTTCCAGACTTGCTTTATAAGGAAGAGAGACATACCACCTTCTGCTGAAAGCACTTGGCCTTTGCAATGCTTTACTAGCTTGCTCATGGAAGTGACTTTTCCAAGCTCCCAACTCATGTCAGTTTTCTGTAGATGACATCAGAGATGTGCCACAGCTTACAAGTCAGAGCACTCACACCCTCCTTGCAATCTCTCCCCATGTGAAGTTGTTGCTACAAAGAGATGGGAGGTCACTTGCTGTGACTGTGCAGTCAGTCTTAGAGTTCTCAGGGTTCCTACAATGAAGCAAATTCCTCCATTTCACCTGGAATCAGAGGCTACCTGGTTGCAGGTGTACAATATGGCTTACTTATTAACCTTTTTGCTTGGGATATGAGATCTCTCTCCTTCCTTACAACTCTTTGAAAATGAGCACAGGGTACCACTTTTGGTGTGGTAGAGCTGAAGAGTCATTCTTCGGAGCCCTGCAATGCTGTATATGGAGTTAAGTTGATAAATATCCTAATAAATTTCTTATCCTAAACAATAATTTCTCACTTTATCTTTCTGTCTAAACTACTCATCTTAGTGACATTCTCTGGGTTGTAAAAGCGAGCATCTCCTTGCAAAAAAATTTGTTTGGTGTGTTTTAAATGTGTTGTTTCTTCCAAATTCTCTTTTACCTCAGACTCTGAAGACCCTTTCTTCTAATATACGTTTCTCCTCCACAGCAATGGTATATAAGTTCTTTTCCTGAGCAGACTGCTTGCACTACACCCTTATATTTAACAATGTATTGTTGATATTGGTATTTCCTAATAATTCTTGCCAGAAGGATATATACATATACATGAATGGCACAATATCATGTATTTGTATGTATATGTGTATTTAAAAGTCAAAAAATGCCATTTAAAACATCCTTTTGTCTCATCATTTCAGAGCACTCCTTGCTTAGATTTATGATACATTTTTAAATCGAAATCTTTCCTCTTGGTCATCTGTTTCCTTTTTGGAACCTCGTAGGAAAACAAATATTTTCAATTCATGTTCCTCTTCTGTGTCACAAGGATATGCATACAAGAACATGTCTTCCACACATTCCCTCAAACTCAGGAGAAATGGTACAGTAGAACTGCTTGTTGCCCTTGACCAACCTAAAAATGTTCTAAGTCTGGGCATTGGACCACATTTCCTTCAGCTTCTTCTCTATTTTTTGTCCCTGCAGTTCTTTTTTTTAGACAGGAATAATTCTGGGTCAGGAATTTTGACTGTGGGTTAGTAACCCCTTCCCTCCACTTGAGGCTCTGTCTATCTACTGGAAGTGGACTCTTTGAGTTTCTTTCCCCAGTGTTGGACATTTTAGCTAAGGTTACTACCAATGAATCCTGAGAGTGTCTCACCTCCTGGTGTCTAGTACTTTCTAGAGGGTGCCACCCCCACCCCCTACTGGCTGAGGCTGCTTATTTCTGTTCATTCTTTTGGCTTCTCTGCTGTCTCCTCCCCCATACCTTATCTTGTTCTTTTTTCCCCTTTTCCTTCCCCTCTCCCACCTAGGTCCCTCTCTCCTGATGCCTCTCGTGATTATTTCCTTCCCCCTTCTGAGCGACTGAAGCCTCCTCACTTGGGCATTTCTGCTTGTTACACCTCTTATGGTCTGTAGGTTGTATTCTAGGTATTCTGCACTTTTTGGCTAATATCCATTTATCAGTGAGTATATACCATGTATGTCCTTTTGGGTCTGAGTTACCTCACTCAGAATGATATTTTCTAGTTCCATCCATCTGCCTGCAAAATTTATGATGTCCTTGGTTTTTAGGGATCCATCTAATGTGGAGGGGTACACCAAGGCCTAAAACTACTATGCTGTGATGTGCTTACAGACAGGAGCCTGGTACGGCTGTTTTCTGAGAGCTCCTATGAGCAGCTGACTGAGACATAAGTTGATACTTACTCCCAGCCATTGGACTGAAGTCAGGGATCCCTATGGTTGAATTCAGAAAAAGATTGAAGAAGCTAAAAGGAAGAATCACCCCATAGGAAGACCAACAGTCTCAACTAACCCAGACCCTAGGGAGCTCCCAGAGACTGAGCCTCTACTACTAACCAGGAGTACGCACGGGCTGGTCCGAGGCCCCTGGCACATATGTATCAGAGGTCTCTCTTTTCCTACCTCAATGAAAGAAGATGAATTCAATCCTCAAGAGTCTTGTGTCTTCAGGGAAGGGGGATACCTGGTGGTAGAAAACAGCACCCTTTTGGAAGCAAGGGGGAGGAGGAATGGGATGAGGAACTGTGGGAGTGGGATAGAGTGAGGAGGGGGAAATGACTGAAATGTAAATAAATAAAATAATCTAAAAAATATATACAGAAACTAAATTAAAGAATTTGAACAAAGAGAAAAAAATGTCCTAAGTCTAGTAGGCTACAGAAGAAAGGGGGAAGAAGTAGATGAGAGGGAGAGACCTAAAATCACATGTGCCAAAGGACTTCTAAATGTTGGCAACCCTGTAAACATCTCATTTCTCTTTTTATAATTTCAAGCACATTTTAGTCAGGGGAAAGAAAAGGGAGGCAACATGAGTAAATTTTTCCTTTGAATATCACTGATATTAATAATAGAGAAGAATCAGAGTGCCTACTACATTGGATGGATGAAGAAGCTGTAGTGTTTTGACCTTGTGGACAATTACACAGTTAGTTCAAAGGAGTGCATGGCAATCATACAGAAAACAGTAACTCTTATAGACCTGACTCTTTCAATTAATTATAGCTTATAGCCTATAGAAACTGTAGCCTCACACCATGGACGCTTTTATCTACCTGTTGACCCCACCCTAAAAGAGTTGAACAAATACTAACTTAGTCCAGTAGATCAGTTCTGATTTTCTCTGATGACTCTTCCTTCTTAAAGTGCCTGCTTGGAATCAAAATAGAACTCAAGAACCCTGAAAGGACTTTCAAGGTTGTTCCTACTATACCTGATGAGAGATCCTTGGATTCTTTTCCCAAAGTATTTTCTGAAAAAGGTTCATGATCATATGTATAGATCTCTTATGCTAACATGTTTTTCTTTAGGACCCAGAGGCCATTTTTTGGAGTGCAGTCATCAGAAATGGTAGAGGGTCTCTCACCCAGCCCTGTGGAAAGGTAGATTTCTGACCCCAATATTGGTCAGCTAGACAACACAGCTGCCTGGTGGCATTTACACTGTCCAACCCTTTGGACTCTTATTTCCTTGATTCTGATTAAGTCCTTGCTCAGCCCTGTCTTAGGCCCATCATCCTCCCTTTACAAGGCCTGGCCACTGTTTAACCTATTGAAGTACAGTTCATGTTGAACTCCTTTTCCCATTTGATGCAATGTTATTGATTACAATCTATTCCTTCAGCTTCAACAGGTGTCCAGCTTTATCTTTCATAGAGCCAGTTGCTAAGGAACTGAACCCCTCATCATGGTGGTTGTTGAAGGTGCTGGGATTATGCTCATCAGAAATCATTAGCAAAGGCATTCTCTCTGTTTTTGAAAAGAACAATCCTGCATGTTGCCATGAATAAAAGTTTAAGGAAACTTTGCTGGGAAGCAATTCAGATTTATGAATTTCACATTAAATCAGCTAAGTACATCTGTTACACTTATCATAATGGCAACTTTTGCGTAATGATTTCTTAGAATCACAAATGATGTGCAAATTCTCAGCAATTTAGGCATTTGGAAGGGCAGGCATGCGTCCTGGGTGATTGCCTATTATCCTCAAACACCCAGCTTTTACCATGGCCTTTGTTCTTTCATTTTATGCCTCAGAATCTGGAAGCATAATCTCACGTGGGGGCAGAGAGTTAACCCTACAAGGATATCTCCGCATGTGTTAGATAGCATCCCATTTTCTCTAATTCATTATTTTGCAATGTAACTCACAAATGGCTAAAAGTACTTCCCAAAGAATAAAATAGAAAGAGTGTGTGTTTGCCTTCTGGATTTATGATCCACATACAGCTTCAGTCCTGCTCTTAGAAGACACTATACTGCGACCATATTTCTCATTTCTCCTTTAACCCTAACCACAAATTTTTCTTGCTTTTTATGATCTGACTGGAATATGAATCAGCCTCCATAAGTATGACATTGTATCTCAGACATATATCTGACACAAAATAAAGGCCAAAAGTGGTTTATAGAATAATCAAAATGCTTGTCTCTGTCTGAGGCCAGTTATTAACAGACAGACAGACAGACAGACACGCGCGCTTGCGTGCACGCACGCGCGCGCGCGCGCGCGCGCGCACACACACACACACACACACACACACACACACACACATACATACACACATGCATTCACAGAATTAGAAGATGATTTAAGCAAATACTGCTATAGTGCCAAACAAATTATACAACTCTGCTCACAGATTACTTATTCCCTTTATGGTGATATGAATGAAATTAGCCCCCATAAGACCATAGGGAGTGGCCCAAGAGTGGCACTATTAGAAAGTGTGCCCTCGTTGGAGTAGCTGTGGTGTTAAATGAGGAAGCGTGTCATTGTGAACGGGCTTTGAATCTCAGATGTACAAGATGCCCAGCATAGCATCCAGCATGTCTGCCAGTGTCTTCCCGGTGTCTGCCAGTCCGGATGTAAGACTCTCAGTACCATATTTGCCTGCACCCTGCCATGCTTCCCACCTTGGCAATACTGGATTAAACCTCTGAAACTGTCAGCTAGCTCCTGTTAAATGTTTCCTTTTAGAAGAGTTGCCATGGTCATAGTGTGTCTTCACAGCAATGAAACCTTAATGAAGACGTCCTCTGTACCTAAAACTTCTGAGGTGGGCAACAAAAGAACTGTGTGAACACGCAGCTTACATTTTGTAGTTGGACGTGACTCTTCATCAAGCTCTCAGACTTTGTCATTGTGCTGGATGCCTTGAGGCTGTAGTTTTTCCCATTCTGTGACTCTTTCAGGTGCTCCTGGATTTGTTTAGCTTGTTTCCTGCAGATATGAATATGTGGATTAATATTTGCATAGATGTTATGCTAATTTTGAAGGTCTTTTAAAAGGATCCATATTTGATTCCGCAGTTAAAATTTGGAGCTAGGGCTTGACTAACATAGTGTCAAAATGCTCGTATTTATACAATTCCAATATATGTGACTTATGCATATATTATTGTTTGAAGAGCTTTTTGTTGTTGTCGGTAGTGGTGGTTGGACCAAGATCCTAAATAGTAAAGCAGTCAACTTTTTCATTTTTGGTGTTGTGCTGAACATCAAATCTAGAATCTCATGCAGGCTAATCACACCATCTCCCATTGGACTGGATAACCATTCTCTAACAGAGTTAACCTTATAAACTAATGCTTACACAGTAATTTGCAACACATTGTTTTAAAGTTTAATACACTTATTTTTTATTTATTTCCACAATAAACCTTTGTAATGAAGTAATCTACTATACGCATTTAGATGAGAATGTCAAGGCACAAAAAAACAATTTTTTTTTTTTTTTTTTTTTTGGTTTTCAAGACAGGAGACAGGGAGACAGGGTTTCTCTGTATAGCCTTGGCTGTCCTGGAACTCACTCTATAGAACAGGCTGGCCTTGAACTCAGAAAATCCACACCTGCCTTTGCCTCCCAAGTGCTGGGATTAAAGGCATGCACCACCACTGCCCACTGCCCGGCAAAATGAAATAATTTATTAAAGGCTATTTAGACAAGAAGGGTATTAATCCACTCAGTCTTGCTTCATACTCTACTCAGAAGCACCACTCAGAGCTGTCCATCCACTTGTATAAGGTCTTTAAACTTCTAAATGGAGAAGTTGAGATTTCTCTAGGACTTTGAGCTTCCACAGAAAATGTCTGCATACATTGATTATTGTCTTTACCATTCAGTATCTATACAGAAAGAGTGGATGTGATGGTTTATATATGCTTGGGCCAGGGAGTGGCACTATTAGGAGGTATGGCCTGATTGGTAGTACATGTTTCACTGTGAGCATGGATTTTAATAACCTAGTCCTAGCTGCCTGGAAGCAAGTCTTTGTTTAGAGGCATACAGAAAAAGATGTAGACCTCCCAGCTCCTTCTACACCATGCCAGCCTGGCTGTAGTCATGCTCCTGCCTTGATGATACTGGACCAAATCTCTGAACCTGAAAGCCAGTCTCAAGTAAACATTCTTAAATGCCTTGGTCATGGTGTCTGTTCACAGCCATAAAACCCTAAGACAGTGGACCAAACTGCTATCTATTTTGTTTCTTTTTTTCCAGGCTTTCACAGCAATTATCTATCATCCCTAGTAAACTCAAATGTACCTGCAGGATCATTCTCTTAAGTTTGCTTCTTCAGGTCTCAGCCCTGTAGAGACCCACTGGTAACAAGACTCTTACAGGACAAGCTTCCTGGGCAGGCAGCAATCAGAGTATGGTCTCTGTTACAGGAGAGGGTGACTTGGATCTTTTCTCTGCCCATTTCATTATTCTCATCATTACCTAAACTTCCCTGAACCCTTTCCCTTTTCTGTAAGTTGTATTCCTAAGAGCTCTCTCCCATGAGTACCAAGGCAGTTAGTTACAGGCAAAATGTTCCTCTCTTTTCCTTTTGTTACCCAGCATGCTCAGTGCTGTGGAAAGATGATACTACAGAAGAATGAGGACATTGCTCCAAAGATAAAAGATTGTACTAATTGCTTCTCTCACACAACACTGGTACTTTCTAAAAGATTCAGAGGTAATGAGCATCTTTGAATTTAAACCCCAGTGTGAAGTGGTTGTCCGTTTAAACATTTCTTTTATCTTTTCAATTATTTTTTTTTTTGGGGGGGGAGACTTTTAGGTCTAACCCTCTCGACTGCTTTAATCCTGTTAAAATATTCTATCAACTTATTAACAACAAATCTATAGTCTGTTGATAAAAATAAATTCATCTCATAAACATTTAAGGAGCACACAGCAGTCACATAAAGGGGGAAGGAATTCTTTTAAGAAGCAAACTGGATATTGGGAAATGCGAAGCCAAGTAAACCACCACGAAGCAATATAAGAAGGTTTAGCACAAAGCAAACATTCAGTTACATCTCTGAAATAAAAATAGTAGGAACACTGTCTTTTCTGTAATTGCATAATTCAGATATTGGAAAAGTACACTTTTATGAAAATATTACTCATACAAAATCTGAATGTATTTCTTGAATCTGTTTTCATAATCACTATTTTTATACTTTTATTGTATAAGTCCTGACTCAGTAATATTTCAGAATAAATGACCTTTCATTTGAAGTATGCCTTGGCTTTTTACCATCCCTCTCTTTCCTGGTTTTCTTCTTTCACAAGTACAAGGATTATTCTAGTTTCTATGTCTGTTTTTTTTTTCCTCCCCTTAGCAAACAGGAACAGAGGAAATGACAAACATCTGACTGGTTTCTTTTCCTCCTTTGAAAACAGTCACTACCTACAAGGTCTGTGCATGCACCCTAAAATGCTCCCAGTTCGATAAGATAAAAACCCAGGCTTAGCAGACTACCATGTCACACGTATCTCTGGCCCAATGCCTTAGGAGGAGATGGCCATAGTAGAAGAGTAGATGCCACAATCCAGTTGCATCTATCATTTCTAGTGTCATAGGCTGAGTTTCTGAGGAATCATACCTTGGCATAGGGATAATATTCAGGAAATATATTGGGTGTGTGTAATGTTACCTCCTTTGTAAGTGAAAAAATGGGGATTGTGGAGTGGGAGAAACTCGAATCGGGTTCACTAAGGGTAGCAACAAGCCTCATGAGGCATTTTGAAGCTGGCTTGGTTCTGAATCCAACGTAGACCTTTGGTTCTTCTGAGTATCACATTGATCTACTACTGCAGGTATGCTATCACAAAGCAGGCTGCTTGAAAGCAACTTTTAGTATTGTATGCTGACAACTTGGACCAAAGACTTCTGTTGCTGCAGAAGATAACAGTAGTCCATCAGAATATACACATCAACCCAGAATATTTTACACAAACCACAGCACACAGGAAGAATCAGGATGTTATTTGTATTGACTCTCTCTCTCTCTCTCTCTCTCTCTCTCTCTCTCTCTCTCTCTCTGTGTGTGTGTGTGTGCGTGTGTGCGTGTGTGCGTGTGTGCGTGTGTGTGTGTGTTTAATGGAAAGTCTAATTCCCAAGTTTTCCACTATTTTACAGATTTTGACAACTCATCTCTGATTCTACCTATGCACATATTCTCTCCTGACCGTGAAACTAATTTTAGAGTTGAGCTGTGTGATTGATTTTCAGTTCACTAAGGACTAGTACAGGAAACCTCGTCCTTCTTCCTTCTATAGGTTAAAAGGAATGAGAAACTCCTTTAAGAATTCAGCTCCCAATGAAACCAAAGAAGCAAAAGGTAGCAGCTTGAATGAATCATCATACAGTCTGTAAATTGGACCATGTGGGCTCATTGGGAATGATTAGAAACCCTGTCCGACTGTTCTTTGGCATTGCTAGAGGATTCAGTTATCCCCACCAGAACATTCTGACTGTTAGATGTCTTCATTTCTGCTACCTCATGTTGCCTACCTTCATTTTTGTTTCAGCCATACTTCTACATTATATGAGGTTGTATGTCAGAACATAATCCATGAAGTTATGTGAGGAAATTCTAAGATCTTGCTAGAAAACTCCTACAAACTAAGGTCACAGTCTTGTGACTTCTGTTCCTCCACAACGTGGTGTGTTTTAGAAACGTGCTCCCATGTTCCTCCCAGGTGTAGTAAACAGGAGTGACTTTATGTCATATTACCCATAATCTGCTTTTACTATCCAGACTATGCTATCAAGCACTGGTTGTAATCACGACTGTATATAGCCTAAACTCATATGAACTCTGCTCATTCTTCCTTGCTTAAGTCCTTTAACACCTTCAAAATATAAATTGTCTGATGCCATGAATACAGTTGACTGTTGCATGAGACTTTAGTCCACCTCATTTTTAGGCTCTGCTCCCCCAGGTTTATGCCACCAACTAGAGCAGTAACACTTGCCAAGATAACATGTGATGAGGTCATGTGGTTCCAAGTGTAGCAAGACAGGGAGAAAAGACTTGAGTAGCTCATATGTAACAGTTGTGAAGCTAGTACTTCGTGCGAGACTCTTAAAGGGGAAGCAGGGGCTGTCTCTGATTCAGCTGCCTGTCTTTGGGACGCTTTCACCTAACAGGGCTGCCTTGTTTGGCCTTAATAGGAGCTGTGCTTAGTATTACTGCAACTTGATATGCTATGGCTGCTTAGTGTCCAAGGGTGGGCTCCTTTTTTCCGAGGACACGGGGAGGTTAGGTGGATGGGGGAAAGGAAGGTAGGATTGGTAATAGAGGAGGGAGGGGAAGGTGCAATCAGGATAGAAAATAAAAAAATAAAGAATAAAATAAATGAGTAACTAAAAAAAGACTGGAGCAACCATATCAGAATTGTTATGGAAAAATATAACTGACTACGAGCATGGAGCTTTTGGTAAAGCCCCAGCTCTCTGTAGCCAGAGGTTACATCTCAGTATACCAAATAGATGCTCCGGTGAACTCATGTGGAGAGCAATGAAAAGTCTCTTAAGATCCTGTTAGAATTGGGGCTTCCAAATGATTTACTGAATCTATATTTTATGCATCAAAATTAAGAGCAAGTCAGTTCTTTCATCTCTAATATTAGAGAAAAGGAAGAAGGTGTAATAGTGAACATTCAGTTTTGTTAGTAGGGCGTTAGCACTTGGTGTCATTAGACTCAGGAACATAGGGCAATTCACTTCAGATCTCTGATGAGAAATATTATTCCAGTTCGAAAGGCTTTTGATTTTTATTATTGTAATTTTTATATCTCTTCTATCTTTTCTTCTATTCTCTACCTTATTTGACATTATTTAATACTCATACATTCTCTAATATGTTTTGAGCAAATTCACACCCATACTCCCTGAGATTCCTCCTCTACCATATCCTACCATTTTTTCCCTTCCGTATTCTTGTGCTTTATTTTTTAAGTCAAGTCAACTTAGTGTTTTCTGTATGCACATGTGTGTAGAACCATTGACTGGAGTATGGGTAGTCTCTGAGGATGAGCATTCTTGAAGGAAACTGACTCTCCACCCCCTGCCCCACAGCAGTAATAAGTTTCCAATAACTCCTCAACTACAGCAGGTAGAAGACTGTCTCAGTGTGTCCTTCTCCATCAGCTTGGTCCTCTAAGTCTCCCATGAGGAATCTGGCATTAAATGGTGTTTCCATTGAACACTGACTCCTCCACATGTTTGTTAGGGAAATGGAAGCTGACAAATACATTAACAACACAACTTGTGATGATGCAGGGCTGAGAGTTAATTACTAAAAAGCCCAGTGTGCCAGGCACATGTTTGGAAATCACCACTATCACAGATAATAGTTACAGAGATGTAGAAGAAAATGTCATGTGGTATTCTAGATAAGGGCACCAATCAACGAGAAAGAAAGAAAGAGAGAGAGAGAGAGAGAGAGAGAGAGAGAGAGAGAGAGAGAGAGAGGGAGGAAGAGAGAGAGAGAGAGAGAGAGAGAGAGAGAGAAGGGAAGAGAAGGGAAGGGAACGGAAGGGAAGGGAAGGGAAAGGAAAGGAAAGGAAAGGAAAGGAAAGGAAAGGAAAGGAAAGG
>JANHMN010000001.1:173401072-173438524 GCA_030674055.1 Rhabdomys pumilio | reverse complement strand
AGGAAAGGAAAGGAAAGGAAAGGAAAGGAAAGGAAAGGAAAGGAAAGACATTATGTCAAAAACTAAGGAAGGCTGAAACTAAGGACATTAGTTACACTGTACAATTATTGGGCATTATTGTAACAAGAATACCATGCTAATACAAGACTCTAATAACAGGGAAACTAGGTCTAGAATGCATGGTAAACTTATGTCTGGTTATTATAGTCTTTCTGAAATTCCAAAAGCATTTTAAAAAGTTTGTTGAAATAATAGTTACTAATTGCGTAGTCGTGCCCCAATATGTTTTTAAAATTAATTTAAAATCATAATTGTAGCTCCCTTTAAAAATCGACACATGTGACTTACAGACAGGTAGTATAAACTGTATTCATTTTGGAAGAAAAAATGGACAGAAAAATAAGGATTCAAAGAGAAGCAATTGCATGTTGTCTCTGATTTCAGGCAACCCACAGGTATAAAACTGAAACCAATATCTCCAAGGCTCAAGAACCAAAAGACTAATGCATTTGATGTGCAATTGCTATTTTAATTAGAAATGACATCATTTCCATAAATAATTCCACCATTTTCTTTTATTTAAATCTAGCATTATGAACACATTTCCATACATAGAATATACATTTAATTATACGTTATGAACCATCATTCAGTCCCTTCACCTGATGATCGTCTCTTGGCAAGCAAAATTCACAGCATATTCAAGTTCTGGATTCCAAACTGAATCAATGTGTGTGTGTGTGTGTGTGCGTGCGTGCGTGCGTGCGTGCGTGCGTGCGTGCGTGCGTGCGTGTGTGTGTGTGTGTGTGTGTGTGTGTGTATTCTTTCCTTAATGTGACTTAAACTTTATGAATACAAGGCAAAAACTGAAAGTAAACTCAGACTTTTGTGTAGTTTTCTTTTTTTTATCCTGGGAAGTTTTTTCTATGGAGAATGGTAGATAGCACTTAAGTTCATGGCAGAGGATCCCTTTCCCCCACCCCAGTTCCAACGGAGAAGTTAGTTCTTTAATGGCAGCCATTGAGGCTTTAATGTAGACAGGTGATTAAGTTGTGCAAATGATCACTGTGTGTATCTGAGATTTTCCCACAATATGTATCTGAGGACCCTTCCCCAAACCACATGCCTGTACACATTCACTGTGCTCCATAGAATGCCTTAATTCTCTGCAGATCATTATTTGACCCAGGTGCAAAGAATCCCTCTGCTTGGAGATGAAATTGAAAAAACAAAGAAAAAGATTTGTTTTTAAGAAGGAACATTTAAGCATCAGAGAAACGATCTTACTTGCTTTTGAAGTAGAAGGCTGCACAGAACATGCCCACGATGACAATTCCAAAGATGATACATGAAATTGACAGCACCTGCCTTTGATAAACGTCTTCACTCTCTGTGAATTTGAAAAACAGAATTAGAATGGATGCTAGTGGAGCTCAGAGGCAGCAACCTCCATCTCAGTCCTTCTGAACTGGTAGGAGTCTTTCAAAGCCAATAGTTTTGGTTGTTGTTGTTCCTGCTGTGAATAGGAGAAAATATGAGGAAGATATTATGATTCTGTTTCTTTGTAGACAGCTATACCATAACTATCTATTACTTTTCATTTTTTTCCTTTTAATATCTGTTCAGACACATAAGTACTCTCACTGTCATACATATAACAACTTAGTAAATATTATAAGTGAATTCTATGAGTTCTGAAAATTGCAAGAGCATATGTTTTAGTAACTGCAGTGGGGGTCTATTTATTGACCTAGAAGGTAAGTGTCCCTCTGTGTTTCTGATGCAAATAACAACCTTGAGTTTATATTCTGTGGTGCTCATATTTCTGTGTTATTTCATTCTGGTTTTGAGTTCTGTCATTATTCATCTTTCTACTACTCTAATACTGAAGTATTTATATAAAACTCATGTTTACCATGTCTATAGCCATCTCTGTGTCCATGTTCTCACCCAGTGGACACCAACCTCTGCACCAATGTGCTACCTTGTCTTTTGTCATCACAAAACACATCCAAGTAAGAAACATTTTCAGTCACTACAATTTACAGTCAACTTCTTTTTAAAAATATGCCTGCTAAAACAACTCTTATACTTTATCAAGTGTTGAATCCATCATTCCTAAAACTTTCTCTTTGCAAAATGTCATTCTTTTTGTTTTCATTTCTCTCTTTAAATAGCATGAACACCATAGGGCATGGTTACAATCATCGACCCACTTGCAAATACTCTCTTTAACTGTTTCCATGTATTTTCCCATTCATTCATTTGGCAACATACCCACATGCAAATTCAAGAAACTGGCAACCATCAAAACAATACAAGCATCTCACAGCATGCCTAGAAGATAATGTTATGGGGAAAATACTTTGTAAGAATTGAAGGCTGAAAATCAGGTTTCTTAGATGGGCATTAACTCCTTTCAATGTCATCTACTCAGTAGTTCATATAGATTCATCCATCTGTTTCAACAATCGTCAAACATCTAACTCACTGACACTTCCCTGACTCTCAGATACTTCACAAGTCCTAAGAGATGCCTGTGTAGAGAATCTAGTCCAACATTCCAAAGTAACAGCCAAAATCAGCATATTTGTTCTTCATTTTCATCCTACTTCCTTATGTTTTCATTCTCCATTTCTCCCTACTTTCTCACTACTTTATATAGGTGTTCTTCAACTTCTGTGTGCATTTCAATCACCTTGAAAGCTTCTAGAGAACAGGACACCCTCACTTGCTCCTGGTGAATTACTGAGCAGCACACCTCAGTGAGCACAGAACTTTTGCATTTGGAGAAGTTCTCAGGTGTTTCTGTTGCTTTGGTTGTAGAAAACATTTCCTGATTGGAAGAAGAGTGCTCAGCTTTTTGAGGGATGGTTGTAGTGAACAACTTGGACATAGATAAGGTTGATTTCAATGAATTTTCAGGTGATCTTTGTATATATTATAGTTGGGGAATTATTCATTTTGAAAAAATACTCTACTTTTATCAATGACCAATTCCTTAGTTTACAATTTCTCCTCTTTCATGATGGAGTATTCTCATCACTGAACATTAAATAAACAGAATTCCTCTGAATTACTCTACTAGGCCAGCATCATCTCATTAAAAAACCTGGACAAAACTTAAAACAGCACTCATTACCATACAGATGACATTTTTAAAATAAAAAGCTAGAGAAGAATATATGGTAACATATCCAAACCTTAGTCTAATACAAGTAAGTGTAGTTGTCACGGGAAATGCAAGTGTAGACCCTAAGTGTCTCTGTGATTGAACATTTTATCAGGTTAAGGGAAAAAAATCTGATGGCTAGAATATTCAATAAGAGAGAGAGAGAAAGAGAGAGAGAGAGAGAGAGAGAGAGAGAGAGACAGAGAGACAGAGAGAGCCGCTTTACTGGAAACATACACATACATATAGTGGAAAAATATATATTGTCATAAAAACCTGAATTCTTTGAACTTAAGAGGACAATAATGACTGCTTGCTGCTTTCATCACTTCTACTGGGCACTTTCTTGTGCTGTGGTCAGTGGACTGATGGAAAAAAAATAGAAAGAAACACATTCTATTTGAGGCAATGAATGAAATTTTTTTTCAGATATTGTGGACATCAGTGTAGGAAATCTGTTGGAATCTACAAAGGAGGTAGGCAAGCTTGTAGCTGAAGTTAGCATATTTACAGTACACAAAATATGGGAAAAATAAGATTGCCTGTATAGAATACTGAATAGAAACAAATTATCTGAATTTGAAAAGGAGACATCATAACAGCACAAAATCCATAAAATTTATACAGATAAGTTTGACAAAACATATGCAGGCCTTGTTGACAAGTTCGAAGGCTAGCTGAGAGTGTTGAAAGGATAGAAACAAAGACATATGTGTTATGATCAAAAGATATATTCTTCCTAGGGTGGCAGAGTGCAATGCTGCAGAAACTGCTGGGTTTGGTAACACATATCTGTATTCCCAGCACACTTGAGGCTGAGAAAAGTACTTGATTTTAAGACTAACCTGAGTTACCCAATGAGATAGTGTCTTAAAAACTAAATACCTTGGAGATGTTTTGCTGTTATTATTGAAACTGAAAAGCTGATTTTAAATGTCTGATGGAATCATAAAAGATAAAAAGTGGGTATAACATTAATTTTGAAATCAGGAGAACAGAAGGTTTATTGTAGGAAGAGCTATAGCAGTCAAAGAAATGCCTAATTCTAGAGAAAGAAAAAAAAGGAACATCTAAGAGTCTAGAAATATGTTTTTAATCATTACCAAAGTATGAAAATATTTTCATAATAAAAACTTAAAATAGCACTGCTAGAATAGCAGAAGAAAGTTCTAGAAAGTGACTATTGACCACAGTTTCACATTTTACACTGAAATAAACTTTAAAACACTGTAAACATAAAAAATCTAAAATAATAGATGTAAATTAAAAATTTCAAACTATGAAATTAGAAGAAAACATTTGAAAAGATCATAATATTGTGGATTTGAAAATTTGAAACATAAAAGACACAAACTCTAAAATGTTTGTAAATAAAGATTATAGACTGATTCATACTATGTATTTTCTTCACAGGTGCTGAATAGGTTTGGCTCCCATGTGTTTGAATGTTCAGGTAATAAGGAGTGGCACTATTAGGCACTATTAAGGAGGAAGTACGTCATTGGGGGTGAACTTTGAGGTTGTAAATATGCTCAATTCCTGCCCAGTACAGAATCCAGTATCCTTCTGGTGGCCTGAGGATGTAGATATAAACTCTCTACTGTTTATCTAGCACCATGCCTGTTTGCATGCTGCCATGCTTTCCACCATAGTGATAATAGGCTAAACCTCTGAACCTGTAAGCCAGCTCCGATTACATGTTTTCATTTATAAAAGCCCCAGTCTCTTCCCAGCAATGAAAACCTTAACTATGACACATGCCATTATAAAAATGAGTAGAAACAGCACAGTCTCAGAAAACAAACACTCAACATGAGACCTAAACATGAAATATAAGCCATCCTCATGAGTTAATACACGACTAAGTTTTGAGATGGAAACCTTGAGTAAATTCTATTCTGAGGATAAATTCTCAAGAGAACTTGGAATGATTAAGTATCCACATTTTTTTTTTGAGAATAAATTCTCAAGGAATGTGGAATGATTAAGCATACACAAGACATACGAGAACTTCAAATAAACTATGATAAGTCAGTAGTGGTTCCTAATAAAATAGCTAAAAGTCAGTGCTTACTATGCTATGGCAATGATATGGATCAATGAGCTCTCTGGAATATTCACATTTTTAATAGATATGACATAACTCTTTAAAAACAACTTTACAGAAATAGCACTACTTTATGATGGAATCATTTCATTTCTAGGTATTTAACCAACTTTAATGAAAAGGTGATTTTACTTTTTATGCAAATCCATGAAACACCTCTATTTGTAACCCCCAATAAAAATTTGCCAAAGAGCCAAAAATAGGTCAATGAAAAAATCGTGGTATACCCCTACTTTATAACATTCCTTAGTACTAAGGAGAAATTAACTAGGGAAGTAATAAGTAAATTAGATGGGTGTCAAAATAATTACTCAGAATAAGATGTCTGACAGATTTATGCTGTCCACATCTAGTCCAACAAAAGTGTAGAAACTGGAAATGCCAGACACATGGAATGGATATCTACTGTCTGGAGAAGGAAAGGGTGAAGGATTATAGAGCAACAAGAGAAAGTATTTAAGTTGTAGATACATTCATTATCTTAATTTCAAGGAACTTTTCATCGGTAGATAATTATGCTATGTTGTATCATATTAAACACTTTCAACAAGGTACATATCATCTCAGTAATAGCTGTAAAAATATTAAATCTAGGGAGACAAATTAAAATAGGAAATATATTGAGACAATAAAGAATTTTCAGCATATAAAATAAAACCCAGACCTTTTTAGATTCCTTTTAAAATTATGCTCCCATAAACCCTCGTATACACAGCAAGCAACATGAATTTATAGTATATAAATTATGTAATACATATACATGTACTTTATGTTTATATTCACATATATGGTCATTACTATATATACCACTATTAAACATGTAAATGACTCCCCTGTTAGACTAAAAGTAATGTCACAAACCTTGAATATGAATATAAGTGCTTGATATGACATCTATTTTTTCCTAGAATGGCTGATAGTTCCTTCTATAGAATTTTGATGTTTGTTCTCTCTCTCTCTCTCTCTCTCTCTCTCTCTCTCTCTCTCTCTCTCTCTCTCTCTCTCTCTTTCTCCTTCTTTCTCTCTGTCTCTCTCTCTCTCTGTGTCTCTCTCTCTTTTTCTCTCTCCTCCCTTTCCTGCTCCCCCTCTCTTCCTTTCCTCTCTCTGTGGTATGCTTTTCTGTCTGTTAATGTTCTTTTTTCTGATGTCCTACGTTGACTATAACTATCTCAGAGGTGTTGTGCTGTGGCTGTAAGCCTCAGTGATTCAAGACCCTGAATTTTCATTTGTTCACTGGCTCAGCGTTGTTTTCTCAGTTCCTGCCGTGGACCTTCTCAGCTGCTTATATGAAGAAATGAACATGCATCCCTCTGTTTCACACTGATAGTCTGATTTAAGTTGATTGCATTGGCTCTTATCTTAAAGAACACTAAGGTCCAGCACCTCTGATCATCACACTATTTTTTCCAAGTTCTGAACATTGGCTCTGCTCATCAGGAGCACCTGTCACTGACCCACTTACTCTTCAGCTGATATTCCCTGGATGCAAGGTTGGGTTTGTTTCCCATGAACCTGACCTCTTCACTGTGACTCTGTATTCCCAAAGTCTTCTTCACAGAATATTGTTCCACATAGAACATGATGCGCTTAATTGTGCCTGGGTCTCAGAGATCACTGTAGCATGGTCTACCAATAGAAGCTTTAAATCTATGTACTGGTCCCAGCATACCCCACAAGTGCACGGACTTGAAGTTCAGTTTGTTTGGTGTTTGGGGCCTGGCTGTGCTTGGAGCTGATGGTAATGCATAGCCAGAATGCAGGACATGTGTTGGCTGAAGAACACAAATTTTCTCACACCAGTATTTTCTAAGATCCTCCCACAATGTCCTTAAATGATTCCAGGAACAAGTGAAATGAACCACTGCTTTCTGATGTTTCTCTCCCAGAACTGCCAACTGCCATACCAAACCCATCACACCTGTCTCAAAATCTGCATAGAAAGAGGCTGTTTTATTTCTTTTTTTATTTTTTTCAGAGACTATCTGCCATAGATTCTCTTTAAATTTGTTCGCATACTTTCAAGTTCTTTGTCCTGTGAAAGTGTATTTTAAACCTATGTTTCAGAAGCATCCACCCTTCTCATGCTTCATTTACATTTCAATTGCTGATTCATGGAAGAATACTGGAAAATGTAAAGAATACCTAAGAGAAATGTTAGGTTATTTTGTTTTCCCAGTAAATGGAGAGGGACTATTATACGGTTTAACAGGCTGGATTGAACATTTTAAGTTTGAAAGTGCTCAAAGTAAAGGGATGCCATAGAGCCCTTGTTGGGAGCATTTTGTCATCTAAACATTTGTCATCTTTGCTACCCCACATTTGTAGGTTTATTAAATGTCTAACTGATCTTAATAGCAAAACATCCCACAGCATTCCATCTTGCTAGATCGTAGTAAGATGACTGCAGCAGCACACATATACATTTCATAAGGCAACTGCCCCCTTCCTGCTGCTACCAATAATAAATTTGAATATGAAAGATGACGAAACTCATCAAAACAAAACATGGCAAAAATCAGGCTGTTCCCACCAACATGAATGCCTTCTATACATGCATATTCCCTACAACTTAAATTCCTCCAAAGTAGACTAGGAAATGCAATCAAACCAAGTCTGTGTTTAAACCAAGAGTGAAATTAAATAACTAAAGGTTTAAAATGAATTGATAGACGGAGATGTGGCTAGGTGATGATCCCATTTGGTGCCTTTGATTGATAGAAAGTTAAACACTCATGGGCAGCAAGGAAGGACCTAGGAGCCAGTCAAATGGGATTTCAAGCTAGTTTTAGCTGCCTTAATAAGTCATCACAACTGTATGACTTTTAAGGTCCTAGACCTTATCTCAACCAACAGAAAGTAGTGATACTACCTGTGTGTATTGTGGGGATGATGTCAAACAGACTTTCCTGCAGATTTAATGCATTGTCAACTATTTAAAAAACTCGACTTCCTTTCAAAGACTTTGTTCCCACTATAAAATCTTAGAAAACATACTTGCTAGCTTCATGATAGATCCAATCTTGTAAACAAGAATGTAAAACATCCCATTTTAAAAACATGTATCATTAATAATTTTAAGTCATCGTGAATCAGACTCCTATAGTCTTAAAGCGGTGTTTACAGTATTTAAGTTCAAGGTTTTTTTGAGTTTTACCATTTATCAGTATAATTTTGGAATTTTATTTAACTTTAGGATTTCCCCATTCAAATAGGATTACTCATAGATTTTTCTTTTTAACATACAATTAGCCTAGTGCTAAAACTCTAGAAGCTTCTGAAACATTTGGTTCCTTGAAAATATTTTATAGGGTCAAATGGCACCTAAATATATAAAGCTCTTTCAGAAAAGGTAATAGAAAAATGTCAAAGAATAGGGAAGTTTCACTGATTAAGAGCATTGGCTTCACTTCTAGAGGACCAGGGTTCAGTTCCCAGCACCCACATGGTATCAAACAACTGTCTGTTAACTCCAGGTCCAGGGCATCTGACGCCCTTTGATGGACTCGACATATACTGCATGCTGTGCACATACCTAAGTAGAGACAAATACTCATATACACACAAAAATAATAATTTTTTTCAAATAAAACGTCAAATGGACATATATGCCAAGTTCCCTCAGGACAATGGGATTTGAAGTTATTCAGTGAAGACATTCTTTCTATTATGACATGCGGCCCTAGTCCAATTGAAACTTCCAACCCAAGAATGTGTTGTTTTCTCTTCATCATATAACTTCCAGAACAAAGCATTCTCTCATTTTTCTCCACACAGGGAATATTCAGACTGTATTGAGTCACATATTTCTTCTCTATCTCCTTCATGTACTAAATGTAAATTTCCCCCCTGTAGTGTCACAACTATGCAAACATAGTGTTTGCAGTAAGGATGAAAGGGAGAGAAGAAATAGACATCAGTCCTCATTGTGGACTTAGAAATCCACCAGAGCAGGCTTAGTCCACAACTAAGCCAACATAAGAGAATATGAAGTGCTTACTCTAGGTGGAGATATCATGCTGCAGAGGTCTATTTACTATAGGGAACCCCATGTTTCAGATAACTCAACATTGCTGAGGTGAAATGTAAATGTAACTTAGAAGCCACTTTTAGACACAAGTAGTAGGATATTAGCCATCGTAGCCCGAGATAAAGCTAGAGAAAGCAGAGCTGCACAGAGGCAACAGGGACATGATACACAGTGAATGTGTCATTATAATCACAGGAAGTGACTTAAATACTTGAGAAGAATGCTGGGAGATTCACTGCATATTTTTTCTTATAATATAGGAATAAACTTGAAGGTGATTTGGTGAAGTTAGTGCAGAATCCAGATGGGAGGCCATGACATGAGCTCAGGTAAGCTGTGGTAGGTGTTGGCACAGCAGCAAGTAGCAATGAGAGGAAACAAATAGAGGAGAACTTTCGTAAAATACTTAAAGAACAAGAAGACAGTCTGGAAAGACAAACTTAAGTCAGAGCTTACTAGTTTCAAGAATATATAGAAACATAGGTAATTAGGCTAAGAGAAATGGGACCAAACTGTTAGATGTAAATGTTTTAAGGATGTGTTCCTGCTAACAATATGTGTTCTGCTTGTATGATAGCTCCATTAACAGAAAATAACACAAATGAATAAGGAATCCTGAAGAAATGATAAATGAGAGAACTTATAAAAAAACCTTTCACACATATGCACATGTTCACACATATAGACATAAACACCTACACACACACACACACACACACAGAGAGAGAGAGAGAGAGAGAGAGAGAGAGAGAGAGAGAGAGAGAGAGCACTGTAGTCATATACAGGAATCATGGTATCCCCAGCTGGACAACTGTATTTTGAACATATGCAAATCAGCCCCTGTGTGGTCACTAGGTAACAATGAAAGCTTAATTTCTTTGTTATTCTAAAAGTCAACCTAACAATACCACCAGGACTCCTTATCCAAATACTCATTTGATGAGGCCCTGCAGTTAAGAGTCTACTTACAGAAGCAAAATCGTCATAATACAACAACATTTACTAATGTAGCCATACTATGAGTGGAGCCTGCAGCAGCACTCATGACTGCCTAATTCTAATACTTGCTTCAGTCCATCAAGTCATCCTCAGAATCTGTGTAGGTCAGGCTCGCCTTGACCGTTGGTCTCTGACTTTATGACTTGATGTCCTTATTGTAACAAGATAAAATTGAAGTAGGTTTATTTCAACATTAATTACTCTTGGATAAAGGGGGCCTTCTGAATTTTGTTCTGAAATATCAACAAATTTTAGTGACAGATTAAAATATTAGGAGTTTAAATGGAGCTACAAATTTACCTTAGTCAGTCAAGAGAATAAAATGAATATTTCAAATGTTTAGAAACTGAGATTGGCATGTTTTAATTTGATGACTAAAAATGAATTAAATGGTCTAATAAATTCATTAAAAATCACTTAAAGATAGAAGAGATCCTGAAGGCAAATTACAAGAACTCTCACTGGATTTACAGTTAACACTGGAAGATGGGCTTTCAGGATATATATAAAATATATCAGATAGTAGATAGATAGATAGATAGATAGATAGATAGATAGACAGACAGACAGACAGGTAGGTAGGTAGAGAATATCTAAATCCAGAAGAGTTCAGGGACTACCAGTACAGCTAGCCAAGTGCAGAGAGGCTTGGACATCCAGCAAGGCTCCACAGCCAACCCAATTATTTCCTTCTGGAAGTCCTGTCCCCAGCTTTTCTTTGTGTAGAACTCATTCTGTTGCTATTGGAATTTATCAGCAAAAAGGTGCCTTTTAAAAATATTTTGAAAACATTAATTACTTTACAATAAAATGTCAACATCCATAATTATCTTTGATCTTATGCAAAGCTTATTATGGAATTGTGTCTCCAAAAATATGCTGAGGCACTAGGCCCCAAGACCTCCAAAAGGACATTATTTCAATAATATATGCTCTGACCAGAATACTGATATCTTTCTTCCAAATTAAAATTCCTATGCTGAGATCCAATTCCTAGTAGAGAATATTAAAAGCTGAGACCTTCAGGAGGGAGTTGATTATGAAGGCTCTAATCTGCTGAAAGGACCAAGGTCCTTCCAGCAAATGAGGTTGGAGGAACAACCTTGTCACCTTAGATACTTAAAAGCATACAAAAAGGCATCATCTAAGAAGCAGAGAGCAAATCTTCCCCAGTTCCCCAATATAATGGTACCTTGACCTTGGGTTTCTCACACTCCATCATGGTTAGGAGTAAGTTTTTCTTAACAAATTACCATGTCTGAGTATATTGTTTCAATAGTCCAAATGAACTTGGCATCATGTCTTTGTAGATCATCACGTTTAAATAAGGTCATGAAACAGTGCCCTAATCCATCATTAGTGCATCATTTTCAAAAGGGGAGAGTTGGAGAGACATGAGCCCATGTGTTTACACACACAGACACAGACACACACACACAGACACACACACACACAGACACACACACACACACACACACACACACGTGGGGAAGTGAGAGAAGAGAATTAATCATGAAAGATTAAAACTCAGCATGACCGATCTAGAAGACAAAGAGCCCCCCAAATGACCAAGGTTTTAGAGAAAGGAAGCATTGTTTCCCTTCATTGCCTCAGAGAAAACCAAGCTTGCCATCCACTCATCTTAAACTTCAGGCCACTGAACATCAAGACAAAATTCTTTTCTCTAAGCCATCACTATATGGCATTTTGGCACAGCAGCCCTAGCAAGCTAGTATACCTCTCAAGCCAGTCAAGCTTTATGTACTTATGATAAATACTATAATGCTGAAAATTCTTCCTACACTCACTTTTACACCTTCTATAATTCATATTGTATATCAAAAATGGATCAATCTCTCTCCAAGAACCCCAGACAACTATCATTTTTTCTTCTTAAATTGGTTAGCTCCACAGAGAGGATACTGCAGAGCATAGTTACTCAGAAGTCTTGGGTCAACTGACTAGCTTTAGTGTTAGCTACCTGATGAGATTTACCAGTGGCTACACTGCCTGTTGATCTAATAAAAGAAGGTGAGACATTTTGGGCAGGGGTTTCTGTATCCCTTCCAGAGATGACTCATTCTTTAAATGTGCTTTAAGAACATTTTAATATTTTCTATCTATCTCTCTCTCTCTCTCTCTCTCTCTCTCTATCTCTCTCTCTCTCTATCATCTATCTATCTATCATCTATCTATCTATGTGTGTACATATATGTGTGTGTATATGTATGTGTAAATTCAGTCACAATAAAATGCTGATGTTAAACATGTATGTTTGTATTATTTTCATGCAAAATGTCATTAAATGGACATCATCCACTAAATTTGATATGTAGAAAGAAGTGAAAATTTAAATCTACAAACACATTTGTTTTTAACCTACAGTTTCCTTTGCTTCTCCTTTCCCAGCCCATCATAAACCTTCAGGGTCATAATAAGGTTTAACTTTTTCTTCCTTTCACAGGTAGTAACAGCTCTGGATGGCTACACATAAGTGGATTGTATAAAGCATAGTTTGAGAATCAGAATGGGAAAAATGCTCTGGGTTCTCCTTCATATGTCGAACATTTGATTGCTTTCCAAGTCTTCTTTGTTTCCCCCAAATAAACTTTAGGCAGAAAGCAGATACGATTTAAAAAAAAAAAAAGCTATCAGTAAGTTTTCAATGCTGAGAGAAAATCTGTTTGTGTCATCTGACTTCACTGTTGAAGTGCCTAAGACGTCCATTTCTTCTGAAGATGTTCTCAGTGGGCTGATCATTCAGGATTCAAGCACACCCACATTCTCAGAGCAAGACATGTGACTTGCAATGATAGAAGTCCACTTTCTAATCAATGATAAGATCTTGATGAAAAGGTTTATGGGAATAATATGTTATTTGACCTTTTTAGATGGGGGTAGGGATTCTAACACACTGAAATCCTTTCCATCTTGATTCACAGAAAAGCATCTAGGTCCAAAGTTAAAAGCAAATCCCTGTAGCTTCCCTGATGATCCATCACCTCCTGCAGCCTAGTGAGATGGAGTGAGAGATCTGTATGTCTTTGGCTTCAGCCAGTGGTAAGACCCCTACAAGCACCTAAGCACACCCTCAGCAATAGGGTCATGCCTTGAAGGTCTGCACCATCCTTCTTTGGCATCCCAGAGATCCCATAAACACCTGTTCTGAATCTGGTAAAGATAAAGTGTCACAGAGCAGATGTGTAGACTAGATATTCTCCCCAAGCTACACAGACATAGCATTTTGTTTCTTATAAGTTTTGAGATTATACTGTTAACATTTCTCATTTACATTTTTTTTCAAACTTTCTTATGTACTTCCTTATTCTCTTTTAAATGCATGGTCTTTTTAAAATTCTTGTCACATACACATATGCATTAAACACACACACACAAACACACACAGACACAATACTAAATATATAAATAAACCTGCTTAGTTTGTATAATGCTACTTGTATGGATATGCTTATTTAAAAGACTATAGTATGTTTTGTAAATAGCCTTATACATGTCATCTTTATTCCCTCTTGATCCCATCTCTATTGGTATTGATTAACCTATAATACGTTTTTTATGTTACTTCACTCTGTGCATGCAATGGAATTATCAGGACATATCCTAAATGTTAAGTGAGGTGCCCAACATATCTCAAATTTTAAACTCAGCAGAGCATTGTTATAGAACTCTACTAAAATATTTCACATGTAACTTATTTTCATCTTAAGTCTTTTTTATCATGTGCATTTTATATTGTACTCCTTGACTTACTAGGTAGTCATACCCAAAGTGCTCACCTGACCTCCATTAGGTACCACATTGAACAATGGAGATAGAGGATCAGACAGTACCAGCTGCTTTCAACACTCTCTCCTTAATTACTAATGGGAATTTATGCAATTCTATTTAACCTGGCTTAGCTCAGTTTTTATTATAAAAGTGGTAGTCTCATCTTCACTTGATCCCGGAAAGACTAAATGGAGTACTTTGTAAGGGACATGTACTGAGCATAAGCCTTGAGCCTCTGACAGTTATGATAATATAAAGAATCAATATTTTCTGCTATGTCATTATTATAATCATTACTATCTTAATGTGTCATTCCCACAGGACTGAGAAGATCTATTGTAAAAGTTGGATTGGGATATAAGACTGAAACTCCGCAAAAGCAAACAAGATGTGAGTATTAAATGAAATAGAAGCTCACAGTGGACACTGTGGTTAAGTTCAAGACACACTTGGCCTCCTTACAACAACAACAAGAGTAAATTACCCAACGTGTTGTTCTCTTAGTAGATTAGATGCTGATAATACAGAACTAAGTTCATTTTCAAACTAATTTTGAAGATTTTATCAAATACAACTGGAAATTAATTTCTTGTCTGCAGACCCCTCCCCTCAGCATTTTGTCACTCCTATCATTCCAGTTTCTAAGTTGTTTCCAGTTTTACCAACTGGCCTCCTCTATGGGTTCACAACTCCCATTTTGACAGAGGCCTAGATTGCTCATGACCCTATCACTCATTTGACCTAAGAATGATCTTTAACTTTCTATCCCTTTTCATAAGGACACTAGTTTCTCTTTGATTTATTTCTTTCAAATTTTCAAACTGTCATTTAGAGTAAACTTCATATAAAATTGTACAATGATAAAATACATAATCAATTTATAATACAGGGATAAATATACACAAATTTGTAATCAATACCTATATAAAGAGACAAAATATCAGCAGTTTCCCAGAAGATAGGATACCTCTTCTAGAACAATGAATACCTTGTGTCTATACATACCTAATAGCGCTGATTTCAAGCACCAAAGAGTAACCGTATGTGTTTTGAAACTTTATATACATAGATTCCTAATCATGTATTATTCTTATGGTAAGGGAATTTTTCAGTATAATGCTTCTTAGATTTAATCATGGTGTTGCATTCTGCTTTGAATAATCTATTTTCCTTCTGTTAAAATACTTTTACAGATGTGCAATAGAATTAAAATTATGGAAATGTTGAAGTGTTAGCTCTCATAGGTCTATTGCATCCTGTGCAATGAGTATATAGTATTTTATCATAAGGTAAAGTCATATGGACACTTATGTATTTATTGTGATGTAGTTGTACTGGTTGATATGATGTAGAGTCTTATAATCTTGCAGTAACTAAACTTTAGATGAACATGGGTACACTAAGGACCATGTAGAAGCACAAATAAAAAATGTCAGATAAAAGTAATTAAATAAAGTACTTGTTTCATAAGTATGGATATGGGTGTGGATAACAGGGAGTTTGAGCAAAGGTGATTCCTTTTTTAATTTTCATATTGGAAGTTTCTTTGCCTGTCTGCTCTCCAACACCTCAAGAACCCATACAAACCTCATCAGTGAGTTTCCTACAGCCAACACTACACAAAAATAATTTCCAGGATTCAAGAAAAGGGAGGTGTCATTGGTAAACAGTGATTTTATTTAATGGTAGAGCCATTAGAAAACCTCCTTAATGATAAGCTTCTTGACTGGACTATGAAATATTAACATATACAGGTCTCTAGAATAGACAAGAGCTATAACCGTAGGATGACTGACCATTCTTTAAGATCTGTATGAACTTCTGATGTTCAGTACTGAATGTCATGGTACACTTAGAACTCTATACATTCTCAAATATGAAAGATATAAGACATGTCATTATTTTATAATTTAAAATTTGGAGACTTTTGAGTTTTATTCCATTTTCCTAGTCAAAGAACAAGAGGAGTAAGGATCACTACTCAGTGACGGATTCCCAGTTAAAGTAAAGAAGTACATTGTCATCCAGCAGGGAATACAGTGATGCTCCAGTTCTGTAGTGGTACCAATGCATTATTATGTGGAACTTAGGAAAGAATGAAGGGAAATGATTTCACTCAAGACCATTATAAGTTAAGCCCCAAGACATACGAAGAGTGATGTTCAGTGTATTTGGCTTACAATTCCAAGGAGTTAGAGAAGCAAAGAATATCTTAAGCACATGTCCAGAAACAAGATAAACATTTTCTGTCACATTAGTAAAATGTTATGAGCATTTGATTACAGGAGAAGTGAGTAGAATTTTAGTAGGAAGTTTTATGGTTATCTATCCATATCTATCCATATTGTCTCTAATGAAAGTGGGTACGTTATTGTTTTCAATTATCCTACCACATGAGGAACAACAGTTCTATCCAAAACTTTTGAACCAACTTTCTACCAAGAGTCATCTAAGTATGTCAAGGTTTCATGGGCTTGTTGATATGCTTATTCATTTCTAGAGAAATGCCAATGGCCCACTTTGGCATCCAAGTGGTGGATAAACTGAGGCAGGCAGCTGTTGGAAGGCAGTTTTTAGAGCGACTGACAGGAGTGGATCCAGATAACTACAGGGGCTCCTACCAAAGTCAGTCATTAGTTAGAGAAGTTACTAAGCACATTTATTTTTCCGAGGGAAAAAAAGTTTAATTTACTAGAGCTGGCACTCCCTGTGGCCAGAAAAATATCTATAAACTCTTTTTAACACTCAGGGGCCATCGAGAAAGAAAAGGAAAGAGAGAAAATTCACAAACACATACACACACACAGACACACACATCGAGAGAGAGAGAGAGAGAGAGAGAGAGAGAGAGAGAGAGAGAGAGAGAAAGCAGAGCCTAATAACTTCATCCACACAAACATACATGCATACATATATACACTCACAGATATATACACACTCACACATATAATGGTTAGAGCTGAACTCCAGCAAACAGGCTCGAAATATTTTACACATACATACATAAACACATTCAGTTGGAAGATAGAGCAAGTTCCAACACCCAGACAAGCTTTATGCATATACAAACATACACATAGTTGATGAGTGGAAAGAACAATGTTTCAGCCCCCATTCACACAAACCTTACACATATGCATACATACACATACTTGATGGAAGGAAAGAATGATGTTCCAAACCTCCACTCACACAAACTTTACACATGCACAAAGTTGATGGATAGAAGGAATGATGCTTCAACCCTCCATTCATATAAACCTTACACATACACATAGTTGATGGATGCTACAACCCTCATACTTTATTCTTGTTTTTCCTCTGACTTATACATATCAGCAAAATCTTTCAAGCAGTATAAAATCACAATTTTATACTGTATATTTCAATATTTGTATTGTACTTACATTATATATACTTATACATATATTACAGTACTTATAATTCACAAGTTTTAGTTTTTTCTAGTTAATAATTATAAAAAATAGTGTTTCTCAAGACTACAAGATATACAACATTATGATTATAAGAAATAACATTATGTACTACAAGTATAAAAAACAAATTATTCCCCCAAACCAACATACATTCATAACTAAGCAACTCCAAAGGTGGTGGTGTCTTAGTCAGGGTTTCTATTCCTCCACAAAACATCATGGCCAAAAAGCAATTTGAGGAGGAAAGGGTTTATTCAGCCTACACATTCCACATTTCTGTTCCTAAGCACAGGAAGTCAGGACTAGAACTCAAGCAGGTCAGGAAGCAGGAGCTGATACAGAGGCCATGGAGGGATGTTACTTACTGGCTTGCTTCCCCTCCCTTGCTCAGTTTGCTTTCCTATAGAACCCAAGACTACCAGGCCAAGGATAGTACCACCCATGAGGGGCCCTCCCCCTTTGATGACTAATTGAGAAAATGCCTTACAACTGAATCTCATGGAGGCATTTTCTCAACTGAAGCTTCTTTCTCTGTCATAACTCCAGCTTGTGTCAAGTTGACACAAAACCAGCCAGTACAGGTGGTCATTGCTGAAAATCTGAGTCTCTACATTCTTCTTTAGAGTAGTGATTGAATCATTAATCCGGTTCTGTAGCAATGCATGAAAGAGATTAAGCATTACTGTTGTGAATGCCAGAGATACTGTCCAGTGAAGGACTGGAAGGTCCCTTAGAGTTTTCATATAATCCTTAGATTAAGAGGGATGTAATGGCAGCAAGAAAAGCTGAAGTCATAACAGCATAAAGTCCACAGGACTTTAGTCTTTGGAGACATGCCACACCAAGGCCCACACATGTGGCTGTGGTAACCTGTGGGCTCCATTCCATAAGTTTTAAAGACATTTGTTTTTTATACCGCATAGCCCCAAGCAGAGAAACATCAATGTTTTTTGGATTCCAAGGCTGAACTCAGTGTTTAATTTTCTATATCAGAGACTATGATAAGTGTAGCAATGATTTGATGGCCATGGTAGAACAGTTTCCAAACACAGAAACTTCTTGTTTGAGAGCTTGTTTTTCAAATACAAACCAAATAATCCAAAACCATATTTGAATCACTTCCATTATCAGTTATTCTGTCAATTTTCCACTTTTTTAAATTATTGCAAGTAGGGTACCAGATATCCAGGGGCATACATTATGTCCCAGAGTCCTTGGGATTGCTCAAGTTAGCCAACATTAAGTCTCACTGTGATGCCTTATTCATTCCTTCTCACAGAAACCACAATTGTTTCTGCCTATGGTTTCCCTTATGTAATGAATTTAATGCTTGCTCCCATGGTTCTCAGGATGTTGTGTGCCCTTGGTCATGGGTTCTGTAACATATTATACACTCAATGGCAATTGTTTTGCAATTAAAAATAAGCCATCAAAAGGGAGAGTTGTAAACCAGTATTATTCATAAATATAGGCTATTAGAATAAATGTTTCAGAAGAATTATTTATCATTACAGAGACTTACAAACACTTTAAACTTTGTGGAAATATGTTTTCCCAGGGCAAGAAAGATCAATATTCCCCTAATTTATAAAGAATTCAGATCTTAGAGTAAGGAACTAGAGCAAAAAAGTGGATCGCCCTAAGAAAGAGAAATAAAATGGATAGCTAAAGATAGAGTAGTTGGAGGCGGGGTGAGATGGGAGCACCAAAAAGGGAAAGGGAAAGGGAACAAGAGGGCAAGGAAGGGAATAAGGAGTATGACAGCTAAAAACTTAAGAGACATTTGAAGAGCCATATGTAAACCTAATACAGTAGAAGTTTCCTAAAATATATAAACATATGAAGGTAATCGAGATGAAATTGCCAAATAACAGGTGAGACAGAGCCCCACCTGGATATCTCTCATCACCAAATGAAGCTTCAGTTACTGGGAATAAGTTACATCAAATCTCATTACTAGACAAAGAGGTCCAATAGGAACTGCCAAACAACCTAAGCTATTGCCTAGGCTAGTGGTGGCTTTCCACAAACTGATAGTAAGTCCCTATTGCTGAAGGCAACACCTCCGTAAGTCATTGAACATGGAGAAATTGAGCTGATGTCACACTAGAGACTTCACCTTTACAGACCAATGTTCATGGTATGAGGAGGTACTCTATATACTATCAAAGAAGAAAAGTAAAGATCAACTCACCTACAAATCCTCTTATCTACAATAGTAACCTGCCTCTTAGATATGCTGGAGTAATCATGGCACAAAGCTTTTGAGAGTAACCAACCACTATCTGGTTTAATCTAAGGGCCTCTCCACTAGGTAGAATTCATTCTCAAAGCTGCCTGAGTACTCAACAAGCTGAGAATACAGGGCGAGGATGTAAGGTAAAACTAAATATGACTCTTCTTCTAACAGATGATAGCAATAAAACTACTCCTAAGACATTGTACTATACTAGATGATTGCCATGCTCATCTATCAACAGAGAAATCTTCTCCTACAGCAGATGGAAACTAATACAGAGATCCAGGACCAGACATTATGCAGAGAGTAAGAAACCTTATAACAGTCAGCCTTAAAAGGGATGTCTCCATCAAATTCCTCCTCTTAGGTTTTAGAGAATTTGGAGGAAAAGGAGGTGGAAAGAGTATAAATAGCCAGAGGGAATGGAGGACATTAAGGAATCAAGGCTTTCTAGATACAACTCACAGAGACTGTGGCACTAATTCATTGGACCTGCTTGCACCTATGTATCAAATGTGGTCTTAAATCTGAAAGGCGAGATTGACAAATGGCACTATCCCTAACCCAGAAACAATCAACAGTTGACAATCACTTAAAAATAAGAAATTAGTTTACTCCAAGCAAGTCTCACTGGGGAAACAAAACAGTCTTAAGGGTAGACCACATGCCGAACAATAGATGGCCAACACAAAATAAACTCAACGGAATATTTGGAAGTTCTTTGTCTCATAATGGTAAGTCAGAGAGTTTGCTGTTGTTGTTGCTATTTGTTGTTGTTTCTACCTTATAGGTTGTTTCTGCATATATTATGTTTTCCAGTTTTGTGTTTTTGTACAATTACTGTGGATGCGAATGTGTGTGTCTCTACATCTATATGCATTTGTGCTACCTGAGTAGAAGAGATATCAGAGAGTGATTACAGACAGTTGCTGCAGTGGCTTCAGTAGAGAGGAACAATGACTTAAGGCAGTATAAGAAATGTAGCATTTGGCATATGGCACATTTTTCTTATAAAATACCAGAAGTGAGGTAGGTCTCTATTTACTCTGTCATGAGTAAATGACTGTGGGCATGTACCAGGCATACATTTTTATCACCCATGAACAACCATGTTGAAAAGTCTTTCTATGCTCAAGAAAACAAAATTTCTAATGAAGTCTTTTAAATCCAAGTTAGCCAAAGTGGATTTTGCATTTGGATCTGTTGCCAATCAAATATTTCTAGAGAAATGACATAAGGAAGAAAACACAAGAAGGCAGAAAGATGAAGAGGGACATGAGAGTATGAATCATGCCTGGCATAGAAGGAAAAAATGGCACGGGCAGCCGGAGATTAAGATGGGATGAGGAGAAATGTAATCAAGTGTGAAAAGGAAGAAACAAGCAATGGTAAACCCTCTACTCTTCTGGAATCTCCCTGCTGAAGCTAGCTGCTCTAGCTCTGCCATCTTCCTTTCCTATCGGAACACTGAGTACAGCAGCTGGATTTTTTTCCCTTACAGAAAGTGGATTCTTTGTGTTTTTTCCCACAGCCTGGTATAAAAGTCCAAGCAGAGGAGGAATTGAAAGTAGTGCCAGCCTCTCCACTGAGGACTTGCTGAATAAAAGTAACCAGTATTAACCTCATGGTTAAACTCAGGTCTATTCAAAAAGAAACACATAGCCAAAGGAACAAAGAACCAACATAGTCTTTATCACACACACACACACACACACACACACACACACACACACACACTTAGTAGCTACCAAGGTTTGGATCTTACCTATGTCCAAATCAAGACCATTTAATTACAAATCTTAGTATATTCAAGAACTGTAACATGATATAAGGACAATTGATATGTCTTGCCTGGATTTATACAATTCAGTTAAACAGAATTTATCAAATTTTCATGAATGTTAAAGATATTTATTTTATACACACCTTAAAAGATTTATATGAATTTTTTCAAATCATGTCTACTGTATGAACTCCTATTTGGAATGCTTCACAAAAGGCTGCCAAAACTATATTGAAGGCCTAATACAAATTTCCTAAAATATGTTTAATTGTCTAACTGAAGAGGAAGCTGATTAATTTATAGTCTGTTTTCTGGAAAGCTAGAGAAAACAGCATGCTATGGAACTTCACCAGTAAGTAGGGTGTAGACGGGACAAGCCCAACCTCAAAGATAAAGAAGAGAGTGCAGTGTGAGGTCAGAAGCTCACAGCCAGCAGGTAGCTAAGTCATCACCTTTGAGGACTATAAAATAGTTTGAACCAACACTAAGCCATTTTGTAGGAGGCAGAGAGAACACAGCAAGTAAATGGTGGAGGGGCAGATGGGGTCTGCTTGCTATTCTGTACTATCTGGGCATATATTAAATAACTCAGTAGCCTTCTCTCTTACCACTGCATCTTGCTTTTCTGCTCCAGGTTTATATGCAGCATTCTTCCCCAGTGCTCTCCTCCATATCAATGCACACTTTACTCCTGTCTAGAGTTTTTTCTTATTTCTCTCCTTCCACCCTCAAAGCTAGAAACATAATATTCAGACCTGAGGTTTCCATGAAGTGGAAGTGTTCTCTGTCTTCTACCCCACAACTTCCTAGGCAGGAGCCTTCTATTGGCTGTGTTTATCGACAAAAGAGATGTGAAAGATTCCACTGCATGCACTGCCACACTGTGTTCCAATTCTGCAGTCAGATCTTTACCACTGCAACTTCCAGGGATTTTGCTGTCAGTTTGGTCCCCATACCATAAAAGAATTTGGAGGAGGTAACACAGTGGGACTATAGTTAGGTTGGATCCTGACTGAGCAAACAACAGACTCAGTTTTACTATGTAGGATATATTGGAGCCTGCAAATACTATACATAACCAAGTGTGGGTTTGGCACAAGCAGGTTTCCAACCTCATCACTGTAGTGTGATCGAAACAGATAGTTATTATTCTGTTTGGAGTGAAATGGCCCCCATACGCTCACAGGGAGTGGCACTATTGGGAGGGGTGGATATAGGTTTAGCCTTGTTGGAGGATATGTAACTGAGTGTGGGCTTTGTGGTATCAGAAGCTTTTCCTGCTGCCTGCTGGTCCAGAGGCATAACTCAGCTACCTCTCCAGTCTTCCTGCATTCCACCACAATCCCACCATGATGATCATAGACTAAACCTCTGAACTGTAAGCCAGTTCCTAATAAATATTTTCTTTTATAAGAGTTGCCATGGTCATAATGTCTCTTCATAGTAATAGAAATCCTAAGACACTTATGTAGTCTGGAGGCTGAAGTCACCTTAGAATTTTTAAATAATATCTATTAATTAAACATTCCTTGTAGTTTACAACTTTTGTGAAAGCATGTATGTCACAAATACTAACTGAAACCCTTCAAAAATTTACCAGAAAGGGGGAAAGAGAAAGAAAGGTAGCCTGTGGGTTGTTACAATCATGTGAAAGAAAGAAATGAAAGCCCTCATCCCCCTCCCCCTCTTCTCTCTCTCTCTCTCTCTCTCTCTCTCTCTCTCTCTCCCTCCTGCTATGTTCCTGCATTAACACCTAAGAAAACTATCACAAAATAACTATTCTATTCTGAATAAATCCTGCAACTCTAATGAACCTACAACCTCAAGAAAAAGATCCATAGAAAATCTGGATCTGCTGTTGTCCCTATGGACGAAGGCAGGGGGTTTCCATGAGCTTAAACATCAAAACATCCCCCTTGGTTTATACAAAGGCTCATTTCTGGGAAAGTCAAATAGGCATTGATCACTTACAACAGGCAGAAAGCCTACAGTAAGCAAGGAAGTCAACCTGGCAAACAAATAGCCATTGTACCAAACTTAAAATAAGTAGCTCACAGTCAGAAGAAAATCCATCCTCATAAACAAGCCCACGGGCACTGCTGGCAGGGCCACCATTTGGGAAGAGAAATAGGATACCTGGGGACTGTTTTAATATTGGCTTTCTGCAAAGTAAAATGGTACCAGGATCCCTCAGGCCAGAGAAATGACAGCCCATCTTTGCTAACAATGGCTCAAAAGACAACTTCATTTTAGGAGAGAACAAGAGAAGAAAGAGAGTTGTCAAAGCAGAGCGTATTAGGATAGGAGCCCCCACTCCTCAGCTTGACAGCTCTCCCTCTAGCATCTTAAGGATTGGCAGGGGAGGATATTACCATCCTGGTTTTCAGCAGGATGTCTAGGTATGCCTAAGCAGATGAACATGCTTTAGGTGACAGTAGTGCCATTGCTGTGCCTGCTTGGAGAAAACATTCCACTTCATAATACTGGAAATTCCTATAAATGCTCCTGTCATCTGGGATGCTAAGGCATCAGTTCTTTCAGCAAGTCACATTCTGTCCCCACCATAAGAGATCCTGAGTGCATTCACAACTGAGGAAACCATGTGCAATTCTGTGAAGCTGGTATTCTCAGGGTAAGAGAGAGACACACTACAGATAAGGAAATATAGACATGAATGAGTATGGGGCTGTGTGAGCATACTGTTCAATGGATGCTCACTAAGAAGAGCAAGGTCTGAAAACTGCAGCTAAGTGAAGTTGTTTCTATAAACACGTGTTAGGGGGTTGTGGTCTTGCCCTTCTGTAGGTGAGCATTCATAGCTCTGTGCTACCGTGTTGGAGCTGAGGAATTGAATCAAGGCCTACAAAATCTAAAGGTTTGCCTACACTTTCTCTCCCCATGAGAGAGAAAGAAAAGAAAATCTAGCAAGCAATACTGTATCATTTGATATACAATAAAAATGAAAATTAAATTACAAATTAAGTACTGCTCCAAATTATTATTTAAGTCTATTTATGTTTTTATATTCTAACCTTCTAAAACAGCCTTTAAACTGAAATAAGAGGAGCTTTTTTGGTACTTTAATGGATCGGGTAAATAAAAGCATGTTATTCCATGGGAGGCCAGCAGACCATGGCATAAGCACAGAGATGGGGGATTTGGCTTGTGTATCTGCTGTGCTTAGAACTCTGCTGGAGTGGCAGCTGTTAACATGCAGCTTTCAGAGCATGTAGCACTGAGCAGGTGCACTAATGTAGCATGTAGAGCTGTGCATTGTTTGGGCAGCAAACACTCTACCTTAAAACTGATGGTGCTGATAGTGCCCTGAGTGCATGAATCTGTCCCCAGTGTTGACTTTGCTTTCTTTAAATAAACAGCTCAGAGAGATTGAAATGTGAACAGCTTACTGTCAGGTACTAATCATTCAGCACCTAACCTTTGCATTTAAGACTAGAGGGATCCTATTTAAACATACAACGTGAAAGCAAAGAATAGCTTTCTTGATATGGAAAGTCTTGTGAACCCCTATTACTTTATACTAAGCTGAAATCTCTTTGTGAACCAGAATGTTCCCAAGGTAGTTAAAGCCTGTAATCCTGGTTGATAAAGTTGGCTCGTATCATTCAGTCATCACAGTAATTTGGTGACAGTACTATGCTTGAAATAAATGCATCATCTAGATTTTTAGCTAAGCATAAAAAAAAAAAATACTGTCTGAATGGTTTCCCTGACAGCTCCATTCTTTGAAATGCATGGGCAGCCTGGCCCTGCTTATCCAGCCACCTGCAAGAGTTTTGTTATTCTGGCCAGGCTCTCACCAGGTGCATACTTTTGGCTTCTCTCTGGGCAAGCCTACAGCAATAGATGCTTCCATCAATAGAACCTGCAGGTTCTGCACATTCAAAGCTGCAGAGATATGAAGGTCTCTGTTCCAATCACAAGGAAGGCTTCTGTTTTCTCGCTAATCAATTAAGTACTGTGCCACAGTCTTCTGTGGATAGAAGATTGTGATCTTATGTTTGTTCATTTTCAGCTACAAAGACATATGGATGCGGCATTAAAATGTCATGTACACTAGTCCCCTTCTGTGTAGAGACGTCTGCATTAAAATGTCATGTACACTAGTCTCCTTCTGTGTAGAGATGCTTGAGAGAAAAGTTCTCAGCTACACTAATAGTGGGAACTAGAACAGAAACAACTTTTGAGCATTTACATCACAGTCTCTTAGATACAAAGTCACTTAGCCCTCTGGACATTTCTCAGATCTTTATCAATCTTATGCGCAGATGAAGAATTTAAGATACAGCGATTTTGAACTATATATAGCTTTAAATTCACAGAAAGAGTATGTGGTCACAGATAGCCTGATTTTTAGAACTTACATTTTTATTAACTTTTTCTAGCTAGGAGGGAAAAGCAGTGTGTTGTTATACTTAGCGACTGGAAAATCAGTACTTTACCACAGCATGAGTGTTACAGCAGAAGTGATAAGAAATGAAATAATAGCAGAGTCAAAGAGACATGGGTTCAAGTATCAATTTTACTTCAAATGGTAAACTTGAGGAAAAGCTTTACCCATTCTAGGTCCTGTACGTATATGTTAGGATTGCTGATGCCTCCCAATCAGGGTTTGATGGACACAAAAATCATTTTGAAAATGTTTGTGTAGGTTTCAGCATTGCATTTGACAGGTGATCAGGCATCATTTTGAGAACAGAACTTTTCTTTTCCTTTCTTCCATGAAGATGTAAGGAAAATACTTGACCTAGTTTAACCTGCAGCTTATAGAAGACAAAAGCATAGATTTTTCTGAACTGCTCAACATGCAAGCTTCCTCTGTGGAAATCCTGGAAGCCCTAGGACATCAGAGAACAGTTTGTATAAGATGAATAGGACCAATTTCATGAAGCTTAATTTAACTCTTCAAGTTGTCCTTCAGCTGTCTCTGGGAAACTAAGTGTCATATATATATATTGGTTTTTTGAGACAGGGTTTCTCTGTGTAGCCCTGGCTGGCCTCAAACTCAGAAATCCACCTGCCTCTGCCTCCCAAGTGCATGCGCACCACTGCCTGGCTACATTTGTCTACATTGATGACCTCCTTTGTGCACAAACTCCAAACACCCTTCTCATCATGTTTGATGGGATTGTATTCTTGATGGGACCTCTAAAGATGAGACCTAAAGCCATTTCATAATATGTTCTCAAATTTGATCCAATACTATGGCTTTATTCAGAAACACAAGGCATGACTAGAGACATAATCCCTATGAGACAGGTGCCAAAGTACAGGACAAACGGATCTAATTGCCTGATTCAGATGGTTTTAACGCCGTTCCTCTTTCAAAGTCACTCTGGATTCTGAAGACTTTCATTTGCAAATCTATCAAGTAAAACTTACTTAGTAGAACCTCAACAGGCTACCTAAAAAAAACAGAGTCAAATAGTCCAGGAGAAGAATTTAAGAACTAAAAGTGAACTTTATTATTATTATTATTATTATTATTATTATTATTATTATTATTATTCAGAATATAATGTCAGGCTCATGTCTAGAGAGCACCTATCCACATATATATATTTTAATGGTGGAATAAACTAAAGAGTACATAATGTTAATACTTAATAGTTATTCTAAGATATGTGATTTATGCACTAATTCCATGTTTGTGAAATTATTTGTGTTTTTATTTTATGGACTATCAAAAGCTATTTCTAATTTCCAGATCCCTTGAATGTTTCTTGGCAGAAATCCAATGGAAACCTAGACAGAAATCTCAAACATTTAAAATGCCATTTTGTCTTAGTGAAACTAATTCCTATAAAACCAAAATAACTATGTATGTTGGGAACAATAAACTAAAGGTTAAAAATCTTTAATATTCAGATGAGGGAGACGTATTCTAGTTACTGAGTTTTCTTGGTTTGTTCATTCTTTCAAAAATCAGGAGGGAATTACATCACAAACAAGAAAATTTATTTAAAAAACAAGAGGGGCTTAAGTCTTTCTACCTTATCTTAGTTGTAGATTTAAATAAACTATTTAATGTATCAAGAAGTATATTTTTCATGATTCAGAAACCAGCACTGATACAGTATTCCAAACTTCATTGAGTTTTCCTTGATTTTTCATCAGAATTCCTTTTCTGTTCTAATGTCATCCAGGTCTCCACACGACTGTAGACAGAGATGCTTCTAAACGGTTTCTGTTTTCACAGATTCTTTAGTTTCCCTTGCTTAATGGTTTCCACAGTTTTTCTGAGTACTGGTTGAGCATTTTGAAGAATGCTTCTAATATTTCCCTTATGATTTGATTTACATAGCTATTTCTAACAGAAAAACATAGAACTAAAGCACTATTTTAGATATCTGGAGTATTAGCTCTGCCTGTACTTTCAAGGTGGAGGCAGAATGATGAGGAATTCAAAGGCCAGCCTTGGCCATAAAAGGAGTTTGCTGACAGCCTGTCCTATGAAAACTCATGTCTTAAAATACCAGTAGAAAGAATATTCTATTACAATAGTGTAAAAATATAATTTACCACTGTTAAGTTAAACATTGCTCAAATGACTTGAAATAGTACTTGTGAAGATTCTCAGTAGAAAACATCGCATTTTCCCTTCCTCTTTCTGTACAGCATGAGTTTAGATAAACAAGTCACTATGTTGACATCACAACTAGGGTTGTTTAGATGAGAAGGCTATATAGATTATTCAGAATTTTTCCACCTTCCTGTTCTTTACCTGTAACAGGTTATTTAGTTAATTATCTTGTATCATAGTCATATCAATTTGTCTAAATCTAATCTAAAACTGGCTTTTTTTTTCACTCTAGGAACCGTAATTTTAGTGATTTAGAACACTTTCCATTGTCTTCTAGGGTGGTTTCATATGATAATACTTTTACTGTAAAGTTTTTTACTTTATTATTTATTACTTTTGAACATTTTCTTTCTTCTTAGTACTGTACTCCAGGCTCAGTCACAGTCCTACAGTCAATCATATCTCTAAGGATATCAGTGTTCCTACAATTACTCATGATGAATATTCTAAGCCTAATATGATTTCTAGAGGTACCCATGGTTGTTGGGGTACTCCTGTGCCTATATTTTTTTCAAGTTACAATGACAAGATCTGCACATATGAATACTATCTCATACATATCTCTTACTATTTCATGTACACAAACATGTACATATCTCCATATGTAAATATCAGTATATATGTCCACATGTGTTCATACCGTATGTCCAACTCTGATACAGTATCCTGCAGATTGTTCTGGGTCCTTCTGACCCATCACTCAAATGAAACTGACCCCCACAAACCACAATTATGCTGAAACGTATTAATTAGACTATAAATGTACAATAACATCAGGATTCCTAATTCTCAACTCTGAGATAAGTAAATACTAGTAAATAGAGTGCTGAGGTATAATCACTTTAACTACTACTTTTAAGACTGTAACTTTAGAATGTAATTTCAAAGCCATTGCAATCAGCATTTTTATGTCATATCCTTCTCTTGTTTTACACATACACACACAGTGTGATATTTTTCACATTGTATATTTCATGGGAGGAAACTAGTGGGCTAAATTATTCTTTTAATTGGTACACATTAAAGTCTTCTTTGTGCTATATGTATCTCCAATATTCTTGCAAATGCATACAATTCAGTATTAAAGTACAATAGCACTTCAAATACTAAAAGAATATATATGCACTCCCTTAAAAATCTGTGATTTGTTGTTGGGGTACTCCTGTGCCTATCCCTTAAAAATGTGATAACATTCCATTCGACAGCCCCCAAAAACCTGACAATCAGTTGATCATCTTTAGTGACCTTAAAGTTCTACTCTTTCCAACATGTCATGTGATTGAGTCAATGAAATGCATAATATGGCTGACTGTCATTTATGAATGTTAAAATTCTCAGCTGTCACTATTTCAAAGTATTTCTTTTGTTCTCCATTCTTTCTAATGTTCCAATTTTGCTTATTTTATATTATACCATTAAAATAATTCCATAGTTAATAAGTGCTTTTCTACTCTCTTTTCTTTTCTTCTTGGGAAAATCTGCTTAAACTATCTGAAAGCTCTTTGATTCTCATCTTGGTTATGTAGATTTTACTGGTAAGACCAGCAAGAGAACTCTTCAATTTTGTTATAATGATTTTATTTTCCAGCATTTGCTGCTCTTTTTCTTAGAATTTCCTTCTCTGCCTGAATTACCATTGTATTTTTTTATACATGAGCTATCTTTTTCACTGAGAGTCCTGAGAATTTTAACCATAGCTAAATTGCTTCTTTGATCATTTCATTTTCTTTGCTATGGTGAGTTCTGGTTCTATCATACTCTTTGTCTGTTTTTCTCTCCTATGCTTTGACAGATTCTGTAACATTTTTGTTGAAAGTATGTATACTGGATCATATAATGGTAACTAAATAAATTGTTTCACTATAAGAATTTATGATAATCTTGTTAGGAATGAGACTTTGTTTAATGCTTCTTATTTCTATTTGGCCAGAGATAGTGAATTTTTCTAGTGTTGCTTTTATACATTCAATTGGTGTTGACCTTCTTAATCATTGTTTCTCATAGATAACGTGTTTCCTGCAGCACTTTTAGTTATAAGTTATCATTGTTGCCTTGGAGCCTTATTTATATGGAAGCAATAAGTAGAGGAGGGATGCTTTCTAATCTCATGCTCACATTTCAGTCTGGTTTATAAACTCCGTGGCTTCTTCCTTCGCAAGAAAAGCTGAAAAGGAATGGCGATGAGACTATGGCCTGAGCTCTTTTCAGAGAGCAAACTTATTCTGGGTATGGATAAAGAGTATTTCCCAATGAAACTCTTCTCCTCTCCTGGCTACAGAATAGTTCTTAAATCTTCCCTTCGAGTACCAAATGCACTCATTGACAGCCTCTGAAAAAGATGCATATTTTGGTTGAGGTTATATGTTACAGCTAATTAGGTTCTATTTCAGAGGCTCCTCATTCTCAAATTAACTCACACTAAGCCTGGATACCCCCGCCTAGTGTGTGTGTGTGTGCGTGTGTGTGTGCGTGCGTGCGTGCGTGTGTGTGTGTGTGTGTGTGTGTGTGTGTGTGTGTGTTTCAACTGTGATGGTTTGTTGGACCTTTGCTTGTCCAGATGGGGATTCTGAAAAACTCAGAAGGCTAGTGACTGAGTCCAACAAAAAACACAAATAAATGTTTTTTATTAGCCGTTACTGCTCTGAAGATGGGAGAAACAATATGCAGCTCCACTATACACTGAATTCAGAATTGTGACTTACATCCACCTTGAAATGTATGTTTATTTGTTTCTATCTATATGTTTTCCTGGCTTGAACACCAACATGTCTGGTTTTTTTTTCCTATTTTTCCTATCTCAAGACAGAAATTTGTGTTTTCATATAGTGAATATTAAATTCCCCCTCTGAGTCAGGTTCATTGCTGAGCAAGCATTTATAAGAAGATTGAGTAGTTAATGTACAGTCATATGTGCTGAAGTAGGTGTTAATGCACTTTATGATATTTCTAGCTACAATTTAAGTTATTGATATTTTAGTTCAAATTTCTCAGAACTGGAGCTTCATAAGTTGTGGAGGGTTCCAATGGATTTACTTTCCAAGTCTAGCACATAATGATTGCTTGTATTCTTAGGCTTTCTCTGCCCTAAAGTTAATCTGGGGGAAAAAAGTACTTTATGATTAAAGATGCAAGTAGACAGGTTGTCTTAGAAGTTTCAATCATGATAAAAGGCAACTCGCTTGCTTTGGTTGACTATTCCCTTATTGTGCATGTTTTCAAAATACATTTGTTCTTCATACACCAAATCAGTTTGCTCATTCCACTTTGTTGTCACTCCGTTCAGACGTTACAGAGAATATCATTACAAGACCACACCAGCAGTGGATTTAAGAAGAAGCTGGTCTCATTTTCTAAAGTGAATTTCAATTGACTGTCAGTCTTAGGGTTTATACTGAAGCCTATAGATGTACAAAGGCTGGTGAGTGCTCTGGATCTGAGTGGAGTGAGAGGTACTTTGCTATGTCATTGAGGTAGCTTTCCCATGCTGCAATTGCTTTAAGAAAATAACCTCCTCATTTTTAGCAAAGAATACAGGCATGTACACACACACACACACACACACACACACACACACACACACACACACCATATTAGACTTCTTGACCACAAGATGAAATGCTTAGTGGGAACCATTGACTCCATGAATGGCATTATGCCTATCTGAAAACAATGATTTCAGGGACCTATGACAAAATGATTCTCAGCCAACCTAAAGAATATTCAGTTCAATGTGAAGATAAACAATGATTAGTGTTTAGCATAAGTATGGTACACTCAGTTCCTCTTTTCATCTACTCGAATTTTCTTCTTAACCAAGAATCTAAGTTCAGAGAGTGGTTTATTGTAGTGACCTTGAAGAAAAGAATTTCAGCAGTTGAAGAAGCCTCACAGTGTACAGGCTGCTGAGAATTAGGAGTGTTTTATTGAAATCCCTATGTAAGATCATGTTCACATGTCATTGTGACTTTCAGTCATTTCCTTGTCACATTATTAGCAAAACTTGCAGATTATATTGCCCAACTATTTTGCTTTTTTATTTTTTTCCAAGTGTGATTATGCCCCAAATATCACACTTACAAAACTATTCCAACTAATCCCCATAGTCAACTTGTTCCACTATTTCTTTGTGCAACTGTGAAATTATGTGAGCTTCGGGGTAGCCAAAGAAAGGCAAGCACAGACTGTACAAATTCCCAAGCAAAATTCTTGTTCCATCTGGCATATTTACACGTGGAAGTTGTAAGCAGGTACTCCTTCCAGAGAATAAAACCTACATTGGGAAAAGGAAGAGTGCAAAATTCCCTACGGTTCAGGTCTCCTCAGCTATCATCAGAAACTACTACTTCAGCACTATTTAGGATGTCAAACAAGTCATACATACCCAGAAGATCAATGACAATGCCACTCTTCTTTAAGCAACGTTCATGTGTCAGGTACAGTCATACATGTTATTTATTTAAAATTTCATTTGCCCTTTAGAACCACCTTGCAGTTTGTGAACGTGTCACACATTTTACAAGGAAACAAGTGTCAGAGAAGTAAAACTTCTTGCTGATGGTTTCTTGGTAAGGGTTGCATTGAACTGGAATTCAGACTTAGAGCTGTCTGAATGCAAAGCCCTTTGCTCTTTGCAGACACGACCTTCTTTCTATTAATGGCTGGCATACCTAAAATATGGAGATGAAAAGTTAAATATTTATGAAACCTTCTCTCAGTGTGTAATTGTGCCAACTTAAACAGCTCAGCTATTTATTTTTTAAGTCTGTCATTGGTGATTAGAGCATATTTCAGAGAGAAAAATATCAACTTTCAGTTTCTCGTTTTTGCTGAATGCTAAAAATAGCTAGAGAAAAATACATGTATAAATTCTTTCATTTCAACTCAATATAACAGAGTTGAGCTGATCCCAAGTGAAAGTCCGGTGGGCAGACATATGCAGCATCATCAGTAGGGTAGGTGTTTGTTCCCGTTAGTGATAGTTTATGAGAGCATCAAAATCTGAATGTATTTAGTGTTGTAGATCCCAGATCTGAGAGTCAAGATTCTTCAGTATTAGTGTTAATTTGAACTTATTCTAGAATAGTTAAGGTGCTGGATCAGGCATTTGGACCAGCTTTGACTGCAAACTACTGCAAAGAAAATTAAGTTCTAGAACTATCAAAGGAATAATATGGCATGAAAAGAAGATAAGTGCATCTGCCTAGCAGGTAGATGGCTCTGATTGGAGGAAGCAGAGTTACAGGTGTACCACTTATTGGAAATTAACTAAGAAACCAGCTATCCATTCCTGATGTACACCAAGGCTCTTTATGGGAGGAGGACAGTGACTGCCTTAAATGCGTGACTGGGCAGGGTGACATTCTTTCTGTTTTTTCCCTGCTACACTTTGTTATATTTGCATGAACAGTGATGTCATGCAAACAAGAGAGTTGCTAAGATAGCAACAGAGTCAGAAAGTGGCAGCCCCAAGCTCATCCTACCACTTGGTGTTCTGGAATGGGAACTGCACTGTAGGCACAGTTACTAAAGGAACCAAGAATTGAGCTCTATTGATTTCGGTTCTCCTCCAGTGAGCTAATATTAAGCTCACATTTAATTTTCTCTTACATTATCAAACTCCTTGCTGACAAAGTCTGTTAAAGCTCAATTAATTCAGCAATACGATTACATTCCTGGAGAACTATGTAAATCTCAGGGCTATGAAAATGGAGACTTCTTCAAAGCTCTCACAGACTGGACACAAGCAAAAGAAATTCTAAATGTGACTAATTCCACGGGGAGGATTTGCAATAGTGCAATGAATATCCTTGGTTTCACTGGCATATTTAAGTGTCACCATTAGAACTTTTATACTGAACTTTCAGGGTAGACATGCATATATCTATTTATATCTTTGTATTGAAAAAATACATAAGACAAAAACAAAAAATCTCAACTCCTTACTACAAGGTAGATGACCTCATATAAGTTCTGTAGGATCTCCTCAGCAGTGTTGAACAAACCTGATTTATGCATTAGTTTGTTTTTCTAAGTGAGAACAGGCAAATTTTAACAGAGCTAGTCAAATAATAAGAGTGTTTATTTGTCTATTATAAAGTCTTAAACAACCAGAGCTAAGTTTTATCATTTATAAAAATTAGCTTCCTGTGATCTGGAACTAGAAATAGCCTGGGTCAAGAGAATACCAATACTGTAATGTTATATATCTTTTTAGGTATGTTTGTTTTTACTGTAAATTTATTCATATCAGAGCAATAAATGTTTGTTACATGTATGTAAATTAAAGTATAACAAAGTTAGAAATGCACTGATATCTTCCCTAATGTCTATGATAAAAGTTATTATCAACTTGTATTATAGACCTAGCCAACTTTGGACTGTATACAATAATTTTAAAAACATGTAGATTGTCAAAAATGACATTTACATTGGTCTATAAGATTAGATGACATCCGTCCAGAAAACCTTATATTTCATTTTTTTTAATCCTAGAAGTTTAGAAACATTCATTTGATTATGTTATTGGCATAAGTACTAGAAAATTTGTATTACATTTAATTTTTAAAGACATTTAACATATCAGGTAAAATATTGTTTGCTTTTTTGTAATTTACTATATTTCAAGTCTGTAATTCCGTAACTGCCATTAATTTCATAACTTTAAAACAACTTTTGGTTGATTTGTATAAAATGCATATTTGGTTATTAAAATCAGTACATAGATCATCTAATTTCATTTTTGGATCTAAAGAATTTGGAAGATGTGGCTCTTATTTTTTCACACTAAGGAAAAAGCTGAATAAAGTGAACATCTGAAAATTCTTAGTGCCTGTGGGAAATTGAGGCCATAGCACAAGCTGCAGCTTTGAAAATGCAGAGTTGGTGAATGGCTTGAAAGAAAGCCACTGCTGGATCCGCTCAGAAGACATAAATACTTACTAGCATCTGGATCCTAGTGTGGTCCACTGTAAAACAAAAACAAAAACAAAAACAAATACAAAAACTTCTGGGGTACAGTTTTATAAAGCTCCCAGTTCTCTGAGGAGTTTCCATTCCAACAGCTCATGATAAAGAACAGGGAGAAAAAAATACATGCATCTACCAGGGAAGAAGAAAAGTTCCCACTGTAAATATTTGCACAATTGTCCCTTCTCCTTAAACGTCTTCCTCTGATAAAAATGACTGTCCCAGAGTCCAGCTGCATTTAGGGGTGGCTGTCTATTGCTTCATCCAAACAGTGGAAAGGGAAAGTCCAATTGTACATCCCTCTGACCTTGCTGTATCAACAAGGACAATTATGGGAAGAGAGAGTTGGAAAACACTTGAGAAGAAATGGTTCCAGAGGCTGAAAGCCCATTGTGCTAAAGCTCTGAATATTGATTACAGAATTGGGCCTAATTCTTACACAGGAGCAGAAAAGGTCTATGAAGGAAAAGGAAAAGTAATTGTTTGTGGTTAAGAGGATGGACACTTGAGTCTTAATAGACAACTAACATTCTACTCATGAGGGTCCATCACCTGGCCAGGACACCACTTTCCCTGAAGGTGGCACAGCTCACCATATTGACATTCCCTGTGTCTCCCTCTTCCTTCCCTGTGGAGCTTCCAGAGGAGTTGCCTCACTAAGAACAATATTCAGGACCCTAGAGAGATGGCTCAACAGTTTAGAGACTTTGTTGGAGAAGCAGAAGAGCTAGATTTCAGATCACAGCATCCATAGAATAATCCAGGGGCCCTTCAGAAATACCTGTAACTTCAAGTCCTCAGGAAATGACATCCTAGTCTGGTTATCTAAAGGCACATATCCAAGTAAATCTTCAAGAATCATGTGCATACACACACACACACACAGACACGCACCAGAAAAATCATCAAGATGACATAAGGCACCTGAAATTTGCTAAGAATCATTTGTCCTTAGGAAACTAAAAATTCAAACTACAATGTGATATTACTATAATACATTAAAATTATTGAAAGTCCAATTTATATGGAATAGACAGAGGCTCTATAGCAGAATATTTTCCTGCTATATTGTATTTGCAGTAAAGCTTGGTGATTGGGCAGTATGAGAGGTAGGCAGAGTGAGGAGTTGGGAGGAGAGAAGGAGAGGAAGGGGAGGAGAGACAGAAGAGGAGGGAGAAGGAAGAGGAGGAAGACAGAAGATGGTTGTGGAAGTACGAGTGTCTCTAGCAGTCTAATGTAGTTATAATATCTAGGTTAGATAATCGAGTAACAATTCTAATTGTGTGGGCATCTTGTTAATTGAGCATTTCTAAATATATAAATCTATTGGCTAACCTTTAAGCATTAAGAGTCTTCATTCTATCAGTTACCACAAGTATGGTGGGTATTATCAGAGGCTCAGCCGAGCTTTGTGGGGGCAGCGTGGTGTGTTGGCAGAGTCAGCGGGAACGCTGGCGTCTGTGGGTCTAGCTGCAATGTGTTTGGCCTCTGGCCGCTTCTAGTGTGAACATGGTGGGGGAGTTAAGCAGAGCTGCCCGGCCGATTAGATAGCCAAATAACCGGCCTGCAGCATGGCTTTTCTAAATATTACCTGTTACAAGGCTCTTAGTCATTTTCAGGAATGTAAAATAGTTTGGTCACCTAAGATAAAAGTACACTAGTTTCAAATAAAACATTTCCTTCATCTGCAAATTATTCCTGATTACTCAATTTGTTCCAGACTTACACCCTACCCCAAAATTTTCATGTTAATATTTATAGCAGCTTTATTCAAAGGCACTCAGATCTCTAAGCTACTGAGATGTTTTTTTTTTATTAGGTGAATGGATAAACTGTGGACCATCCATACATTGGACTATTATGTATCCATGTGGAGGAATGAGCCACTATGCTAAGAAAAGACAAAGAGAATTTTTAAAAGAGAATTCCTAAGTTATATAAATAAGTCTGGAAAGTCTATGTATGAATCCAAGTATATAACATTTTGGAAAATGCAAACTTATAGATGGAGTAGGGATTTCTGAGGTTGCGTAGAGTTCTGAGGTGAGTTTTATATATGCCAACTATTCTTTAGATTAGAGTGGATGAACAACATGATGCTTTGGGTAACATCCATAGAACTTTCACATTAAAAATGAATGTGAGAGTATATAAGATGGCTCAGAAGGTACAGGCACCTAAGTTCAGTCTCCAGAACCACAAGGTAGAAATAGAAAACCAGGTCATGCAAGCCATCTTCTGACCATTACACATGTGCTAGAGGAACATCAACACACAGAATACACACACACACACAGACACACACACACACACACACACACACACACACACA
>JANHMN010000001.1:173350583-173401062 GCA_030674055.1 Rhabdomys pumilio | reverse complement strand
ACACACACACACACACACACACACACACACACACAGACACACACACAGACACACACACACACACACACACACACACACACACACACACACACACACCATATGGACTCTTCACTTGTTGAAAAAGCACCATGCAAACTCTAAGACAGAAAACTGGGGGGTGCATGGATGTTTAGAAACTGTACACTCTAATTTCACTCTTATCTAAAACTTTTTGAAAAGTTGTAGCTAATAATATTTTAAAGCTCCAGATCACATGCATTAGAACTATTTAAAGATTCATAACTCTAAATTAAGCAAGCATAAAAGGAATCCAATTGCCCTTGGTTGTCCTCACTATACCAACAATGTTCACCTTATGTTGACCCCTTCAATCCACAAAAAGTGGAAGATTCAGCAGGAAAATTCACCAACCTTTCTAAAAGGTTGACAATCATATTTGTAAAAAAAAAAAAATTAATCCTGCTTCCTTTTAATAGATATTTTTGTCAGTCAAATTACCCTGGAAAAATTGAAATGTCTGTTGACCAGCTGATTCCTTCTTGACGAAATGGCAGAGGAGGGAATCATGGTCATCACGAGCACTTGAGTGATCATGGCATGAATTTCAAAGAAAGATGACAGTTAGCTTGCTCCATATACTGCTCCTTCAAATGGCCATGTTAAATGTTACCATCGACTATTATATCAAAGTCAAGAACTCATTTCTCTGCATGGGAGTTGTCTCCAAATGGAAATAATTGTGACGGATGGGAAATGGAGATCATTTGCCCAGCAGCTAATGGTCTAGCACGTTTGATGCCACTCTAGCAAAGAAGAAGGCCATCATATTCCAGTCATGTGTTCAAATGTGAGGCAAGAAGACTGCTTTAGGCCAGAACTTCTGAACTCATGAGAGCTGCAGTGACTGGAGACATGCCTCTACAGGATGCTGCCTCATTGCTTCAACCCTCTGTAACTTCAACAGCTCAAGTCCCTAAAAGCAATCTTAATCTTTTAGGACAGGATGCCAATAATCCCCTGTCCTCATATTGAACACAGAGAACACAGGCTTGGCACTGATCTGCACTTCTCTGGCTTCCCTTACTCTCTTCCCTCTTCCCCTGGAATACAAGGCATGCAGAAAGAATTGCAGGTGAACAGCGTGGAGCTGGCGTAGGTGTTCTCATTTTAGCACATTGATTACCATTTTATTTCAAGGTTGAGTAGCAATTACCACTAATGAACAACATGATAATTTAGAGCCATAAATCACCAGTTGCTTGGCTTTGCCATTTAACACAGTGAATTAGAGCTGTTTTGTGCCCAGATCTTGGCAGGCCTCTGTGCATCTTCCTTTGGTCAAGGTGTACTGAAATGTAAGGGACCCCACTGAGAATTTCTACTCAGGAGGAGCAGCTGGATACCTTGATACAAATCAGTGGATTCCTAGAACACCTGTGGCCCAAGTGTTCATGTTTTGCTCATTATGGGGATATTGTCTTGGTCTAGATAGATGGATGACTAGATAGAATTTTGAGACAATAAGACATCAGGAAATTTAAATTGAAAAATATTCAGAGGGAAAATGGCTTGTCAGTGATAACATGATTAACATTTTCTAAATGTTTTCTCTTCTTTGTAGATAATTCAACATAATGATGTAATACAACCCAGGTCCATCCTTTTCCTTAAATGGGCATCTTCTAGAAGACATGGGGCACAGAAACTCATATGTCATTAAAAGAATTAAGCAAAAAAAAAAAAAAAGTGAACAATGGACAAATCTTAGATCTTTGTCACAAACTATAGAAGTTATTAGGGTAGTCCTATGGAGGGAAGGCAATAATGCCTTTCCTATGTATTAATTAGGTACCATGAGACCTTAAAGCACACTGCAGAAAACATTATAAATTGCAGTCAACATAACTTAGTGTGAGTGAGCAACTTCATTATTCTCAGTTATTTGTACAAGAGAGAACCTTCGTGATACTGCCACTAAATAGCAGCCTCAGCCACTTTTGGGGTTTTATTCATTGTTTTTGACTCCTAGCCTACAAGTACTCTCTGCTGTCTGCACTGGAGTCCAGGTTGTTAGAACCCAAATTCTCACAATTTGCTACAAGAACCAAAGTAATATATTCTTTACATCGTCTTAAACAGAAGGATTTAAAACAAAAATCCGTATGTAAAATTCATATTTGTGAAGTTCAAGTTATATTCTTGTTTCTCTATTTTCTAAAATATTTAATTAAATGTTTGTTTTTGATAAGGTGAAGGTTGCACATTTTATTGTATTGTTTTCCTTCTGAAATCTCTTCCCATTTTGATAAATATCTAGCTAATCAATCTATATAATATTTATCTAGTCTCCTGGATGCTATTAAGTTGTTATAACTTGGGCTGGAGAGTTGGCAAAGTGGTTACGCGCACTGGCTGCTCTTACAGAATTCTTCAGTTCAATTCCAAACACCTACTTGGTGGTTTAAAATCACCTATATTGGGATCTGATTCCCTCTTCTGTCATGTATGCATACATGCAAATAAAGCATTCATATACCCAAATAAATAAATGTTAAAAAGACTTAAGTTAATGATAGAGATATTAGCTTGTCTAATATATTGTCTAATAACAAATAAATGTCTGTTGCTTAATATGGTATTGTGTCTCAATATACGTTGCAGTTATGATAATTTTGTCATTGCTACTGATTATGAAATGCCTGCAATGTATATTATATATTATCAATAGACATACCATTTATTTCACTACAGAATGTTCTCATTTATCTCCCAAATAGTTTTGTTTTGTTTTTATGATACAATGTTTTTCTGTATAGCCCTTGCTGTCCTGAAACTTACTGTATAGACTATACTGGTCTTGATCTCAAGAAATCTGCCTACCTCTGGCTCCCAAGTACTGAGATTAAAAGAATACACCACCACACAAGCCATTAATATTGCTTAAGTCATATACATATATACATATATGTATATATATATATGTGTGTGTGTGTGTGTGTGTGTGTGTGTGTGTGTACACTGTATATAAATATAAGCTAAGTAGAAATGAGCCCTTATTTTGAGGCTTTGGGCTCTACATCTGCAAACAAAATGCACAAAAATATGAAATATTTTAAATATGTATTTAGCAATTCAGCAGGCAATGCTATATTAAAAGTTTTCACCCTTATCTGAACTTGACATTTACTAGGTATGATACTTTGGGAGATACATTTCCCTCCCATTAACCTGGAGTTTAGTCTCTCATCATTTGCAGGGTTAAATGTAGGCTTTTATTTTGGGAAGACATTTTGAATACATGGCATCTATATTGTTTTTCTAGAGTGGGGTTTTGTGTTTACACTCTGATCAAGTATCTTATAAACCCTGACAAAGAATCCTCTGATGCATATTTATTTTATTGGGAAATAAACAAAGATGCCAGAGGCAGACACTGCCATTAAGTGACTATCTAAAGGTTAGATGTATAGTTGTAAGCTCACTCAGGAGGAAAAAGTAAACAAAGGGCCCAGGACCAGGTCTCAGCGATGATCAAGGTATCATGGCACTGCATCTTCATGCCTAAAATACTTATTGAGGATTTAAAAGGCAATGGAGAAAGTCAGGCTTTACTGAGAACTAATTCTGAGAGAAAATGTAACCAGAAGAAAAGAGCAGATTTCCATCTGCTTTACAGAAGAACCTAACTGGAGTAATAATTTAAGAAAAATAAACATTAAAACAAGTAAGAATATAGCACAGTTCACTCAAGTGAAAAACTACAGTTTTGATGTCAGAGAGGAAGATCCGGGGAAAGTATGAAGGTTATTTAAATTTTCCACATCTATCATTTATATCTGCCAGATGAGAAGAATTAGCAGGGATTTCCTAGAAAAAAAATATCATCAAATAAAGCATAAAGTGTTGCTTCAGGTCCCTGTGAAAGACTGTATATTAAATAACATGGAGCTTCTGAAGACAGCCAGCCTATGGAACGGTGTAGCATTAAAACATACACAGAGTATTCATAAAAGCAACAGAACTAAAACCCCCTTCTTGCCAGCTAATGTGGTACTAAAGCTGAGGCTCTTTAGAGATGGAGGGGGAGCAAGGAAACACTGGCAAGCAAAACAAGACAGCCTACTGTTAAACAGAATTACATTTCACCTAAAGCTGAGTTTATACATATTTCACCTGGTCTAAAAGTGTCTGCACCTAGTGAGCTGTAGCCTAACTTGATTTACAGATTGTAAACTCTGTAGCAAGGAGTGAAGTCACACTCAACCTCAAGCCAGCATTTATTCCCGAGCTATGTTCAAATAAAAGAAACATCTCCACTCATTGGGTGTCACCTCCTTTTTTCTGTCTATAAATATACCTGCATTGGATAACACATTCAAACTATTTGGGGTCCGGGCTGCTAGGTGAGTTTATAATGATAAACCCAGTTAAGATTGCAAAATATTTTTGTTTGTAATTTGGTTTTCTGAGACTACATTGGCTTTAAATATAAGGAGTATGACTCTGTAACAGATATTCATTGTTGATGGCATCCAAGCTTCCTGTTGTGCAATTGTTCTAATTATACAAATGATTTACAGAATAAAATTTCTTTGGGATTTTCATGTCTTTTTTTGTTTTTGTTTTTTTTTTGTTGTTGTTTCGTGTTGCTTCTAACTTGATGTAGAAGAGTTTAACTGGATTTGATATTATTCTCATTAATGTAATTTCAACTTTATATTTACTAACGAATTATAAGATTAAGCCTTGCCTTAGATAAAATCTTAGAACTACAAATTACTACTACTAATAAAGTATTTTAAATTTTGTATTGCTGTCTTTGCCATAGTGATAATAAAATGTTTGAAAAGAATAAACACCACTAAGTGGTATTGATCAGGAATTGCATGTAATCACAGAAATCTTTAAATGTGGTGTAAAATGTTTGATGTCAATAATCTCTTGTTCTTTATTATAATGTTGAATGTAATATATAGAATTTTAAGTGTTAATGTTTTCTATTATTTTTGTATCAACTATATGAAAATCATGAATATTCATATGTGTTTTCATATATATGAATTATCCTTCATTGTGTCTACTAAAACTTTATAAAATCATTCCCCTTGTTTTCCATGATAGGGAAACTCACTGGGGAAATGCTACTTTGACAAAGCCATGAACACACCTTGCTTTCCTACCTCTGCAGAGCACCTTATGTTGTTGCTTCTCATGAGATATCTTTCCCCCCACACTCTCCTTATTTTAAATGCTGCTCCCAAATCACAAAGGGAAAAACTGAGTAACCATCTTCAGTGCTGAGTGGTAAATTAATAATCCTGATACAATAAAGAGGGTCTGTGATTACCACTTGACCATCTGTCATACCTGGAATTTTAGAAATTCTACTTTATGTATTGAACAAAAAGCAATAGAACAGTTAAGAGACAAACTGATGATCTATAGTGGCAGGCTTGAGTGAGAGAGGGATCTTAAAGAAACAGAAATAGAAAGACCATCAAGAACTTTAATGCTTTTTCTGAGAGCTTATCTTGATAACATATGTAATACATGCACATGTATGTTTAAATATACACATGTATGTACATATAAAATAATACAATCTCTACACATAACTCTTCTGTAAATAACTGACTCTACACATGAGATATTAAACAGATATAATGATAGAATGTTACTAGTGTTATGTTTTTAATGTAAAATATATAGGCTTATATGTTTGAACATGTGCTGGCCAAAGGTTGGTATGATTTGGGATGGTTGTTGGACCTTTAAGGGGTGATGTTTCACTGGAGGAAATAGGTCATTGAAAGTAGGCCTAAAGGTTTTGTGACATAGCCCCATATCCTGTTTTCTTTTTGCTGAATGTAGATGCAATGCTACTGAACCTCTTTTTTTCCTGTCATTATGACTTTTTTGCCCGCCAACATGTCTTCCTCATAATAATGGATTGTATCGCATCTAGTACTCTAAATGAAAAACCCTTCTCCCTTAAGTTGCTTTTGTCATGGCACTTTATCAGAGACACAGGGAAAGAAACTAAGGCAACTAGAAGTAGCTTCATATATGTCCTTTGTTTAATTATTATTTATCCATATAATCATCAATCCTTCTTTGCATTCAGTTAACATAAATAGAAAAAAACTAAAAGGAAATGAATATATATATATATATATATATATATATATATATATATATATATTTGTATTATATATGTTATATATATGTTATATATATATTTAATATATATTTAATATATATAATATATATATATTATGTAATGAGGGTACTTTAAGGATGCATCTTTATTATAGTACCTTTAATTTTAAAAAGTATATTTTTAAGAACATGCAAATTAGTACAATATCAAATCCTAAATCTGACAGAAATCATGAGAGTTCTGTGAGTCACTTAAATGTGAATGTTTACCACAGTCAAGCTCTTTCATAATTATAAGTGACTTTCACTTACAATTTTAACCATCAGCTATTCTATTTGACTTTATACCTTTGTATTCAGTTCATGGCTGGTGCTTAAAAATCACCTGTTCTGTGGGTATCAGCCTGCTGCTGCTTGGTTATGGGCTACTGAGAATGATTAAAATACCCATTACTCTTCTGGAGGAGAACTCTCTGAACATAGTTTGAGTGGAACTGAGAAGCCTCTTGTGCTGAGAGAAATAGTGTCATTCTGAGAATGAGGAGGCCTCTGGGTATTTGTGTAGGAAGGACTCCTGGGTCTTTTATGAGTTTTTCTTTTCTCATCCCCAACCTTCAGGCCTCTCATCACCTAGTATCCAGCCTCACTTTTTATCTCTCTGGAATTGAATGGAGTTAGTTTCATAACCAATTAGCAGGCCCCCAAGTAGAGAGAGACATGCAGATACCTAGATAAGACTCTATAGAAACAAATTTAATGTATTTACTAATGTTTGCCCATTTCTAGCTCTAGCCCACTCAAAAAAGTAACATGAAATGATTCTGAATGTTATGAATCCAAGTTAATTCCACAAGGTTTTAGTGTTTGTCAATGATGCTGTTATAATGAACTCCTCATACACAGGGATATGCACAAGCACAAGAACACATACTCACACATATGCACACACTTTCTCTCACTGACATCTCCAAGTGGAAGCTGATCAAATCCTCCAGAGAGGTATTGTTGAAACACAAAAAGTTCATATTTAATTATAATTATTCAAATGTTTTAAAATGTAAACAAAATAACACCAAATAAATGTAGCATGTTCCTGACAAGTTTGACATATCAAAATATCCCACTGTAAAAAAGTAAAACACCAGCTAAGTGTGGTGGTGCATGTCTTTAATCCCAGTACTAGGCAGACAGAGGCAGGTGTATCTCTGAGTTCTAGGACTCAAAGCTAGTTATCTAACACAGCCAGAATTTTTACACAGGAAAAAAAATCTGCCAGGAAGAAGAAGAAGAAGAAGAAGAAGAAGAAGAAGAAGAAGAAGAAGAAGAAGAAGAAGAAGAAGAAGAAGAAGAAGAAGAAGAAGAAGAAGAAGAAGAAGAAGAGGAAGAAAAGAGGAGGAGGAGTGGGGGAAGGAGGAGGAAGAGGAAAAAACTGTATTACTGTCTTTATTTTAAATGAATCCCAAAAGGCATGGAATGCATGTTCTCAGATAATCTTACCAAGTATCTGTTGTTTCTAACCTTTATATTGACTACTTCATGCCTCTAATGACAGAGGCAAAAGAAACTCAAATTCCTGGTCAGAAGTTTCCTTTAGAATCATACAATTATCAAAATGCTTATACCTTCATTTTTTTAACAATTAAGTCATTATTCTTTGAGATGACACAGATTTTTAGCTTTGCACATTATTCAGATTATTATGTAATCAACTATTGGCAAGGTTTATAATATTATTTTCTTCATATCTTAAATGAGAAAATTATATTCATCTTAAAAACCAATGTAATAAATGTGAGACAATTTTTATAACGACTTAGTGAAGTTTCTCATATAGTAAAGGTAGCATTTGTTACTGACTCATTAGTAGCTTTATTAATATCTGGGTGGGGATTAGGTTTCATTTCTCCTCATGCCTATAAAATATTAGCGAATAGAATTCACATTTATTTTCAAAGTGATCACATCATACATTCTGAAATGAATAGTGCTTAGTTTCTTGAATATACATGCTACTATCATACAAAATGAGATTACATCTGAGAGAAAAAAAATATGTTCAGTAATAAAGTACTATCTATATTTGTTGATAACATTATTAAGTACATTGTTGCTTTGGTGATCAAAACTACATGAAAGAGATAACTAAAATTTTAATTTCCTTCATCCATCCCAAATCATCAGCTATCTGTTTTACACTATTTGTCCTTAGATGTGGTGACTAGCATTCTAGGATCTGAAAGAATATCTGATATAAATAGTTCCTCTAATACAAATTTGAAGGTACTTTAAAACATACAAAATTTCCTCTGATTAAAAATAATCCTTTAAGCATTTTCTTTGCATCTTTAAATAGTAGTGGCTATAAATAACTGAGGCGCTTTTATAACAAATGTGCTATGCAAGGTTCAAAAATGTCACCTATAGCTATGAAAATGGTAGTCTCATTTCTGTTATACTCTGAGTATACACTGAAAAAATTATTGATTGTAAGAAACACATTACCTAGTGCAATTTCAGAACAAAAACAAAAATGACTATCCACATTTCCAGAGCAGTTGTCAAAGGAAACCCACCGTTTATATATTGGCATACTTCCTTTCAAAGCTTTCTCCCTGGTTATGTGCACCATTCTGGGTTGTTTCATGGTAGTGTTTATAATACAATATGGTAGAAATATCCATAATTCTACCTAGGGCATGCCAACATTATGCCTCATTGCTTGACTTTGTGTCCATTAAAACAGAAACAGGGAGAGGCTTAGAGCAAGAGGCATGGAAACCCAACTCCTTCAGGACTAGCTCTCAGAGTTCCTCACTAAACATTAAAAGGAAATCTAAATGCAACCTCTGAGGGCTCCAATTTGGTTATGCTAAAGATTTTGACTATAAGAACATATAGACTTCATAATCCATCATATGTAAATATGTATACACCCTCATTTTATACAAGAGATAGAAAAAGTCTAAGTCACTTAGATCGTTGTCCAAATAATGCCCTGCTTCTAGCAGATGGAATTCTTCTCAAGAACATCTACAAAGCCTTAGAACTCTACAGCAAAATATCAAGTCGAGGATAAGGCCCAGAACCTCTGCCCTTTCTTTTCTTCTTGCTCATGTTTTGTCCAGGGCGCTATCCATGGGACCATGGTCTGTTCATCTATATTACCATGTATATTTCTCATTTTATTCCTGGAAGCAGGAAACATCACAGCTGCTCCTGATAAACCAGAACTAAGGTGAAAATGACCTGAAGATCCCCTACATCCATCCCAAGGCCATGAAAGAAGAAGACAATGTGCTATGGTTACCTGACAAGCCCTTGAGAAATGAAAGCATAAATTCTATTTGGTATTTCCTGTTACCTCAATATTTTAGTTAGGGTCTCAGGAAACGCATGAGAGCATACAGAGTGAGGAGGGAACTGGCAGAAGGAAAGGGGTTATTGATAAAGAATGGACTAATATGGTGATCAGCACTGTGAACATCTGTGGACCATTCTTTGGGAAGTATTGATCATCTCAGCATAGTGTCATAATATGAGCCAAGAATGGAATTGTGTGAGAATTTTAAGAGCTTGTAAGAAAACAAAACAAGAGTCTTGTGCCTTCTGTTCCTTCTAATTATGGATGTTCTCTTAGAATATTTGCTTTGTGTCCCTCCCCAGTGTAGTACATAGAAGTAGGTTTATTTCAGAACCCCATTGCTCCAGGCTTAGATTTTTCAAAACCTGCTTTAATAAGGGTTCTCAAATGCTTCAACTCTCTGCTAGCTCACCATCCACATGTACAAGAGAAAAGATAAAAAAATAAGATAAGGGGATGTGGACCAGTTTATAAGTAGTATTTTGGACTAATTTCAATCTCCATTGTCATGATACCAGCCATTCAGTTCAGTAGTATCAAGATACTAAACAGGAAACAGCAGTGGTGGTTTGATTCAGCAGAAATAGTTTAGACTCCATCCAATTAGCACAAATAAGTGGGAGTGACCAGAACTAGCTGGAATACCAGGGTAAGTTCTCTGGATTAACTTTCTTAACAAAGTGAAGATCATTGAAAATGGAAACCAGTGAAGTGTTGCAGGGCTAGCTATGCAAGCACCCTATCCATACATTTTGAGTTCTATTTATACTTTCTTTAAAGACCATGTGTTTTCTTGTAGGTCTTGCCTTAGCAAAACATCACCTGAGTCTACTTCAGCAAAATATGGGTCTGCATCACGTAACAAAACCAGAAATTTCTACTTCACATTGTGGTGGTTTGAATAAGTTTGGTCCAGGGAGTGACACTATTAGGAGCTATGGCCTTGTTGGGGGAAGTGTGTCACTATGAGATAGGCATTGAGGCCCTCCTCCTAGATGTCCATGAAACAGTCTGCTCCTAGCTGCCTTTGAAACGATATAGAACTCTCAGTTCCTCTAGTACCATGCTTACCTGGATGCTGCCATGCTTTCTGCCATGATGATAGTGGACTAAACTTTTAAACCTGTAAGCCAGACCAAAATAAATGTTGTTCTTTAAAAGAATTGACTTGGTCATTGTATCTCTTCACAGCGATGAAACCTCTCAGACAGGAGTTGGTACCAAGAGTTGGGTATTGCTGTGATAGGCCTGACCATGTTTTTGTTTAGAGGAATGTGGATTTGGGGACTTTGGATTTGGAAAGCAATAGAAATTTGGAAAGCTTTAAGTAAGGCTTGATGGGCCAGCCATCCCAGTAGAAATATGGAAGGCACTGATGCTAAGGGGGATTTGAACTGTGGGTGCCTGAATCAAGAAAAGAAGAATGTTAGTATATATCCTAGAGAGTGTTTCTGTGATAATTTGGTGAAGAGTGTCCCTACTTTTTGCTATTGTCTAAAGAGTTGGCCTGAAGGTAAGATTATGGTTAAGAGAATCAGATTAATTACATTGGCAAAGGAAGTCCCAGAAAAATCCCTGCAAATATTTTGTTCTATGGTTTACTCTCATAAAGAGAATTTTGGTCAAGTGTAGCAAGCATGGAAAAAAAAACAAAATGTATAGTTCATGTAATAAAGGGGAGCGAAATGGAGCTGAATCCTATGTTCAAAGAGATGAGCAGATTAATGGAGTAGTGATCTCAAGGTAAGATCCTACTCACCTAAGCTTATTATTCTTGTTTGCAGTTGAACAAGAAATAGTTATGTCCTCTTAGGTGTTATTACTTGCTTATTATTTTCACTTGAACTTTTAATCTGGAGTGAACTACTATACAGAAAAGGAAGGCACACTTGTGATCCAGATCTTAAGGCTGGAAGACACAAGTTATTGATCTAGATCTTGAGGTTAGTGGCCATGAAAAGCTCAGTCCTAGGAATGATGGTACATACCTGTAATCCAAAAAAAAAAAAAAAATGCAAGCAGATCTGTGAGTTCAAGGTCAGTCTAGGATAGAACAAGTTCTAAGTGAAAAAAAGCTTACATAAATTCTTTTAATTCCAGAATTCAAGAGATGATCCATGGAATACCTGCTGAGGAAAGCTGCTAAGAGGAAAAAGAACCAGCCAAAGAGAACGAGTTGTGCTTTAGTCAAGGGGGGGGGGGGCACATTCCAGATACAATAAGCAGCAGAACTTGGCAGCTTCGACTATGTGGTTCTGACTTTAGAGTTAAGAATAGAAGGGACAACTTGTATAATTGATGCTGGCTAGAGATTTAGGGATGATTAATACAAGACCAGCATCACGAGGTGTAATCTTCTGTGAAGTGTTTTCTGAGAGCACAAAGAAGCTTTATTCCAGAGACAGGCAAGGTTGTACCTTGTACTGCAGCTGGACTTGGCAGTGTGTAAGAATCACTCAGGAGGTACTGGTTTTGAAGATATGAAAGGGTCATGGAGAACAGCTGAGGCTTAGCATTGTGAAAGGCCAGGGAAGGCCATTGCTGAAGGTGTAGTCTCAGTTGCAATAAATGGCCCAGGGCTTAAGAGGTTACAAAGAAGTTGCGACATAGCACCACAAAGAGAGCCTATGAGAGGCTATTGGTAAAGCCTAGTTGCAGCAGAAGACTCAAGATATATAGGGCTGTGAAAGGGGTCTTGGTTTTGGTCGAAGCACTGGCTGGAAATAGCCCTGGGATGGTCATCTATTCCACTGCTCCCAGAAGCCAGGCTCTTAACACATGGCATGGAACTCCATTGACCTACACTGTTCAATGATGTTCAGGGCAATGCAGGCCCCACCCAAGGAGCACAGGTAGAGGGCTTGACTACAAGCCTCAGGGCCTAGATAGATTTACATACTAATGAGATACCTGAAGGCCAGAGGGAGTAGCCAATTAAGCATTCTTTCCAGACCCTCCCCCCTTTCTTCCTCCCTATTTAGCTCAGGTCTGCCCTGAATTTCATGGGGGGGGGGGGGCGAGGGGTGTGTGTGTGTACCCAGACCATCTATATTCACCATGAACAATAAACTCTTGGAAACCCATGGACTCACTTGTTTTCTATTGTGGCCTGCTGTCTTGTGGCCAGCATGAAGGACTTCCCTGTGACCCAGCCTCTGGTCTCCCGAGGCTTTTTTTTCCAACAGAGATATTTGGAGATGTTAGTACCATAGGATGATCACTAAGAACAGCAGCAGCGGAGTGTAGTCAACCGGAACCTAGAGTGCTACAGAGGTCAGAGCTGGAGAAGGAACCTAAGTCCTTTGGTGGAGCCAAGAAGATCATTTCTGGATTACAGACACTGGAGCAAGAAGTAAAGTTGACGTTGCCTTAGATACCCTAAGATGTTAGAGGTGCTAGAGCTATGGATTACCTATCAAGAAAAGCTGTTAACAATGAGTGGAAATAACCAAAGAGAAAGAATTGTGCTACAGTCAACAAAGATGAACGTCTGAAGTTGACTTCAGATCTAACAAAGTTGGAGGTCAGAAGACAACCTTGATGTCAGACATGGAGATACTGAGTTTGAAGTTTGCTCAGCTGGTTTTTGGTCTTGGTTTCATCCAGTATTTTCATACTATGAAGTTTTAGAATGGTAGTATATATCCTGTGATATTAAAGGTATGTTATCTGCTTTTATATTTTTATATTAGAGAAAATTATAGTTAAATGATTGGGTGAATCTCAGAAGAGACTTTGAACTTTAGACTTTTAACATTGTTGAGACTGCTATGGTCTCCTGGAGTTTTGAAGGTGAATGAAATATATTTTGCATTGTGCTATGACTAAGTATGGCCATTATTGAAATCATGTCTTTGAACAAGTTTGTGGGAGTCAGGGAGTAGAATGTGGAGTTTGAATATGCTTTCATCAGAAAGTGGCACAATTGAGGGGTATGGCCTTATTGGAGTAGGCGTTTCCTTATTGAAGGAAGTGTGCCATTGTCAGGGTGGGCTTTGAGATTCTCCTCCAAGCTGCTCATGACATTCTTCTCTTTGCTGCCTCTAAAACAAGACGTAGATCTCTCACCTCTTCCAGCTCCATGCTTGCCTGAATGCTGCCATGCTTCCTGCCATGATGTTAATGGACTGAATCCATAAATGTGTAAACCAGCCCTAATTAAATGTTGTCCTTTATAAGAGTTGCCTTGGTCATTGTGTCTTTTCACAGCAATGGAAACCCTAAGACTATCCATCATCTTACTTTTATCAATCAAAATATGTTTCAAAGCTTGCCTTGTCCTTAAGTTTATATAGAGCTTGAGTCACATGAACCTTCCTCTAATGACCTCATTTCCAGGCAAGACTTGTCCTTGAGATTTTATACATCTTGAACTCATGTGACCTTTGCTCATATGTCCTTGTTTAATCCTCAGGGTATAAATTGTCTGATGCTCTAAATAAAGTTGGCTATTTCATGAGACAGTTGTCTGCCTCGTTTTTCAGGCTCTATTCTCCCAGATTCACACTAATGACTAAAATGAAAACACATGGTTTGACCACTTTTGAGGTATTAAATTCTGCATGTTTTTGGCTTCTTCTGGATTAATATAAACAAACCTGCTGAACAAGTGCAGGTACTCTATAGCATCATAAAGTATAATGGTGAAGAAAGAGACAAACCCAATGGCCTTTGTGGTTTTAACACATAATGCTGTCCTCATTGCATCAGCACACCACCACCATTTATCACTTTAATCTATCAGACCTTTAAAAATTAGAAAAAAAAAACATCAAATTTTTGCTGTTTTGAGAAAGGGTCACACACTGTAGCCCATGCTAGTTTAGATCTCACTAAGTAGCCTAAGATGCCCTTCATTCTGTGACAACCTCTTATCTTAACCTCCCAAATATTGAGATTATAGCATTAACCATAACTCTCAGAAAAAAAAGATTCTTTCATGGTCTTTCACACTGAGACATTTTCATTACCTAAAAGAACCACTAGCTGAAGAAGTAAAGTAGTCCAAAGTAAGGAAACATCGAGCTTGTTTGTGGGACTTCTTGGCTATATTCCAGAAGAATATTGGGCAATGCTGTGTATTCACTAATGTACAATAAACATCTAGACTCTTAGCCATCTTAGAAAATGTAACATTTAGAGTTGCTTGTATCAAAATCACCTTTTTACAGTTTAAGAATATCTATTCATTTCTCAAAAGCCATTTAACTTGGCCTAATTTTGAATTCTGAAATAAGAGTTCATAACTCCCAAATTTTTGCTGTTATGTGAGTCCTTACGTGCTCACACAATTATGCATTCACTCATATTTCAAAAGGCTATTCTGCTGCACTTAAAGTTTTTGTTCATAGATATAAACATAATATTTTGATGGAAAATGTTATGAAACATAGCCATCTCTGCATTTTCCCTGATGCCCTTTGTCAGTGCAAGATCCATTTTTTACTAGCAGATGGGTGGATATGGACCAGAGTAAAGTTGGTGAAGAACCAGAAATTCCATTAATGACCAGCTTCTGCTCATCCATAGTATGACATTTGGAGCCAAGAGAAATAAAGAATTGAATTTTCTCTAACCAGCAATTCCATGGCCTTTCTGAGAGGCTTCAACTTATACCTCAGGAGAGTCAGTTTCTAGAATTTAACAAATTTAATTTCTGCTACAATCCAATGGGAAGAAATCATCCTTCATCTTGCCTACCAGCCACATGGCATAAGAAATGAAATATTAAATCAACAAGCAAGGGAGTACATTTACAATTTACTCACTGATGTTTTCTTTTAAGATTTAATATTTTATAATATATGCCTGTGTATGTGCATATATGTGTAGTTGCCTATGGAGAAGCCAGAGGTGACAGATGCTCCTGGAGCTAACTTCCAATGTGGGTACTGAAAACAAAATTCAACACCTTTGCAGAATTAGTAGATGCTTGATGTGGAAATATCTGGGTTTTTTGAAGACTCCATTGTGTCATGTGATTTTTTTCTGAAAACTGTCTTCTGAGAGGATGTTTTGCTGAAGCAGACTCATGGGAAAATGTTTGGCTGAGAACTGACATACAGTGTGTTTCTAGATGCAGCCTGGATGGGCAGGTGATATTTTACTAGAATGAATACTTGAGAGAACACATGATTTTTGGAAAGAGTATAAATATAACCCAACAGGCAGTGGACAAGGCTGGGTGGTATTGCTATGCCTTCCCTTTCTTTGCTGGTTGTCATTTGTCTTGACTTCATAGTGAGAAACATAACAAAGAACTTCTGGTAGTGTTCTGGCAGCTTCTTGTTGCTTCTGTACACTCAAGTCAATCGGGAGAGCCTAGAAATTTTTTTTTTCTAGATCCAACTGCCCTTGTTGATTCTTAAATGGTGTTTATGAACGAATCAAGATACCACTGCTGATTCCTGTGAACTGAACTGTTGATATCCTGACAATGCAGACCAGATTCACTCCAAAGTACTATTTCTAAACAGGTCCACATAACTTCATTGCCCTATTAACCTTTCCTTTCTACTACCTCTGGTGGGTGGTGAGCTGGAAGAGAGTTTAAAGCATTTAAGATCTCACATTAAAAGTAGGTATCGAAAAGATGCTCTTTACCATTGAGCAATCTTTCCTAATTTGATACTGAGTTTTTAACATACTGAACTATGTCTGATCCTCTTAACAACCACACAACCCAGTAAAGTCATGATCTGTGTCGTACAATAACAAAGAATAGTTTGTTCAGTCAGTAACTTACAGAGTTGAAGTTTAAGCTTTAACGTTCACTTACCTTATCTAATAAACTACTGAAGCTTTTTTAATGTTAGGGCTCACTAGTATAATAAGTTTACATCATACATTGATTTTCATGTTGTTTTTCAGATTGTCTATAAGTGTTTAAACTTATCATGTTTAGGTCATCTTCTTGATTACCATCCTGGGAAATAGAGATAATCTGTACCATCCCTTGCTCCATACTTTCACATGAAATAGTATGTTGAATGCCCATGGGAAGAAAAGAGCAATGTCATGGTTGGGATCTAGCTTCTTCCTTCAAACTATTCATATTCACTGGGACACAAAGGAATATACTGGTAACAATATCATACACAAATCAATATGACAGAAATAAGTCAGATTCTCAGAAAGACATCATAGTGGTTTTTTAGCATCTCAGAGATCTAGATTTTTTTTTAAAAAGTCATAAAGGGAATATTCAGGGAAGGGGATCAGTAGAAGAGGTTGAAAGAAATCAGGAAGGTGCGATGTAATTAATGTCATTAAAGTACAGTATTTATATGTTCAGAAATATAAGTAAAGACATTATGTTCTATAATTAACATACAGTAATAAAAATGACAAAAGAAAGTATTCTGACTTTCTGATGGTTTGACCCCCATAGACTCATATGTGTGAATGTTTGGCCAATAGGGAGTGGCATTACTAAGAGGTGTGACCTTTTTGGTATAGGTTTGGCCTTATTGGAGGAAATGTCTTACTGTGGAGTCAGGCTTTGAGATCCTGCTGCTTGCAGATCAAGCTGTAGAACTCTTGGTTACTCCTGCCTGCACACTACTAGGTTTCCTACCATGATGATAATGAATTAAGCCTCAGCAACTGTAAGCCAGTCCCAATTAAATATTTTTATTAAGAATTGCTGGGGTCATGATTTCTCTTCACAGCCATGAAACCTTAAGTAAGGCTGACTTTTAGGTGAAAAGGTTCATACAAGTCATATTATGCAATTTGAAAAGTGGGCAAACATTGATTTTTGAAAAGAACATATATATATTAGTAATTTAAAAATTTTGTTCACTAAGCATACAACTAGATTCTTGAATCTTTTTTGAACAAATAAAATCCTGCTCAATGTTTCTTGTTTCATGGGTGAGGTTATGTTAGGAAGGATTTTCTCAAGCAATTTTACATTCATCTTATGATTACATCTATCTTGATATAATTGGGAGAAGATAAAATCATTTCAGCTCCCCAGTGGAATGCGACAGGTCCAGGAAATCAGGTCCTCAGACAAGGAACTGTTAAGAGTGTCCAAGTCTCAAGAGCCAGTGTGCTCACGGTTAGCAAACCATAGGAGGCAATAGAAGAGTTAAAGGTTTCTCATTGAATCACAAGGGGAAAAATTCCAAGGTAAGAAAAGCATACAACATCTCAACAGCCACAATTCCTATGCTGCTAAGCTGAAGTAAAGATGCAGATGGTCTTATGAATGGGGTTCTCCCTACATGTAAGAACTTGGAGCCTATTTATTTATTTGTCTTTCTTTGGATTTGGGGGAGATATCTTTTTGAGATTATAATTTAATTACAGCATTTCTTTTGTTGCTTTCCTCCCTATAAATCCTCCCACATAACCCTCCCACTGTTTAGTAAATTCATGGCCTCTTTTTTAGTAATTGCTACTTTATACACACACACACACACACACACACACACACACACACACACACACGTATATATAAATATGTAAATATATATGTAAATATGACCTGTCAATACCCCATGATGTTACTTGTTTGTATACTTTTAGGATAACCTTTGGACACTAGACAACAAATTAGTTTGTTCTTCCCTGAGGAGAACTATCTTTCCTATTCTGTGCTTTATACAGCTGCCTATTGTTTTGTGTATAAGGTTATTCTTAATGAACATTTTCTTTGGATATGAAAATCATTATGCAATAAATTGTAAAACACATTTTCCTCATTTCCCAACTATTCTCTTAATGTTAATATTATTATATAATGGCTTAAGTACAAAATCATTTGATTATCACACATAAAGTAAAAAAGAATATATAAAATAAACAACTCTACATGAATGCCTTATTTTAATAATTAACATTTATACTCCTTTACCATCTCTTCCATCATCATATTCCTCTTCTCCTCTACAGAGGCAATCGTTTTATACACTTGACATTTTAACTTTTTGATAGTTTTGTTGTGGTACAAAATTGGGTTTTATTATAGCATTATCAAATATAACTACTAAATTTTTGCATTTTGCCTATCATATATTCAGTCACCTACTATACTGTCTTAGTGTAATATCTAACTATTTCCATTTGTAATATTCATCTATTTATCTATAGCATTTCACATCTATTTAACTCCCTATATACCATTCTCTATATCTTTCCTATATTCTCCTTCCTAAACATACATACACAGTGCACATACATGAAAAACCATATTATTTGTTATATCTGTGCATCACAGTCAAGTTCATGTCCCTAGTAACAGAAGTTGTTACACAGGTTAGGAAGTATATCATATCATATCAATCATATCAATCCATTGCTCTGTCTTCTTATTTATATGTTTATTTATGTGTATGAACATGAATATTCCATGACAGGCATATATAGGTTAACTTGTGAAACTGGTTCTTTCCTTTTACTATTTTAAAATTAAAATCAGCCATTTCTAAATAGTCTATACTTCACCATTTAGTATACCACCACTGTTCCTCTGTTGTGATCTTGTTTTCCACTATGCATCTGCAAGTATCTATATTCTTCCTTTCATTTTATACTGTGCACTAATTATTCCAATGTATTAACTTCTACATCTTTGTAAACACTCTGTTTCATACTTTGGATCCCAAATGTCCCTTATGTTGTAATCTTTCTCCATAACTTATGCTTTTAGGAAGTACCTGCATCAAGAGGACTGTGACCCAATCAAGTAGGAGAATCTACTGATAGGCTCAAGATTTAATATACGCTGAGAGTGATATAAAAATACAAGTATATTTCTTGTGTAAAAGGGTCCTTGAGAACTGGTGTCTTGTCCTGGCCCTTTCTATTCTTTTCTTTTCTTTTTTCTTTCTGTCTGCAATATGGTGAGCAGCTTTGTCTAACAATGTCCTCTGTAAAATAATAGTATGCTTCAAAACAAGTCCAGAGGCAATAGAATCAAATGGGTAGAATCAAAGCCTCCAAAGCTCTGAGACAAATCAGTCTTTCCTCTTTCAGCTGTTCATCTTGTATATATTGTCAATGTAGGAGAGCTGATTATTCTAATCTGAACCTTTTTAAGAGTGCCATCATGATTTTTTGGTCGTCTTATCCTTTTACTTGTAAAAACAAAGCCAAATAGAGTTCCTATAATTGTATTTAACCAATAAATCAGATTGAAGAATCTGTCTAAAAACTAACAGATCATATTATTTTAGCCCACAGGACTGTGTATGTATTTCTTCTATATAAAGATTGTAAAATAATAATTTTCTTTGTTTAGTCGTGATGTATGTTTTGATGAATTTACCTGTATTTATATCATTTACATCATGTGCTTCAGGGAAAGTATCTTCTACTGAAGGTTATATCAAAATACATCTGACATTTATGTCATTTGTGGTATGCATCTGCTCTGTACAAATTTTAAAATTCTAATAATTATCTACAGACAATTTGAAGTCAGAGTACCATCCTCAAGCAAGGACGAGGTTTGTTTCTTAGTCTTTTTCTTGTCTTACTCCACTGATGCTCTATTTCCAATGCATGGGTACCAGTTGCTGTTACTCATGCTGAAAAGACATCTTCCAAAATTTATTATCAAATTTTAGTATATATTACAGGATTCTAAACTGTTTTCCATAACTATAAGAATGTTACCTTTGCTTTTAGTGCAAAGTGTGAAATTTTTAAAAATCATGCATATACAGTAGGCTTACTAAACTTTTTTTTCTTTCTTTCCTTGCTTCTTTCTTTGTTTGTTTCTTTCTTTTCTGCTATCAAATGGTAACTTTTTTCTATCATTCATTCTTGTTTTATTCTGTTGTTGAATCAGGGTTTCCATGTGTGTCTCTGGCTGTCCTGGAACTCTGTTGACAAGGCTGGCAACAAACTCACAGTGATCTGCCTGAGTCTGTGGGGATTCATGAAGTTCTCCAGCACCTCCCAGTGATTCATCTTTATAATGTGGTGAATTGTCCTAGCATATTTCCTAATATTAAAAATGCTTTCAGTTGAGGAATAATCAAAATTGGTTAAATATTATCCATTATCTATTTTGGTAGTTTAACTTGGTCTTTGTTTATATGAATAGCTGGTGGGTTTGTTGTTTAGGTTGTTTTTTTTTGTTTATTTGTTTTTTAATTTCATTTTGTTTTGTTATGTTGGTTTGTTTTTTTCTTTTTTCAGATTTTGACTTTAAAGTTAAGCTTAAAATTCTGAATCCTCTCTCTTTTCATTTTTGTAAGACACTACATTAATTGAAATAATCCATAGCAAGTTTAGTTCAGAGAAATTAAATTAACTCTAAGGTCAACTGAACAAGGTTGATTTTTAAAGATAAACTTTTAATAACTAACAGTTGGTCCTTAGCATTCTCTCTCCATGTGAGGTTCATTTTATGTTGGATATATCATCTTCAAAAATGTAAGATAAAAGATATGCTGGCTTGTAAAAGTGTCATTTACTTTATTTGTGAAGTTTTTTTTTTAATTTGTATTTGTGCATGTGTTTCTCTATGTGACTGTATGCCACATGCATTCAGATGCTAAAGAGGACAGAAAAAAGCATTGTGTCTTCTTGAGCTGGAGTTACAGGCAATTACAAGCCTCTTAACATGGGTGTTTGGATCCAAGCTGAGGTCTTATAGAAGAGCAATGAGTACTCTGAACATCTGAGCTACCACTCAGATCCTATATAGCTACAGAGTATCATGTGACATAGTTTTTTACTATTGTCCATTGTAAATACTTTATAACTTGCACTGTCCTTCTTAATGTAGAATTACAAATGTATCAAAATCAATAACTATATGTTTCCCTCTTCTAATTCATTAGGAATTTGTAACTTTATTACACTATAGTTGCAAAATAATTTGTAACAATGTTAAAGTGTCAAAGTCAAAATTTGTTGAAAGTGTACTTATCATTAAAATGAGATAACTACAATAAATGTATAAAAGTTTCTAAAATGTTAATGACAATATTGATTATGCAATTAAAGGCATTGATTGATTTCTATGTTATAGAATTCAAATGTTCCACTCTTTTCTTTGATATATTAAATACCTTAAATAGTAAGAACATTACACCATAGTATGAGAATTTAAATGCTATTTTTCTATCAATTTCATTGAATGTCTGAAATATATATCCCATACATTTTCATTTTTCTAGATTCTGAAGTTATGTCGTGGATCAAATATTTTATTAAGTACTAGAAATTTTATCTCCAGATAATAGTCCCTATTTAGAAAATACTACATATGCACAAATCTGGTAACTCTTGATTATATATTAATATTTTTATATATTATCATTACTCAAAATTTTAAGTTTTTCTTTTGCATTTTCTTTTAATCTCTTTATCTTTGTCTACTGATTTCTGTTTCCTTTCCTTTATACTTCTTGTCTGATTTTGCATGAACTGAGAGAATTTTATTTTTATTCTTAGATCTAACATTGAATTAATACTTATTAATTTCTTCAGAATATAAAAGACGGCAAAATTCTAATTTTGTGTATGTATAAAAATATTCTTAAAACATTAAACACCTATTTCTTTCATTATTCTAATGGTAAATACATGACAGATAACTTAAGTTTGTTCCAGTAATGAAAAACTGTTTTAACACTTAAAAATAATCCAGTTCAATTTATTACATTAACAGACTCAAAGGGTGATGTCAATAGATTCAAGAACCTCTTTCAATAGATTTTTATTTTTCAGAAAGTTGTTGCAAAATATCAATAATAAAAACTATCTTCATCTAACTTTTGGTATCTACATATTCTTAAGCATAAGGATAAAGTGTTAAACATTCCTGAGATTAATTAGAAAACAATGAAACCTAAGATGACTTTAGTTTGGAATTATGTATAAGATTCTCTAGCCAGTATAAAAATAATAATGAAAAATATTTATATATTCAAGAAATAGGACTGTATAGATTCCAAAGTATCTATAGAAAAATTATAAGTATGGAAAGTTGTTTGATATAAACTCAATACATAAAAATCAATTGGATTTCTCTGTAGAACCACTAAGCAGAAAATGAAATTGAAAAATCAATATCATTTACAGCAGCATCAAAGAACTAAATGTCAAGGATAAATCTAACAAGGATGTGTGAGACCTCTAGGCAGAAATCTATAAAATATCACTGAGATAAATTAAGGATCTACAGAAACAGAAAGGACCTAGCATCATTTACAGCATCAATATGTATTAGACAATATAGCATTTAAAGATTTATCAATACTTTCCAGGCTTATTTGTAGCTTTACCGTAATTTCAAAGAAAATTGAAATGAGTTCTATTTTATTTTAAAAAATAACTAGTTGGTATTAAAGTTCATGTGGGAACTTGCATAGCCAATAATAACCAGGATGGGTATAGAAAACTGATTTACTTAATGTGCAAGAATTACAGTGTTAAGTTATGTAAAGTATTAATAATTCCAACCCCTATGGAATTAAGGTATGAAGATCATGAATTCCAGGTCAGCCTAGGCTTCTGAGCAAATTTCAGACCAATCTAGGTTACACAAAGAGATACTATCTCAAAATAATAAAAGATGATCAGACAAAAGCAGAAAAACAAACAAGCAAAAAAACCCTAGCCCATTATGAAATCAATAACTAAATGAAAATAATGCATTAGAAAATGTGTAAGTATTCTAACAGGTTTTCAAACATCAGGTTACCCAAATATCAACTAATCATGAAAATCATTGGAAATTCTCACTGGGAAGAAAGAATACAATGAAGAATGGCAAGATATTAATTAGAGGCTATGTCAGCAAAGGATATCAATAAAGCAACAGAAATTAACTAATAGTTTGAGCAGAGGAATAAATTAATTAGCCTATTTATTAAAACAAATGATAAATAGTAAATAAATACCAGGAAATCTTTTGGATTATTTATAAAAATGCAGGATAAGCTAATCTCAGGATCCAAAAATACACCATAGAAATGAACACATACTTATGCTACTTATGCAATATAGGTACCACAAAGTTCAAGGAAGGATTATTTCCAATACTCTAAAAAATAATCAAATCAAAATTTATTCATAGCTGGAAAAGAAAATTATATTCCTGTAACATATATTCATGTAATAGATACATGACTGTGATATACATATATGATCATATATCAGTTATATGCTCATACATGTATATATGATATGTAATGAAAAAGACTAGTTTAAACTATAGTATTCAGGAATAAAATATTGAGTAAAATAAAAATCATAGCAGGGTTTTTATATTTATTTTATTCTTGTGTTGGAGGTGAAAAGTAGCTACATCAGTAAAGATCTTTCAACAAATCCAGTAATATCTCCTTTAATATAGATCCACAAAGAGGCAAGAGACTTCTGATTTACTAACCATGTTCTGTTTTTTCATGTCTCATTACCTGGGTGGAACTATCTAAACAAATTAAATGACACATTTATGTTTCTTTCTTTTAACATATATGCCATATATTCGTAACTAAAATTTTTCCTACACTGAATTTCTTTGAAAGAAAAGAAGAAACACTGCCTGGAAAAGAGATCACCTACTTTTCCTATAATTTTTAATAAAAGTTACATAGCAACCCAAGAATCATGAGAATGGAATCATCAAATTAATTTAAGTATATTTGCTTTCTTGGCTAGCTGTCACCAACACTTTTCAGGTGTCAGACTGAAGCCACTCGCTATCTCTATGTATCAGCAGGATCTCCTTGAAGGTTATGTGAGTTGGAGAGAGCAGAGCTAGTTTCATCAGTAGGATGTGTAAGAGACTGCTACAGAGGTAATGATGTACTATCACCCAGTGACTTCTGCTACTGTTTCCCTGCTTACTCCCCTTCCAAACTTACTCAAGGCAAGAATCCTAGAACTCTATAATGGTGAGGACAGGTATTTTTGCTTTCCTACTACCGTCTCTTTTTCCTTGGCAATTGTCTTCTGTTACATGTATGATGACATTAGTAGGTTAGTGTCTTAGTTAGGATTTCTTAGGGTTTGTTTTGCTTGAAGAGACACTATGACCACAGTTACTCTTTGTTTGTTTGTTTTTTGTTTTCGAGACAGGGTTTCTCTGTGTAGCCCTGGCTGTCCTGGAACTCACTCTGTAGACCAGGCTCGCTTGGAACTCAGAAATCTGCCTGCCTCTGCCTCCCAAGTGCTGGGATTAAAGGCATGTGCGACCACTGCCCAGCAGACCACAGCTACTCTTATAAAGGAAAACATTTATTGGGTCTGGTTTACATAGACTTATTCTATTATTATCATTGTGGGAAGGATGAAGGTATTCAGGCAAATATGATGAAGGAGAAGGATCCACACATTCTGTATCTGGATCATCACAGGAGAGAATAGGGAGGGGGAGGGGGAAAGGGGAGATGGAAGGAAAAGGGGAGGAGGAGGGAGAGGGAGAGAGGGGAGAGGGAGGGAAAAGGGGAGAGAGAGGGGAGAAGGAGAGAAAGGGGGAAGAGGAGGAGAGGGGAAAGGAGAGGGAGAGAGGGAGGGGAAGGAGAGGGGGAAGGAAATGAGGAGGGAATGGGAGGGGAGGGAAAGGGGAAGGAGGAAGGAAAGGGGGAGGGGAAGGGGGAAGGGAAAGGGGAGAGGGGAGGAGAGAGAGAGAGAGAGAGAGAGAGAGAGAGAGAGAGAGAGAGAGAGAGAGAGAGAGAGAGAGACTTGGCATGGCTTGAGCATGTGAAACTTCAAATACCACCCCCAGTGGTATACTGTCTCCACACTCAGAGCAGAAGATCCTTTCTCATTTAACCCAAACTAGAACCATCCTTACAGTCATACTCAAAGATTTGTCTCCTGGCTTCCTATAGAACCTGTTGAGTTCATAAGCATCATTCCTGAAGTCTCTTTTCAACTTTCTTGTCACTCCAACTAAGTTCCAGATCCTGGAGTCAGACTAGATATCCCTTGGTCTTAAACTCAACATAGATATTGCAACAACTCCAGTAAACTCTTCCTCGAAAATAGATGCAGGTTCTAGCTATAACCAACCAACTATATGCCTTTATATCTTTGCAATGCACACACACACACACACACACACACACACACACACACACACACACACGACCCCACATATATATACTAGTGCTTTTCTCTTCCTTTCAATCATTTTTGATCCTTACAAAAGTACATCAGCTTTATGACATGCATATATTACTACCTTCCAACCCATCTCTATTTCTCTATTTCTTCCATAAGCAAACACTTCACCAGCATGTCTCAAGGTCTACCTGATTTGGGTCTTGTAAACATCTGTGCTCTCCTAGGCTGAGACTGTTCTTATTTTATCTGCTGTGGCCACAGGGAATTCCAGAGTAAGGGCATTTTTTTGCTCTACCACTCATCATTAAGACTTAACACAATACCTTCCCAGGCACCCTTAATACAAAAATAACTGCTTGTCCTGGTTTTGCATGTATATCTGCTTTGAGAAGTGAAACCACATTTTAAACTTTTATTTTGTTTGTAGTCTCTCTTTTATCAATAATATTAACTTTAGAAGGGGAGGTATCTTCCTGTTTTAATTATTAAACATCCTCTATATGTATATAATAATTAGTATATAATGAGTAAAGTCATATTAAATAAATAGGTAAATAACTATTTATCAAAATAGACTGTGCTGACAATCTCCAAAGGGTTATTATTTTCATAAAATAGAATTTTGGAATAAAAGATTTGTGAAATTTGCAACTAACCTTTTTTGCTTAGAGTATTAGAAAATCCATTTTCTCTTCGATAGAGGTTAGGAATTTATCTAACTTAAAAACAAATATTTGATTTTATTTACCAGGATTAACTCAACACATTTTATTATGAAATTGTGCTGTGTAAATATATAACTATTTCTATGTTTTAATTTTATATCATATATATATATATATATATATATATATATATGATGTAAATATAAATCAATAGTATAAGTAAGATAGTTATGAAATAGTATTTGACAATATAAATTGTCATACTCAATTTTATTGAACTAGGTTCTGGTTTCCATGATATCTAAAAATAAGTGTCTCTATTTGCCAAACTAAGAACTAAAAAATATAAAATGAAAGACTGCAAAATATCAATTGTGATAGTCTCAGTTTTGTATAATATTATGCCATGCAATAGTCCTAATTTTCAAATTTTTAGATTAATTATTACAATTAAGTTATACTTTAAATGAATGTAAAATATACATTATTCAAAAATCTATCAATAACATAAGTTGGCTTTGAAAATCTTAATTGAGCAGTAGCCAGGAGAATTAAGTTCTACTTCTATCTCTACTGCAATTACGTGACATAAATGACAATTATTTTGACTGTGCCTACACAAGATTTGATTGTTCTACACACAAGAATGTTTCTAAATTCTATTTGATTAACTTTTTATATGGTCCAGTTTCCTCATTTATGAAATGGTGGCAGTATTTAAAAGAATTCAAACAATTCCTGCTCCTTGCTTACCACAGTGCAATTGTTGGGAAAATATTGGTCTCTTCACCTTTAAGTGTCTGTTTCAGTACAGTGCATTTGGCATTACAAAACAAGCTGCAAATATAAACTATGCAAAATAGACTAACATGAATATATCTGTGATTTATATATGCCAAGTTTTTCACATTTTCTCTATTACCTGAAAGCAAATTGCAAAACAAAGCCTTTACTTGAAGCTCAATTATGACTGCTGAGTCTAGCAACTTTCTCTGTAGAGCAGGGATCAGAAAGCTTATTTCTGAGCCAAGTCCTAATTTGCTATAAAATCTTTGAACCGTATCTGTACTTTATTTTTATTTTTCAATATGAAGAAAATTTAAATGTCATCTAGGTAAGAGTAGAAAAAGCTTTTCAAAATACTAAGAGCCAGGGCATGCTAATACATTAGAAGTTTGTTATAGAAATTTAGTCACCCTGAAAAACTGAATAACAATCTGCTACTTCCTTCTGTCTGAACTGTGCTTGAGGAACACAGATAGAGTGTGGTCCTTGACTCATGAAAACAGCAACACATTAACAGCATCTAAGAGTGGCAACTACTCTTTCTTCCTATATTATATTACAACCAGGTCAGAAATATGATTGGATACTATAGTCTCTGTGATGTTTCTGAAGTTAAACTTGTTTCTATAACAAAGTATCTTTGTTCATTATAACTATCATAAAAAGAGATCATTAATCATAAAAGCTAATTGGACAGGATCATCACAAAAGAAACACATTTGTTGATATAATTTGCATTTTACTGCTAGCCTTCAAACATTCTTGGAATAAAGACTTGGTTACCAAGTAGCACTGTTGGGATGTGTCTCAGCATTTAGGACTAGCTTAGAGAGAGGCCTTTTGGTGTTTGGAGGTGTGTTTTCTTTGAAGGATGATAGTCCTTTCACTGCCTAGCCATGGCCTTAGATTTTTCTTACTCATTTGCTCTAGACATAAAATGTTACCTTTTCATCAAATAATGGAAATGGGGCCAACTGTTCAGAGACTATAACTTTCAAGTTTGTGAACCAGAATAAATATTTATTCTTTATGAGTTGATGCTTGAACTACATGATGTAGTAATAGAAATCTAAAACTTCTTTTTGTGCATCTAAATGTAAATAACAAGGTCTTTTAAAAACAAAAACTACTGGGACCACATGAGCATGAGAGCTTAAGGTGGGACCCCTATCGTCTATGTAAAAACATTTTCTTTAATTCCCAACCTTAGAGAGGCAGAGGAAGGCTAATTAATGAAACTTCCTGTATAGTGAGCAAGTAAAATCAGTGAGCTCCAGCTTTAGTAAAAGATATAAATAAATAAATAAATAAATAAATAAATAAATGTGGGGAGCCGACAGGAGGTGGCTATCATCCTTGCAGCCATCTTGAGCCATATACCCTGACAACAAATAAATAAATAAAGCAAGCAAGCAATAATGGAAGAGACCCAGCATTGAACTCTGCATAAACACATATATGTACATACATATACACACACATAGAACACCCACACATAGGAACATTAAAAATGACACCTTAAAACTTCTTAATAACTGACAACTAACATTACCAAAACAATAAAACCAAACTAAATAGCAACAAAACCTGGCTGTTCAATTCTAGTTGGTATCTCTGCATTTGATTAAATGTAGGTAAGTCTTTTAGCATCTCTTTGTGCATAAGAGACAGAAGACAGATTTCAGATGACATTTCACAAACACTTCAAGGTTCCTGCTTATTCATGATTTGCTCTGAACTTGTAACTATGGAAAATTTCTTAACTAACTGCTATCAATGCCAATGCCAAACCTCACAGTCCTGGATTTGGTTGGCCCCATTACTTCAATCATTGTATAAGTCAGTGGAAAAATAAAATAATGAAGTTGAAAAAGTAAGCATTTTATGGAAAGAGGCTCAAAACCTGATGTCCCACCTGAATTTTACAATAAATGCTTAGTCTTATTAATAGTGTACCCATGTTCCTCTAAAGGATCTTTGATTCTTATTGCTTAATAGGTATGGTGATGAGGCTTGATATCCAAGGCAAAGAAATAAAACATAAAAATGAATAAAGAAAATTTAGACCGTACATAAGAAGATAAATAATAGGAACAAGGAAAGTAATCAATTTAACTATGAAACAATGTTGAAACTGAGGGAATCAATCAAACGTATTCCATGAAACATGAGTCTGCTAGAGAAATTCAGCCTAGCAAGGTTTGCATGGAAAATTTTAAATGATAGATATGCATACACATGAGCTAGCACTGGTATGACAGATTCTCAAGCAAAACCATATATTAACCACTTTCCAAGATTCCATAGAGGGTTCGCTGTCAAGTGACATAGTATAATTTCTCCAAAAGATGCTTTATATATCACTATTTACTTATAGATCTATTTTAGTGGGCTAATTTCATTTTAAATGATATATAGATACATGTGTCTGTGAGTGGGTAAGAGCAGGCTGATTTTAATGAATCAAATCCATTTTCCATTTATAATTGCAAGTCAATAGAAGGCATCAAAAGTTTTAACTGTCATTCTGAGGTTGTGATCTCATTCTACAAATAAAAGCATTGGCACTCACTATAACCTAAGTTCTCTAAGAACATATTCACAAGACTGAAAGTCTGATTAAATTTGTCATCTTAAGAATCAGTGCATACAAATACCTGTGTGCTTTCTATAAATGAGAAAGAAAAATGCTTAAAATTTAAAAAAAAAAAAGGCAAAGGAGAGAATAATGTACAAAGTCCTGCATACCTAAGTAATCATGGCAGGTCTATTATTATGCAGAGAATGGTCAAGCCAGTCTTTGGCTTATTCTCTAATTGGAACCCAGAACTATTTTTATTATATAGAGTATATATCAAACAAACATAATATGTGAGGCAAATATTCTTCCTTTTATATATTTCCAGGTTTTTTAAAAAAAGGTTCATACATAGTTAAAACTAAGTAAAACACTATCATATCTTTTACAAATATGGACTAGTTGTAAAATATCAAAATAACATTTAAACTAATAAAGTTTAATACCAATAAAACTCAATTCAAATATCCTTTAAAAAAAAACCTAAATTTGTCAATATAATATCCAAGGTGTAAAAAGTGACAAAGGATGTATAGGGGGTTGTAGTAAAATCATTACAAATGTGGACATAAAATTACTGTTGTGAATAGTAATAAAGAATTTAAATTAAAATGTTTTCAGTCCTACATTACACATCATCCGCTGTAAGATTATCATATTCATCATATACTTTAAATTTGAAAACATCTTAGAACATGAAGAAATATCATCAAAACAAAATTTTCTTCGGCTCGCTCAAGAAAGAGCTAAGGGCGAAGTTGAAAGCTAATGTGGTAAGTAGTGCCAAGAAGGCACGAGAAATCATGTGAGCTAATTGCCAGGGGCACTACACAGACAAAGAGGTGAATATAAAAATTAAAGAATAGACACAAGTAGGCTAGAAAATTCCTTAGTAATTTCAACAATTGCAAAAATTACTGAAATAAGTGCTGTCTTTCAGATAAGAAAATTGAGGCCAAGAGAGGAGTTACTTAACCGAGGAACTATTTCAAAATAGACACATAAGTACATGTTGGACTTTACAAAATAAAAACATTTTTTAGATCACTATATTCTTCCTAGTGCCTTTGTTTTTTTTTTTAAATAAGAAAAGAGATTCATGACCTCATATATAACATATTCTGAAAAAATTAACTCCTCCTGCAAGTACATTTTAAATAATGCCAGCTAGAGTATGGCCAAGGAATAAGTATCTGGAGTGATGAGGGTGCTGTTTTCCTCTCCATCAATTACATTATGTCATCCCAATAACATGGCTGTGAAGTATGTATCGGTTTTATAGGTGAATAGCTGACTCATACTGACAATTGTCTGCTCTCATATGTCCACACACCCAGACATTGCCATTTATAGCTAATCTGGCCACTAATTCATCCACTATTCAAACATGAACTGTGATGAATAGCCTGTTTGTGGAGTGTATCATCCACAGGTGGGCAATACTGAGAAGGAGACATTTAACGGTATTAATATAGGTGTTAATAGTGTATGGAATTTCAAGGTCTGCTTTCCGAAAGCTCCAGGGGTTTATAGCCCACAGACTCAGGGATGCTCCATTATCTCTGTTTCCTTATAGATCATCATTTTCCTTGAGTGTGAGCTAGATCTGGTTGATGTCCTTTCAACAAATGAAATACGACCAACGTGATGCATGTCACCTCTAAGACCTATTCAAAGAGTAAATATTTTTCCTACTAGGCTAAAAACTGTAGTGGACCAGTGAGAGATAATTTGCTGTCTATACTCCCCTCTGAACAGAAATTTCAATGGCAGTAGTTGGACCTATGTCTCAGTCTATGTTGGGTGTGCAGGGATTAATTATCTCTTTGTTTCTTAGTTTTCACACACACACACACACACACACACACACACACAAAGGGGGGAGAAAACAAGTGTATAATCCTATCAAATACATGAATACATATTAAATATATGGAACTATATGCAACAAAATGAATATATGATGTGTTATAAATCTCATACCAGTAAATTTTAAGATGCAAATAGATATTGGTCAATATATATAGAAAGATAGGAATAGAATTTCACAGGAAGGCATTCAAGCAGACAGTCTGTGTGTATCAGAAACTATAGGAGACGGAATCAAAATGTGATGCTTATTAGCCTGGCTTCAAATTATAGCACAAAGTCAAACTGAGGGCTGTCATAGTATCCCTAATTCTCACAGCTATAAAGCAGCAGCAGGCTCACTCTACCACTCCAACTGTAGGAACCATTGTAGAAGACATTCCATCCTTAATAGGGGTGAAAGGCCTTGTGTCCTCATAAAAACTGTTTTTGACTGAAGTTAGCACCTAAATATAATAGGGAAACAAATGGCGGTAAAGAGATGAAGATACAGCTGCTAGGACTTCATTAATATCTCCCTGCACTGCCTCGTCTGCTGCTTTAAATGCTGCATTTGTTCTAAAAGGCTGATAAACTGAGTTTGTATGCTGTCATTTTTTTTGAAGCATCCATATCTGAGATATTAAGCTAGTTTACTAACAATAAGCACTTGGCTTTCAAATACTTCATCAATTTCTCTGACAGCAGTACTCAGCATGCTGGGAACCAATGAGCTCACAGGCTGCATCTGCCTTATTAAACAAGCAGAGCTGACAAGAGGTAATTTGGAACAGCTTAATATGATTTGTGGATACTTCTCGTTCTTCGTCCCTGGATATGCAGCACACTCCTTCTCCATTGCGTTCTTCTCTGTGTGTTTATTCTTACTATCTTTGAATAGTACTCCTCTGTTGAGACCCCTCTGAGTCACTCATAGCCATCTTTCAATGAGGGTGTAGAAGTGAGACAGAAGCGGATTGTAGCAGAGATGGTTCTCACCTGAGTCATTGCTCTAGAACAGGCAAAATACTCAACTCCAAGTTTAATTTAATGCAAAAATAACCGTATAGGTTTGGTATAAATGCGCTCATAAAATGTACTCATCTTAAACATGCTGCATGCTAAAAATTGAGATTAATTAAATTAATTAAAATGAGATAATGTCTATGAAATCACATGATTCTATCACATAGACTGAAGCCACAATAATGCCCCTCCTTCTTTTACTTGTAAAACATGAATGCTTACAAGTCTAGTCTGTAGTTGGTGTCTATATGACATTCACCATTGACACAGCAGTATGTATGCACACAAAAGCCCAGGCAGAGAAATCACCCAGGCAGCAAACCTATCTGAGAAACAGGGTTCACATGACTTTTTATTCTGAGCCCAATCCTGTTGAAAAGACTGATTCCTTCCATGTCACCAAACAGTATTCCTCCACCAACTACAAGCTGTGGCTCAGAGAAGTGCTCCTTTAAAGGAACACCATGTTTTTAATGTGAAAATGAACAGGAGAAATAGTGACAAAGAATCCAGGTTCTTTAATTAAGCCACCTGGACTTGTATGTGGCTGGCATTTCTCCTGTTTTTTTTTTTTCCCTCTTTCACCATCTAAGCAATTAAGTGTTAAGAAAAGCTTCATAATATTTATGTAAACTTTAAAAGAATGAACTCAGTTAATATTGACTGGCTCTTCTGCTTAGCACTGGGCTAAAGATGGAATTCTGAAAGAGCTCTGCCATCACAAAACTGATTTTTCCAATGTGGGGGTGTGTTTTAGTTAAAGGATAGGTCAATTATTTGAGGAGTTGGGTAACATAAGAAAAGGTAGAAGAGAGGATACAATGAAAATAGTTTAAATCCAGAAACTCTCTAAAAATTTTAGTTCTGGCTAATTATTTTACCTTGCTGATTTACATGATAGATAATTTTTTTTAAATTCACATATTAAGTGGCAAAGAGAAATTTTAGCTATTTATAGGTTAACAAACTATAATTAATCATGTACATGTATAATAGAGTTCATGCTAAATACGTGCAGAAATGTTGCATATTGAAATTGTAGCAATAGTCTGAAATGTATTCCAATATACATAGAAAGTTTTGCAATGGAATGTCTGATGACCTAGTAATTTGATAACGACATTAACTTATATAAAAATAGTAAGAAATGATATTAGTGTTGTGTATGTAAGGAGTACTTTCATTAATTAGATATTTTCATGTATTATGTAGAAAAAGTAATTTTCTGAGTTTATTAAAAAGACAATAAAAAGCTTATAAAAAGACAGTAAACAAACAAATCCAGGACAGTAATAAATATAAGGGATGCAGTAAAGGAGGCTACTGCCTACGAGGTAGAGTGTATTGACTATAGCCACAGGTTAAATATCTTGGAAATTAAATATTTTCAGGGAAGGAGCCAAATACATTTAGGTAAATATAACACGAAGTCCTGAAATTAGAGATTAAGGGCCCTGAAGTAGATAGAACAAGGGATAAAAAAATAAGATGGCAGTGGCTGTCAGGGCAACAGACAAAAACAGAATATGAAAGAGTAGATAATTTATATTGGGTAGATTTCATTTTAAATACACCAGGAAATTTACATGGGAAAATTCCATGATTTTATTTAAATTTTCAATACAATTACATATAACTTTATTATAGTGCTCACTCCTTTGCTAATATGAACCAATATCCTTCCATTTGATAAGAAGTACTCATATTTGCACATTATTTCATTCTGGTCCCACTGACTCTAACATTGTCACTAGGATGTTTCAAATTCTTTCTGAAGAAAGACATGTTTGTTGCTTTTTCCCTGATGTCTAAGGTCTACATGTGAATTTTCCTGACTTGACCTGATGCTTCCTGGGCTTTCTATGACCATTTTCTGTGCAGCTGAACACTCATTTTCATGTTGCCAACAGAGCTGTTCAAACAACCAGTGTTTGGGGAATATTTGTCCTATCTTCGGGAACTGTCAATAATACCTATAAGCAAATTACACATGGCTAAAGACACAAGAACATGAACAAGGGACATTTGATCATTCTCCTGCCAAAAATCTCAGAATGTTTTCCTGAGACAAGACAAAAGGTGGCTCTTCCTTCTGAAAGCAGACAAGGTTAGCATAGGCTGATCTGTCTTCTTGAATAGTCATGTCAAGAAAGCATCTTGTCACATATATGGTTATTCAGTTACATGGAACTTGACACTTCCCCAAGCCCTCTTCTCTTCATGCTCTTCATTCACTTTCTTTCTTCTTTTTTTTCTTTCTGTTATTTCTTTTCTTTATCTCCACACTACAGTAATCTTGATATTTTCTCTAAGGAAAAATAGTCTTAATTACTACAACATAATGTGGACATTCATCCCAATATATTCTTTTTCTCCAAGGTTTCTTAATCCTTAGGTCCATGAAACATAATTCTTTAGAGAAGTAATTTTTAAAAGGTTACCCATATTCCCTGTCTCTCTAGGTGTCACAAATTTACAGAAGCATCACAAAGGGTTTGGAAACATTCAGGAGAGAAATAGAACACAGCATCTCAAAATGTTTATTCAAAGATCTTGTGTGTGTGTCTGTGTGTGTGTGTGTGTGTGTGTGTGTGAGAGAGAGAGAGAGAGAGAGAGAGAGAGAGAGAGAGAGAGAGAGTAAGCATCCAAGTAACCTTAGTCTAAGAATGGAGGTAGGATTCACTAGATCCATCATAACTCAAAAATACCATATGTTGAATTGCATTTTCCATCATAACTCAAAAATACCATATGTTGAATTGCATTTACAATATCTAACATATACAGAATATTATAGATGTTAACATTCTATATGTTTTAGGAAACACCATTCTTTATCCTGTAAAAGTAGAACAAAAATCAAATTAACCCCATATGAGTTGCATTAATTGCTTTATACATCTCTCTAAGCACTGAAGTGACAATCTGAATTGTTATACATGATTTATTCTAGAGCTCTGGCCTGGCACTGAGCCTGTCTTAGATGGTTTTTCCAATACTGTGATTAGCTGAACCATCATAAGACTAGTAATCACACCCTCCACGAGGCTACATGTTTCTCTCTCTCTCTCTCTCTCTCTCTCTCTCTCTCTCTCTCTCTCTCTCTCTCTCCTATTCTCCTTTTCTTCTCTGTTTCTTTTTTTCTCCACACCCCCCTTCCCAGGTCTTACCCTAAATTCTAAAGTAAAGATCAGAAAGAATTAGATATAAAAGGAGTGGCCATTTTAAAAACCTTTTAAGAAATTACTTTCTTATACAATCTAAACATGTTTGTTCCTTTTAATTTTTCAGATTGTATTTGTACATTCAAAATCTTTGGAATCTACTTTGAAGTTATGAAGACATCCACCCACGTATGTATTTTGTGTGTTGATATAATCTGTTTGGTAATCTTTAAGATCTTGGATTCTTTTGTGTAATATTTGACAATCCACAAATCTAATATTAACTGATAAAATTATTTCAATCTGAAAAAGAAAGTTGTCTATTACAAAAAGTGTAATAACCTAATGACAATTAAGCTATGTGCTTATATATGCCATTTTAAAGAGTATTTCCCTAGAAGCAACTGGAAGTCTTACTTTTAAATGATCTTGATTCTTCAAAGGTAATACATTATCTCAGATCTATCATAAATTTGATACAACTCATATTTCATCATATATCATAAATAAGGTTTTCAGAAGACTATGAATTCAGTACCTCAAAAGCAAATACCGATGTAGTTGTATAGTAGCTTTGTGGAAAATAGAACATAAATGCCATAGCAAAAATGTATTTGTTTTTATTTTTACATGAAGAGCATCTCCTTTTTTTAATAGTTTAAGACTTCCCATGGGAAAAATAGAAAGACTTCCCATAGTATATACCAATGAAATCTATTAATTGATCCTGGAATTTATAGAAATTGTGTCTATAAATATATATTCATTCACGTTCATTGCAGAAATAATAAAAAAATATTTTATATCTAAGCGATTAAAAAAGATTGTACTGTATACTGGCCTACAACTACCTGTGATTGATGTCCTCTGGTAGATGATATTTGCTCAGTGCAATAGTCTACTGAATCACTTGCCTATTGACTTTACAAGTCAGTCTCTCAACACACATTGTACTTGATGAAAAATGTTCAAATACTACATAGTATATTTGGATTTTGGCATATAAAAGACTCTGATGACCAGCTAATGTGAGACAGCATTCATAAAAGACACATAGCTTCCAAAGTCCTAGGACAAATTACAAAACAGCATTATCATCAAAATCATTGCCAAAGGACAACCTCTTTGAGTTTCCATGCAGCTGTCATATTGGGATGTGCCCAGCACTCAGTCATCACCCTACTCAAGAGTTCTAGTACAAGATATATCTGAGCTCAAAACACTTCTTGTTCTTTGGATAAGAAGTTAAACCTAGATGCTCTTCGGCTTTGACACTTAGGATCACTATATAAAGGGATCTACAATATGCTTTTTTGAGAGTTCAGAAGATCCTCCAGCTTTTCTGGCAAATACTATCCAATATTGTTATAATTTAACACTTTTGATTGTTCAGACAACTTAACAGAGCAAATAGTATCTGTGCACAACTATACCCTTTGGCTACATTCTCTCTGAAAATACACTATAAATAGTTTGTCCACAAATTACCATTTTATTTTGTAATAAGATACTGTATTTATAAATCAATGACAACCTTTTTGTTTCCAAATAATTCGAATTCACAGATATCATCTAAAGAAAAAAAAGAGATTCTCACTTCCCGATTTGACTTGAAAATTCATAAATTAAAGCAAAAAGTTGAATTCACTTGACTGTGAGCCTGTTAGACTTAAAGGAAAACTATATAGATTCATTTATAACATGCAGAGCAGCTATAGATGATATCCCTTCTTAATATCATTTAAGCAGAATTAGAACCTCGCAATTTCTCATGAGAATTTTTTTAATGACCATTAAAATACATTAAATATACTTTTATAAAAAGGGGTGGAAAATACTAAAAAATGGAAAACATGAAATAATAAATTTGTTAATTCTAAAATTATGTATATAAATAACATCATATAATTAGAATATAGCATAATCTTATCTCCTAGAAGAAAACTCAAATGATTTTTAAGTTCTAAATAAACAATTACCTTACTATAATTTAAGATTTTAATAAGAACATGATTTTTCAAAATTCCTTGACTTGAATTTTAGAATCTCTAGATTTTCTTTCAATAGATATAGATATACTTAAAACAAGAACAAACAACAAATATGACATTCAATAAGCATTGTTCATTTTATTTTCCAGATTAGAAAGAAAGACTTTTGTAGAAAAGACATTTCACATAATACCCTCTCCCTGCGTTTTGATAGTTTCCAAAGAACATTACACCTGCTATTACACAAAGATATTTGGTGCTTAGATCATGAAATACATCATGGCATGATCAGACAAAATGCTTGAGTAACAAATAACTCCAATGGACATAGGAAAAATGTTTTATGACAGTACTTGACAGAAATACCTTAGTGTTTGTTAGAATTTTTTTCATTATCATTGTGCCTTCTATGTGTGGCCAGTTTGATACTTTTTTTGAGCAAGTAACACATATGGAGAAGTAACTGTTTTTACATAATCCAATAAAAAATTTAGGCTTATAAAGATGTTTACTTATTACATATGTTAAGGTAGTCACATCTTAAGACAAACTTCTTACATAAGGTCCTAAAATTTTCTATTTTTAGCATAGCATAAATAAAGCTTAAGTCACAAACTGAAAAAAATTATTTGCTACTGGTTTACTGTCAATTCTATAGTCTTAATTTTTCCAACACATTCTGTATCATACACACATACACACACACACACACACACACACACACACACACACACACACACAAGCAAATTGTTGCCATAATTGCAGCAGTTAATTTTAGGCTTTAACTTACAGGGCTTTCCATATTAGTATTTGTTTTTGAATTTTTCATGGTACAAATCCCACAAATATCATTAAGCAAAAGTTATGAATATAATTAAAGAAAATATTCCTCAATTTTGACAGCTTTACAGACATTGGATTTGGCATGGATTATTACATAGCATAATTATCTTTTAAAGTTAATCAATTAAACAGAAAAGGGTTTTGGTCAATTATTTTTGTGAAGTTGACCTTCTCTCTCCATCTCTAAGGCTAGACAATTCTTAGACCCAGAGAGTGAATCTGAAAGAGCAAGCTCAGAGTAATGTAAAAGAAGCAGAAAGAAGTCATATATGAAATTTCCACTATGGCACCATTAATGCATTTATCCATGTGGCTGCTACTCAGATGCCTTCTGCACTGGGATCCTGACCTAATGCTTTCCAAATGCACTTAATAGCTTCTTCTCTTCTTTTTCTTGTAGGATTTTTCCCATAACATTTTATAGCACTGATTAAGTTTTAATTCTTTTCAATCCTAGGGCACTTTGGTGTTAAAAGATTGAAATATATATCTGCATCTTCAATATATCTGGCATATAGTAACTGAGAAAATTATGTGAAGATTAAATAGTAGCTGGAGGCTTTAAACATATGGTTTGAAGACTAGTGAAAAATAGGAATTTTTTAGTGACTCTTTGATTGAAGATTTTAAGTTTTGAAGCTGATCAACAGGCACACAGATTGCCTACTCTTTGGGAATATTAAACCTTGGTGAAAACACATGCACTAAAACATGTGTTTGCATTATTTTGTGAAATGCATTATACCTCAAGTAAAAAGGAAATTAATATTATTCAAAATTAGATGGGAGAGTTTAGAAAGAAGGTATCCTAGGACTCATTAAAATAAGATTGGACATTATCATGTCAAGTTTATCCTAGTATGCAAGGCTGTTTCAACAATTGAAAAGTGATTAATAAATCTTTCATTTCAATGACCTAAAAGGAATTACATGATCATAATTATAGATTGAGAAAGAGTACTTGAAAATATTATTTATTTAGAAACTCTAAGAAAACTAGAAATCGAGAAGACACCATCAACTTCAGCAAGCATATTTATAAATCACCCACATTTAGTACTAAATGGTAAAGAACACAAGCTTTTCACTAATATCAGGAAGAAAGTAAACATAACCCCTCTTATAGACTTTTTAGTATGATCCTGCCAGTCCCAATAATCAAATAAGTCAAGGAGCTAAATTATGCAAATTAGAAAGGAAGAAAGAGAATTCTCTCTCTCTCTCTCTCTCTCTCTCTCTCTCTCTCTCTCTCTCTCTCTTTCTCTTTCTCTTTCTGCTTTGATACATAAATACATAAACATAAAATAATCTACGAGCACCAACAGAATTAAAATCTTTAAGGAACTAATACATACTTATGACTATTCAGTAGATATTTAATAAACAAAAGAGAAGCACTATCCTAAGCACCAATGCTGAACAAGTAGAATTAGAAATTAAACACACAAAACTACAGTTGTTTTATCCTTTTCCCTCAAAACAAAATACTTAGGGATAAGTCTCCAAACACATATGAAATTCCATATGACAAAACAAAAACCCTGAAAAAAATCTAATGACAAAAAAAGAATAAAATATTTGAAAAGCAAATTAATGACCATATAAGGGAAGACGCAATATTGTCAAGAAACCAAGGTTTTCTAACTTTGTTTGTATAACCAATGTAATCCATGTACAAAGCCTAGTGAGTTATGTTGTCACTCTTTGTAAACTGATTCAAAGGCTAAGGGGAAATGAAAAGCATAGTTTTGCGTGGTCAGTTCTAAACAACAACAAAATAATAATAATAATTGAAAGGCTTACACCACCTGGCTTCAAGACTTTCTCAAAACCCGTAGTAGTCAAGACAGTAAGGTACTGACAAGAGAATTATAGATAGCTGAATAAAACAGACCAGACTCCCAGACAGATACACAGAGATGTAGTCAACTGAGAGAAGACACCATATTCAACAAGTGACGTTCAAATAGCTGCCTATCTCATGCAAACAAAACAGCTGTGGATAGTTCTGTTTTAGTCTTCAGAAAAAATTCAAAATAATTCATAACACCACTAGGGAATTACGTAATATGACATTAGGAGCAATGACACTTTAGGCAGAACACTAAAAGGCAGTCATACAGAAGAAAGAACTAAATAACTGTCACACTTCCCTAAATTTATATTTTTTCCTCTGTATATTGTCAAGACAATAAAGAGAAGTTATTTCTTAACAGAAAGTAATTGCAAAGGATGTAGCTGGTGAAACATTGCAATCCAAAGTATATAAAAAAAATTCTAAAATTCCACATTAAGAGAAACAGGAAAAAAATCTACAGAAGATACAGACCTACAACTCATCGAAGAAGATTTACAGATGGCAAATTAACATAGTAAAAAATATGTTCTACCTTAGATATCAGGAACGTGTAAGAGTGTGACGGCACTGCATACCTATTAGAGTGTGCATAAGCCTAGAATGTGGACAGGGGTTAAGTCCTAGCAAGAATGGGAGCAACAATACTGTTCCTGAATTTCTGATTAAATTCAATGCAGAGTAGACATAGAGGGAGACGGTAAGACAATTTCTTATAAAACAATGTATGTACACTATATGATTCAATAGGAATGAAACACAGAGAGAGAGAGAGAGAGACATGTGTGTGTGTGTGTGTGTGTGTGTGTGTGTGTGTGTATGTGTTTGTGTCTGTGTTTATCACAAAGTTAGAGTGAGAATTGTCAAATCTTGGGAACAAGCAGATGAATTTTGTGAGGTTTAATAAATAAGCCAACTCTGGTAGATCTGCATAATAATATTAACCAAGAATACTACTCAGCAATAAAAGGACATTTTCTGTAAAATTCTGAAAAGACAGGAAAGTATTGCTGTCTTTTGATAGTGTACTTCACATCTCATATGTTTAATGGTACTGAGCTATCGTGACAATAAAAAGACAGTAAAGCCAGCCGGAAGAGTTGGGGAATTCTCCAGGAGGAGGGAGAATAGGAGCCAGAGGGCTCAAGGACACCTTAAGAAAAGCCACAGACTCAACTAACCTGGACTCACAGGGGCTCACAGAGACTAAAGCTACAACCAGGATGGATGCATGGGACTGACCTCGGCCCTCTGCACATGTTCCAATTGCTTAGCTTGATTTTATGGGACTCCTAAGAGTCTGGGAAGGAGCTGTCTCTGACTCTTTTTGACTGCTTTTAGGCATTTTAGTCCTACTGGGTTACTTAGTCTTACTGCAATTTGATATGCCATGTCTGGTTGATATCCATGGGAGGTTTGACCTTTTCTGAGAAGAAACAGAAGTAAATGCTGGTGTGCAGAAAAGGGAAAGTATGAAAGTGTGGGTAGAGGGGCCAAAGAGGAGAGGAGGGAGGGAAAATATTGCCCTATGAAAATATTATACTCCAACTTTTTGACATTCTGAGAAAGGCAAAATTTAAAAAAAGATTCATGATTGTCAAGTATTGAGAAAAGGAAAGGCAGATGTGGGGTCATTTAAGGAAGCCATTTTTCTTTTGCTAATGTTAATAGCGTATATGCAGTGGACACTGTAGAAGCAGTGTATTTATACAGAAGAATGTGACGGCACTCTCGTGAAAATCATGAACTTGGGGTGAAAAGTACATGCAGGACTATGAGAGATAATATAAGAACCTCCCTGGTGGGAAACTGAAACAACTGGGAGGCCTTGCACATGTGAGAGACATACAGTTTGTCTCTGAATGTTCTAGTATATTTTGCTGAGAACTTAAGAGTTCTAGAAAAGTAATTCCATGTAAACCATTCTTCCACCGCACATACACACGTGCAATCATAGCTAGTATAAATATATAGTCTGTCTACCAACTGACCATAAAAAAGTTGATATACACATATATTGGGTATACCTTCAGTTTTCATATGCATTTTGATTTAATAATTTTATTACTTCATCCTCCATGGGAAACATTTTATCCATATCAACTCTGTAATCACATATTAAATCCAAGGTATTTATTTTCAAAGTCACAAATATTATTTTATATATTTAGATTCAGCCAAGTATGTAAGTGGACATGTCAAGTAATTGAAACAGTATATTCACTAATTCTGTAAACCCATCCTGGCTCTGAACTAGCATCTACAGTTGTCGTAATCTATCTGCATATAAGACAATCCTTGTAGCTCCAGACTACTGATGCATACCTTCTCTTCAAGGCAATATATATTTCAGGAATCAAATAGTCACACACTGAAAACTCATTTACTATAAGACTTTAGCCCTATGATTTGACTTTTACAAGACTTGCTATGCCCTTAGGCTTGAGTGTCATACAGATGAACTCCACCCTAACTTATTATTTTACTTGGATCAAAGGCACTTCTAATGAGTTTGTAGACCTTTCAATACCCATTTTAGTTCCACTGTGCTATATACATGTCGGCAATGCTGCAAGTCTCCTGATATGATGGAGACTGGTCTATTTCTCTCAACAAGGATGATTAGTACTTTATACAGCAATTTTGTTCGCCATCTTGCCACTTTGCTTGTGAGATCTAAAAGCCTCCAGCCCTACCACCAGCTGAGTAGTGATTCCTGTGTCTCCAGGTGTTCTGTTCAACAGTCATCGAATACCCATCCTCAGACCCTGCAATCACCAGAGGCCATTGAAGCAAATTTCTTTAGCTATCAGGTCTAGTATTCATTTTTCTCACTATGACTTTGAGGGTCATAAAGCCCACGCAACTCTACCTATACTCTGCTGCCGTTAGTGAATGAGGAATGCTAGCTGCTTACTCCTCACACTATCATATTCACCGTCACACAGACCATAACCATTGTTTTCTGTAGCTTTGTGGCCCATGGCTGAGTGTTGATCTCTCCCTCTAAACTTTCTCAATCAAATAAGCAGCCTTTGCCATAGACAGTCTCTTTGACTCCATTTTCTCTGGCTGTAACTAAAATACAAATCTTACATGAATAGTTTAAAATTTTTCCCATTAAAAAAAAAAACTACTTTAATTTTGTTTATACATATAACATTGTAGATCTGTACTCCTGGGTCCTAAAGAACTCATTTTCTTGTGTCTAACAAAAATGTAGACTCTTTCCACATTTCAGGCTGTGTATTATGGTATATTATTCAAACTATCTGTTTTTTTTTTCTTTTTACAGAATCTAGGACTCTATTTTCTAGTCACAGTTGAGGAATAATGGAGTTATTTGATTAGTTATAGGGAAAAACTTATTAAGATAATAGTGATATGAGCCGTTTCAGATAGTCTCTTAAATAAAGACTTTTTCACACACTTCTTACATCTCAAAAGTCCAAGCCTATATCATCTTGCCTGAGTAGACTATGTACTCTGTATCCACATGCTAAAGGCAGATGACAAGGTAAACGGAAGAGATATTGAAGCCACAGGAAACCAGCCTGGGTCACCTAACCAGTACATAGGTGAAAAGTAGTCATTTGTTGACTACTTGTCCTGGTCAAGAAAATTAATATCTGGCAATATGCTGCTTCTTTCTATAGACACTGAGGAATTATTTTGTATCCAACTGCTCTAGCTATAAATAATACACTCTTTCCCATTGACTAGAGAATTTTGAATATAATAAACATTTTCTATCTCAATTCTAAAGCTCTAGATTCTACCATGAGCAACTGTAATATCTACTTATACAGTGGATCCAAAATCATATCTTCTAAACTCTTGGTCTCCAGTTGGATTTGTTTGTTACTCTCTCTGTTTGCCTACCCTCATAAGCAGGTTTTGAATTTTTCCTCTTTCTCCTAGCTTCTTCTTCAAATTATCTATCAATACAAAAAAGGTTATCTTACTCATGGTACAATTTTGTGGAAGCACTTCAATTTTGAATATTATTTGATTTCATCTTAGCTTATTTTCATATTAACACATGTCATACCACACATTTCAAGGTTGAACTGAAACCTGAGATGAGAAACAACCAGAGTTTCATTGTCCTTCTTGTGTTTTAACCCAGCTTACCTACCAGTGTCTCAAACATGAAGTAACTGAGCTGTCTGACTTTCTCCATGATGAAATAGCCATATAGCAGAGCACTAGTGAGCAAGGTCATGAAACATGAAAGAGAAATTCTGATACAAAAATGGGGCCACTGATCTATAATCCCCATATTTCCAGCAATACAATCAACTTGGCATCTTCTCTCAAATAGGATCCAAAATTCACATTTCTATATCTAATCTCATAAGCATCACCAATGAATATTCTCCATTGCCAGCATGTTTTCAGTAACAGCCTACCTCCTAAGAACATGGTCAGTGAAATTTGCAACCATCCTTCAGAGTCTCCTACAGTAGCTTTCCTCATCACTTCATTTCAAACATATGATATTCCATTCTAAACACTTACTAGCTTTTCCACACACTTCTTACATCTCAAAAGTCCAAGCCTACATCATCTTGCCTGAGTAGAATTAAGATGCTTTTCCTACCTTATTTCTTGTACTCTGCCTTATTTATTTATTTTTATTTTTTTGACTGAGACTGGATAAGCCTGGTCTGAATGAATGGGCAAGTGGACAAATGAGTACAAGTGAATTTCTCTAAATTCTCACAATCAACAAACACATACCAAGCAAGTATTTATATCTACTTTAAATAATATAAAAAACTGATGTGTAAGTTCAAATGGGCAGAATTTGAAGAATCCAAACTCAATGCGGATCTTCTCAGATTGTCTAACTCTTTGCTACTAAGTATCTTCCCATATTGAACTTCATAGCAAACATATTATTTAACTTGTAATAGACTAAAAATTATTTTCAACTTTTAATACAATTGTCTATGAGTACCGAAATAAAGTACTGTGAAGACATTCTAATATTTTCAAGAATGTATCATAAATTAGCATATTTAACAATCAGTTAACAATATTTTAAGATGAATTACATTAATTTTGTTAATGGCAATGGGTACATGATTGTAATAAAAATTAGTATTGATGCCAAAGAATACTGACACAGCCAATGTGTAAGAGGAAAGGGGATTTTAGCAGAAAATAATAATACAGATTTTTGAAGTGCTGTTGTCTACCATGTATGTGTTCCATTAGGAAATACTGTTCCAGAGGCCCATCCTATTTTTGCAGAATTTCAGATATGCTGCTCACCACACTCCCTACTTGGTATGTCATTGAGGCTTTTACTTTGAGCAGTTACCTTGTGTAAAATGGACTAAAAGATTATTTGACAGCTAGTAGGACCTAATGTGACATATTTATTATAAGATGGAGAAGGAGAACAATATGGACAGTCTCAAAGCGATCTCGGAGTACTGAAGGAATAAATTGTTTTGTCTTACCCATGAATTCAATCCCCAAGTGGTCTGCTACATCAAAGTCAGCATGGAAGAAGGGAAATAGAAAGAGAAATGAGTTAGAAAAAAATCCAAACAAGGATATCAATGCTTTTAAAACCATCCTTCTAAGGCATAGAGTATGTCTCTATTTTAATTCTGCTAGCTTAATAGATGAAACTTGTAGACATTTAACATGAACAACTCTTGGTATCATATTTAATATTTATTTTCACAAAGCTTATAAATTATTAGTTGGCCTTTTAGTGGAATAAAAATGCATAAATAGTGAAATATACTAAATAAAATTTACAAAAGAGAATGATCAAAGATTTTCTAGTCAAGTACTTTTGGTAAACCATGATATTCTTTGTAGATTCTTTGTAGATTAAGGCTTTGTTTGACATAAATTTATTTGCACCTTTATGTTAGTAAGAATGACAAAACCTAAACCAGGCTATGAAAGTCTATAATGCGGTGTGCTCAGTTTCACTCACAGAAGTTAGTGGTTCTTCCTTGGACAAGTTATATGAGGCAATTGTGCAATGGGAAAATAGAGCATCATGCATAGGTCACAAAGCCTTGGGCAGATTGAAGACACAATTCCAGCATACCCGACCCATAAGCATTGTGACTTCTTGACCTAACAGTTCAACTGAAGAATAACAAATAACAAAGGTGTCACCATTTATCCTGTGTGCCCACAGACACAGACAGTCTTGAACAACTGGTCTGCCCATGTTCATCAGAGTACCAAACTGTGCTTGGCTTATGTATTTAAATAAAGCCTTCCTTCTTTCAGTTGTTTAATCCAGTCCTTGCTCACCTTGTAAATTTAACATGACCTAATGAAGTTTTTGTTTGCACAAGTATTTGTCTAGAGTGAGAGGAAGTGGGGCCAAAAGGTGATTGCTGAAACTGTATTTGTTTCCAAATTAATTATTGACCTCCTTTTAGGAGGTCCTCTGTTTAGTAAAGAAAGCATTTCCTTTTAGAAAACGTATGCAAAATTACAAGTTACTATTAATGCATGTGTACACACACACACACACACACACACACACAAAGAAAAAACATCTTGGCATTTTACTCATTTCACATACCTAACTCATTGGTCCTAACTAAGTTCATGAAGTTTACCCCCACCAACACTACCACCACCATCACAACCAATGATTTTAGGGCTCCTCCATCACACTAGTTAGAAGCTATGTATTTTAATCTCCCACATTCCCTCCTTTCAGTTACAAGCAACCTCTTCCTTCTAAATTAGTTCAACTTGCCTACAGTTCACTTGAAGCAACGAAAATTTATGTAAATTACAAAATGTCTACTTTTATGAAGAAAGATGGCAACAGTGTTTCTAGAACACAGATTTATCCCTTTCTGCTCACAACAATTTTTCACTGATTGCACTGTGTTGATATGTACTTTCTTCATTCCCTGTACTTTTCAGTGAAAAGACAGTTTCTTGTTTTCAATGAATTCAATCATCATCGGTGGGAAACCACCAAGTAAAATCTCTGGCCATTCCGCTTTGTAAGTGCCAGATGGAAAATCTGCAATGACAGGAGCATCGAGAGGCAGAGATATTGCTCTTTGCCAGGATGAAAGTTGCTATGTAAAAGAATGAGATTTATGGCCAAAGGACAAATCCATGCTCACAATCTTTTGCCGACAAGAAGTCCCTGACTGTGTACTCTGGAAAGATGGACAAGATAATGGATATACAGAATTTAAAAGTAAGGTTTGAATAAGATTAGCTATCATGAATGTAATTAAAACACCAGTAAGGTGATTAAGAAATTACATAATTCTTCATTACATAAGGACAGGAACAAAAGAAAATCAAGAGACAGCAATGTTTAGATATTGGGAAGTAGAGGCTCATAGGTATTCACAGGCAGAAACCTGAAGTGAGAAGGATCCTAGCCTAAATTTGGTTGAAAAAGAGCTATCTGATAAAGCTTATATAAATCAACACTGACCTCCAAGGCTATTTTGACTGGCCAGTACTTAACTGGTGACCAGCCTCCAGTTTTCCACACTCTGTGGTAACCCACATACGTGTGTGACAAGGAATGTAGACAATCAGGCTTTGTGGATCTGTAGACTGAGCTAGGAAATAAGCAGTGTGGTGACACACTGACAGTCAGTCCGTATACTTTACAATCACTCGTTCCTTGGCAGCGTCATAGACAAGTAACACAACTAAAAATAATTCAAACACTGAAAAATATAAATAAGAGCCTTGGTTAAAAGAAATCCCTTGGTTATTATAAAAATTATTAGACTTTCCAGCCAGGTTCTATCTATGCTTTTGGGTACTGAAGGTAAATTGTTTACTAATTTTTATGATGGCCTTTTCATGGAAATTGACAAGACAGAAAAGCAATTAATTTTGTTATTTCAGTTATACACAGAACATAAACCACACTATTTCTCAGAAGATGGTGTTGATTATTTCGCATGGTAAAAAGCCTGCCTGAAGATGTTCAGGCCTGCAGGAAAACATCAAGAGAAACAGAGTGAGAATTAGTCAATTAATAGTTCACTTATTCATTCCCTCAAACCCGCTGAGTACCAAAAACTGCTCAGTTTTTAGGATGAACTAAGAGGCACACGGCTCAAGTCAGAGCCATCCGATTTCTCCTGAAGCATACATGGAAATGTACAATTTACATATTTTTAACACTTCAACCAACTTGTTTTAGAATATTCATACCCTTATCATTGTGTGAGAGTGTTTGACTTTTACCCAGTACTCAATATTCAGGAGATGATATAAGGATGAGCTGAGCCTATAAACCGGCAACACAGTGGGCACACTGTAAAAGACATACACAGACGGGTGAACCAAATTTCCCCAGTCAGATGGGGCACACGGAAGTACAAGTGCCATTGAGCTCAGGTAGCCTGACTCTCAGCCTTCATTTATCCAATTTACGAATAACTTCCCTCTAAAGAAATAGCTGGTTTTCTGCAATGTCATGAGGAAATGAGATCTTTGGGGATGAATTATTTAATCCACTTAAAAGAGTAAGTTGTTGTCAAGCACCCTCAAGCACTTCTGAGTAGCCTCCAGCACCACTTACTTACTGGTTTCCCTTTATTTACTGATGCAAGTCCCAAAATGAATTGATTGAGGAGGGTATAAAGGAAAACAACTGTTTCCAGTCACCAAGGAGCCAAACAAGGACTATTAATATTTCCTTCTTAGTTACCAGAAAAAAAAAAAGTTCTGTAAGATGAGGGTGATTTTGGTTATTTCTATATATAGCAGGTACTAACAAACTTGTTTTTGAAAATTTGCCAAATATTAAACTATATAATCTTAAACGTGGAGTAATATTAAGCAGATGCCAGCAACTCTTCCCATAGACTTGTCTGATTCAGTGGCTTTAGGAACAAGTAAGTGTTAGGAAGACATTCTGCCAGGTCAGGTATACTGAACAACTTGTCAAATTCAAGCATTTATCTACTTTGACTTAAATTATTTTTTCTTACTATGTGACACGATGTATTTATTAAAGGACACTAATGTTATAGTTATAACATTATAATGTTATAACACAGAAAATTCAAAATATTCACTGTATTCCTTTCTTTACAGATCACCATTTTTATCTGAGACAAATACTGAAAATACAAGGCACTGCTAATAACAACACTCGTCATGGGGTGAAGATACGGATTTATCCCCCACCTAACTAAAATTCAAGGTGCAGATGTCTGAAACCATTTCAAATCCTCCTGAGCAGGGACAGCAGGATGCCTCAACAAGTGTCTTAGTTTCCTTTCATAGTGCTGTGATAAAAACACCATGACAAAATCAATGGACAGGAGAAAGGCTTACTCAGCTCACACTTCGATGCTACAATTCATCCTGATTAAAACATTTGGTGTCATACACCTTGAAGGAACTGATCACAGTCATCCACAGTCAAGAAAAAAGAGGATGGATTAGGGATTAGCTCCTTTTCTCCCCACATGTAATTCAGTATTGCCAGGGAGTACTGAACACTGTGAACTGCCTTCAGTTTATACATCATCCCTCATAGACATGCCAACAGGCCAACTCAGTCTAAACAATTCCCCTCAACATTCCCTTCCATGGTAATTATAGATTGTGTTAAGTTGAAAAAAAAAAGAAAAACTACCATCAAATTGAGTAAAGATGCTTTCTGTCCAACCTAAAGATTTGTCTTTGATCTATAGAAACAACATGGTAGAAGAAAAAACCTTCTCCTGCAACTTTTTCTCTGATCTCAACATGTACCTACACATATTCACCTATGTAAACACACGTGCATACACTAAGTAAGTGTAAAAAGAACTCTCTTGAACAATCAGAACCTTTTTTTATATGCTGATATGTCAAGCACAGCTGCCTAAACTTCCAAAGTAACATGCTGAACAAAGGAAACACAGTTCTTGACTTAATTCCAATGTCCAGATAAAGCAGACTCTGTGTTGCTAACACATGGTAAGAAATTCCATGTGATACAACACAGAGACACAGCAACAGGAACTCTGGCTTTAGCCTCAGTGCGGGACTAGGAGTCTATCAGAATATCATTATCGTACAGGAACCCCACAGGTGCTCATTTAGACTTTTGATCTATTGAAGATTTCTACAAACACACACAAAGAGAGAGAGAGAGAGAGAGAGAGAGAGAGAGAGAGAGAGAGAGAGA
>JANHMN010000001.1:173291635-173350573 GCA_030674055.1 Rhabdomys pumilio | reverse complement strand
AGAGAGAGAGAGAGAGAGAGAGAGAGAGAGAGAGAGAGAGAGAGAGAGAGAGAGATAATAAATGTGAAAACAGGTTTTAAAAAAGAAAATCGCAATATTGGCTCAAGGTTCAGTGGCTGCTCCACACACAGCAAGAGCCCTAAAAGCACCTTGGATGAGCTTGGTAGAAACAGTCCCTGTGACTGTTCTGGAAGTTGCATTTCCCATTTTGCCAAAAAGACTGTGTTGTCTGAGAATGCCTATGGTTCTAATAATCTCTGCCATCTACTGTAGGAAAAACTTGTCATGTTCACAAAGACCAAACCACCCAATCACTTACAAAGCATGCCCATTACAGTTGCTTTTCCTAATGCAACTGTAGTCTGTCACTACATAGGTATCATCCCTAAAACAGTGTCAAGGAACATGTCCCTGATATGGCATTTTGAGTATGCTTGACCCAAGGAGTGACACTACTGAATGTGTGGCCTTGTTGGAATAGGAGTGACCTCAATGGAGAAAGTGTGTCACTGTGGGTGTGGGCTTTGAGAGAGCTTCCTCCTAGCTGCCTGAAGACGCCAGGCCTGTTTGCCTTCAGAACAAAATATAAAACTCTCAGCTCCCCTAGTGCCATATCTGCCTGGATGCTACCATGCTTCCTACTTTGATGATAATGGACTGAACTTCTGAACCTATAGACCAGCCCCAATAAAATGCTGTCCTTTGTAAGAGTTGCCTTGGTCATGGTGTCTTTTCAGAGCCATGGAAATGCTAACTAAGACAACTGGTGATACTTTAGGAAGAAAGAGTTCATTATAACATGGAAGACAAAATGAGATTTGTGAAGGTTATAAGTGAAATCCTGAATATTTGCTAACCCTTCATGTCTTGTTTCCTCAGTCTCCAGGGGTTCCTAAAAATCAGTTAAAATGTTCTGGTTTCTCATGATGTAATAGTAGCTCATGTATTCTCCTTGATCCCTGGTGAGATTATAGGCAAAGTAAAAGAGGTCATGTGCTGAAGCAGTGTCAGGCTTGTCCCCATTTAGTGCAGCAAGGCAGGAAAAATAAAAAAGGAGCTGGCATTAGAGGTTCTGATTAAGGAAGAAAGCAGGGGTCAGAGAGTATAAGCAACCCAGAGATAGCTCTTTCAGTCTAGAAAGTAATATGTTATATTTGCCAATTACACACGTCTTTCATAAAGTCAAGGGGTCATGACAAAACTGTGTTTGCCAAAGGCTGCCAGAGCATACAGCTGTGTCATTAAGGGAAATAGACTCTAAGTAGTCATCGAGAGAAGGCAGTGGCAGGGGGCAGAGTGACAAGCAGACCTAAATTCCTCTTGTCAGGTCCTACAGCACCAAGGTGTAGTGGTGGTGGTGATGATGGACAGGGACAGACAGGGATCTGTCAACGGGAGGAATGTAACCTTGCAACAGGGAAATCAGAGAAGTCTTTGCCTAGGAACTCTGTTAAGCCTGGTCACCTGGCCCTAAAGGGAAAGGCAAGTTATCTCATTGTCCCATTCTCGCTATTTAGTGGAAACTTTAGGATTGCAGGTCGAACTCTCAAGGCTTCCTTTGTTACCTCAGCAAGTGTATGATTTTAATTTTCATTATCACATATATATTTTTCATAGAATTTACACATAATTATGAATTATATTTGGAAATAAATATAAAAATAATATTAATAAAACAAATAAAAACCTTAATTACTGATCATTGGTAAGTTTTATCCTATCTTTTCTAGTACCTCTAACATTTGCAAAATAAGCTAAGCATCAAGTGTAAACATCATCCTGTATCAGAAGCCTAGAAGACTATCTGTGGTTATGTCAGCCCAGAAAGCTAAGTCATCTCTCACCTCCACTACACTGGAATCAACAGCATTTTCCATTGTTGAGAAGAGGCCATGACACCATTACTGTAGCCAGCATCCCCAATGACAGGCCATCAATCACCAAGAAAGCAAAGGCAGTCTCCAGAAAAGCACAGAGCCACATTTTCCATTCCTGGTGCCTCATTACAAACCATGACCTCTTTATTTTTCTTTTAGAAAACTCTGTTGTTGATTCTTCTTGGACACGGACATCTCTGTTTCATAGTCTTTTAAGCAAAATAAGACTATTCATTTGTGCTAACTGAGAAGCCCCTTCACTGGAGATTGGGCCACATATTCATGCAGGTCACACTCAAGATAAACATTCTGCATCACAGAATGCAATCACAAAACAGGGATTCAAGGGCTAGTGAGGTCGTCAGTGGGTAAAGACACTTACCATCAGGCCTAATGATCTGAATTCAATCTCTGGATAGAAGGAGAGAACCAACTGCCATAAATTGTATATGTAGGTGAGCACAGGCAGACACACAGATACACACACACACAGACACACACACACAGACACACACACACGCACACGTATATATAATATATATATACCATATATACATATACCTATACATAAACATATACATATACATCATATACATACACATATACATATAGTTTAGTCCCCAGTATTGTCAGAAAGAAAACCAAAGGAAAGATTCAAAAATTAATCTTGACTGATCTGCTTGTATGATTTTCACGGGGCAGGATTTTAGAGCATTGGGTATAACCATAACCAAATTCCCATTTTCCCTCTGATGAGACAGGCTGATTCCCTGACAGCCTTCAATTTGGCAGTTCAGGAGATTAGGCCTAAAATTCAGGCTTCAGGGAGCTAGTCAGAAACTGCCCTACCACCTGGCCTGAAGCAAAGACAATGGGTCAGCCACAGTTCCCAGCCCTTCTACCCTGGTAATAATTCCATAGTGTCCTTAAGAGATAGGGCGAGATAAGGCCACCTAACCTAGAATTCCTCAACAAGATTCCAACCCCAATGCCCCAATAATGTTTTTGGAATCTCCCTAAGTGATAAGGTCACCTAACCTGGAATTCCCCTAATATGCTTTAAATCCATCCTGCGAGCTCATTGAAGTGTTTCTTCATCTTAGTAATGATAGACCCTAGCATGCTGGATTTCTGAAGAATAAAACACTCTCTGCATTTACATACTATCTGAGTCTGTGGTATCACTCTTTGGTAAATCATGGACCCTTACATCTCTACTTGAAGAGGTTAGTAAGACTTTCTACTGTATACAAGAACACTGCATTTAAAATTCATACTCCTTCCCTCCCCCTTTTTTTTTTGCCTGTTGCCAGTTATGATCAATTTGAATGAGTAACACACAGTTAATTAGCTAGCTTCTTGGCATATTTTGTCAACTTTCTCCCCTTTTCTACAATTTGTGATTGCTTTCTATTTCAAACGTTACGTTTGGAAGTTCTGCCACTGAGCCTTATTTAACAGCTGAAGCAATTAAGTTTCTGTGAAAACTGAAAGGTCACATTTGTAGATTCCTGGGTTCTCTGGGTTGAAAATTCTCATAAATCTCAAGACTGAAGGATTCTTATGTGTTTTTCCTTTATTATTTGAAAATTTGATGTATCTAAACAATATATTTTGATCATATTTACCCCTCACTACTCCCATTCCCTTCTCCCAGGGGCCCCCACACATCTTTCTCTCTCTGTCTCTCTCTCTGTCTCTCTCTGTTTCTCTCTGTCTCTCTCTCTGTCTCTCTCTCTGTCTCTCTCTCTCTGTCTCTCTCTCTCTCTCTCTGTCTCTCTCTCTCTCTCCCAACCTCATGTTTTTATTTCATAATTGCTTGTTTGCTTGTTTCTTTTAACCACTAAGTCCAATGAATCTTGCTCATATGCCCACAGAGGTAGGGTCATCCACTGGGGCAAGAATAACTTTCTCGTGGGCATATTTCTAAAAGAAAGTTTCTTTCTCCTGAACTGCCAATAGCTCTTCAGCTAGAGATAGATCCTTGGGAAACCTTCCCTTTACATACTTGAATTTTTAACTGGTTTTTGTCTTGAGAATAAAGTGGTGGGGAAAAGGAAGTATAGGGATGGGTTTAACCAAACTCAGGATATCTTAAGAAGCATAATGAAAACATAGAAGTCTGTAATTTGACTTGTTTGTCTTCTGTATATGACTTATCACTTCAGGCTATCATTGAATGGACATTTTCATCAGAAAACTTTAAATGTTTCCATGATAAGTAAAACAATTTTGCATATGGTCTTTAAGAATTTATTATTCAGTAACTCAAATTTTAAGCAAGACTTGCAATATGTCTTGTTTCGATCCAAGTATTGAAATTCCATCAGTTGATATCGTTGAAAATATTCAGAAGATACTATAGACATTTGTAGATGCAAATATTATATGTTGATTATTGTCTTATCACTGAACAAATTCCTGACACAGACAATGAAGGGAGGGTGATTGGTTTTGTCTTATGATTCGGGTCAGGATGGAAGGTATAATAGAGAAAAACTGTTAATATCATCATGGCATGAAGCACACAGAGGTAACCAAAGTAGAAAACTAGTAGCAAAAAAATGGGATTGGCCCTTTAATGAAATCTGAGCTTGTAGCTCTTGGATCTTGGGAAACATTTAGAAAACTATGGAGATGTGGATGTTTGTGAATGGGGTTTAATGTGTGATTCCAGTGGAAGTCCTGAGTGCTGAAAGCAGTGTGAGCAGTCAAGGCTGTACTCGGGAAGTCTCCAAGGGTGACTGCAGCTCTGCTGGTGACTGGACTAGAGGCAGGTTGTGTTATATTTTAGAAGGAAATTCATATACACTTTGTGTTGTGAAATTTGGCAGCAGGTCGGGTTTATATGAGACACACATGAATCAGTATGAGACTCACTGGGGGAATGTTCTCTTTGGCTAAGTCTCAAGGAAAGGGAACACCTGAACATGACAAATTATTGAGAAGCTGAGTTGAGGGGTTTGGGATAAAGGCTTTGATCACACACATGTGTTGGAAGTGAGTTCAGTTGATGCACTGGGTTATAACAGGACACTGCACACCATACTTAGGTTGTTCTTGGCAAATCTCCTGCCTCAGCCTTCTGAGGGACTGGATTACAGGAGTGAGCCACTAACTTCAGCTCTTGAGGCTTATTCTAAACATATGTGGGTGAATAACAAGTAGCTATGTCAATCAACTTTTGAAAGGTACATATTTAGGTTGTCTACTGTTTGGCAACGTGGTTTTACAGAAATGCACAACATCAGGCAACAGGGAAGAAACTACGGCAACCTTGTGGTTTTTTGGTGATTGTTTTATTGCTTCCTTCTGACAAGATAACACATTCCAACACTGGCAAAAAAAAAGATAGGCTAATTTAATATTTAATGTTATCTTTTATTGTAAAAATCACTGGTGTGGGAATTGTTTCAAACTTTATGATTCTTACATTGCATATTTCTATTACAAGGTTTAAAAGTCACATTAATTTATACTTATAAGCTCCAGAACACCTGGGAATTCTTGATAATGAGCACAACAGAGGACATGCTTGGCCACTAATGGATTAATTTATTACTTCTGCAGACTTAAAATGTAGCAATGCAATGGAACTTTTTTCTCTAAATGCATAATCAGTTGAGAATGTTATTTGTCTCATTTAAATGCAAAGAACAATCTGTCTTTTCTTCCTGCTTCTTAAATCCATTAAGCAGTTAATAACACAAGGACTAATGTGAGCATCCTCTCTTTAATAGAAAAAAGGGGAAATTAAGCCAGAAAATCCTGCTCCCAATAATGGATACCTCAACGCATTTGGATTATTCTTAGCGGTATAGAAAAAAATCAAGTGAAGTTTCTTTATTAAAATGACAGAAGAAACTATTATCTAATAATTATTTGGGGGCTCAGTTGAATCCAGATACTTTGAGTATCTTACCCTCTTTCTCTCATTAACTTCCTTTATAATTTTGAACTGTTTATATATTTTCTAGAGGCATGAATAAAAATGGTCACTCTATTGAGCATGGTCTTAGTGGGATATCCTTTCATAGCAGTTTGCAGATATCATAATTTAAGTATTCATGAGCTTATAGCCACTTTTATTATAATACAGTCACTTAGACAATAGCAAAGCAAGCAGAACCTGTAATATTCTTTCTTGGACCTGGAGTCTACATGGAGAATCCAAACAATCTCCATTCACTTCGAGTAGTATCTGTACTCACTTCCCAGTGTTGGGTCAAAAAATAATGAGCAGCAATTTAGTGGAGGAGGAATTTATTTTGTCTCACAGTGTAAGATGGTATGCAGTCCACCAAGTCATGGAAGCAAAGAAGAGAGAACATACTATGGCCCCTCACATTCTCTGTGGTGTCAGGAGCAAAAACAGATGACACCAGTATTCACTCATTTGACATATTAATTTCCCATTTTTTATTTGCTCCAGGACCCCATTAATAGGAATGGTGGCTACCCACATTTAGGGTAGCTCTTCCTCTCTCAGTTAAACCTCTCTTGAACATCCCTTCAGAAACAAAGAGTTAATATCTTCTAGGTGACTCCAAACCTAGTCAAGCTTACAAGGAAGGTTGACAACTTTCTTAAGGCGCTTCTTCATGTAGTTTAAACTTCACATAGATGAGAGAATTGACTGAAAAGTCAAAAGTATCTTCTTTCATTAAGTTATACCATTGTCATCTGTAGAAAATACTTCTTGCCCCCACCTACAGATCACATAGTAGTGTTCCAGCCCAATTGAATTCATCTATCACACCTTGGACGTTCCTTCTTCAAGTTTAACACCTTTCCTTGCCTATCACAGTCTGGTGGAGCTTATTAATTGTTAGGCTTCTTTTAAGAAGCCAGACCACCAAAGCAGTGCATGAACTAGAGATGATTTTATGAGCTGTCCTATATTCATGTGTCTTACATTCCATTCTAATTATTGTGGTGTTTCTTCATTGTCCTATCATCCTCTGATGACTGCAAGCAATTTGATAAAATTAGCATGCTTGATTTCTATTTATATAATAGATGCTAAGGTAATTCCTGGCACAGATGAAAGATCTAAATAAAATCTGCAAAGCCACATGGATGAAAATTTTTGCTCACTGTGGTTTTTGTTTCTGGTAGTTTGTCCTATCCTATCTATAGCCACTCTCTAGTTATTTTAGGAGAAAGAGTGAGTGGGTTATAACATACTTTTGTTGAGTGTATTTGAGTGAGTGAGGATACATGCATTCCATGTTGCATTTATGAAGATCAGAGGGTAACCTAAGATACGTGTAGTTGTCTTCTATCTTCTGTAGGACAGGATCTCTTTTGTTTTGTTCAGCTGTGCGCATCGGGCTACGTAATCAGCAGGCTTCTTAGAGTTCCCATCTCTACCTAACTCCCAGAATCCCCACGGCAGCACTAGAATTACAGATGCACGATACCATGCACCTCTTTACGTGGGTTCTGGGGTTGAAAGAGAGGTAGGGCATCATGCTTATGAGGCAAGTACTTCAACACACTGAACTACCACTCTGGCCCTGAGCTTTAAAATTCTTGGCCCAGAGCAAATCAAAGTATGAATGAAAGATTTGTCACAAAGAGTCAGACTCAAACTACTGCTTTGGATGTTACATTTTTTATACATGGAGGTAGAAAGTGGAAGAGTGCCAGAATGCCTGAAAAGAAACCTTCAGAAATAACCACTGCGGCTGCTGAATGGTGCACTTCTTTTTTGACCTCCAGCTTCAGAGGAGACAAAGCTGGATTATCAGACAAGGTTTTCCAAGCAGGACTGACTAGAGTTTCAGGAAAACCCCAGACTATTTTAAAGCTTTTGTTCTCTCGAACCCGTTTACAATAGCCGATAAGCTGTCCCTAAATGACCAGAGTAAGGTATTTTAGGTTCACCAGTATAAAAAGCAGATAGAAAATCCTCTCTCAGAACTCAAAGGGAGGGACCTTAAATGAAATGCCCTACAGTGGAGAGAGGTAATCTGTAGAGCCCACCTCCAGGAGAAAAACAGGGCATCAAGTGGAGGGATGGGGTTGCCATTCCACAGTCAAAAACTATGACCCATGATTGCTCCTGTCTGAAAGAACTGCAGGGACAAAATGGAGAGGAGCCCGAGGAAAATGAGGTCCAGAGACAGGCCCAAATTGGGCTCAAGGGGAGGCCCCAAGGCCTAACTCTTACTGAGGCTGTGGAGTGATCGCAAAAAGGAGCCTATCATGACTGTCTCCGAAAGACCCAACTAGCAACTGAAAGAGTCAGATGCAGATATTTATACCCAATCGACAGTCAGAAGCTACTGAACCCTGTGGTTGAACTGGGGAAAAACTGGAAGAAGCTGAGAAGGAGGGCGATCCTGTAGGAGGACCAGCAGTCTCAACTAACCTGGACCTCTGAGATCTCTCAGACACTGTATCGCCAACCAGGCAGCATACACCAGCTGATATGAGACTCTCCAACACATACAGAGCAGAGGACTGCTGGGTCTGGATTCAGAGAAGATGCACCTAACCCTCAAGAGACTGGAGACCCAGAGAGTTGGAACGTCTGATGGGGTGGGAGGGGTGGGGGTGGGGGCAGGAGGTGGAGACATCCTTGTGGAGACAGGGGTGGAGGTGGAGGTATGCGATGTGGGACAATCAGAGGGTGGACAGGGAGGGGGATAAAATCGGGATTGTAAATTTTTTTAAATTAAAAAAAGATTATATATATATATATATCACTTTATTCCACTCATGACACCAAAGGGAGAGACTATAAAGACGATAGAAGACGATGACCTTGGTGAATTGATAAAGAATTTAATTATCTGGATAGAGACTAGCAGGACAATGGCACAAACCTCCAACTACCAAACCTCCAAATTCAGCCTACTTCCATCTACCCCAGTACTTAGATCTTGGCAAGCCATGCTTATTCTTCTAACACAGTTCAAACTACAGTTGAGTAGTGTTAAATGACCCACGTACTATTATAATTTTATTCTATCTAATCCAGTGCACAGGAACTTGAAAAGAAAATACAGAAGTCGAGTAATAAAAATAATAATAATGTATCTGAGGCAGGCCTATATTTGATTTACTGTATATGGCTTATTTAGGTTGAAAACTACAGAAACATGATAGAGGAATTTTTATTCCCATTTTAGACTTGTACCTGATAAGAGGCACACAGACAGAAATTGCCTAGTTTTTTAATATGTAAAACTGATAATGGCGGGATTTGAATTCAAGTAACAGCTTTCAAATATCTACTCTTTGATCCCATTTCACAAATGACCTGTTCTATCAATGGCATCTTAAACTTTGTAAACTGAAGTGTGTTTGTGCTACAGTAGAAGATAATTCTGAAACCTATCCTTTTTGAAAATAAAATATGATTTTATTTCACTCATTGCTCTTGTGCTATTTTAAACTTGTTTATGCAAACTTTCTTCAAAACATTTTGTATCTTGCTCTTGGCAAACCAGGATGTTAAATAAGATACTGTGTACTGGAACCAAACAACTATTTAAACAGCAAATAAATCTTCAGCAACATTTATGAAGTTTCATGCTGTTAGACTCTTATGCTTGGATCTTTATGTGAAGTCTTGGTAATGCTAGGCCAAACAAATTTTCTTACTTGGTGTCAAGTTACTTTAAACTTTCATTTTAAGTAATTTCTTGTCTTTTCATATTGGTAGGTAGATCATAACTTCCAGAGACTTGATAGAAAAAAATAAAGCTTATTTGCTCATCAGTGGGACTAGAGCGTGACAGCAGCTCACTAGTTCCAGATGTTCAAATCAGTGGTATGAGTAGAATCAGGGGAGCTTTGTGGTGGCTGATGGATTCCACTGCTTGGAATAACTGCGTGGTGTTGGCAAAGCAAATTCTCCTCTATACTATCTTTATTCTCCACAGCGTGGACATTTTGTGCCTCTTTTTTAGCTGCCCCTACTAACACGAAACTTCCGCACCACCCTCCACAGAACTGACTTCTATTTCCGCTTTCTAGCTTTTCTTGTATAGCTGCAAAGCTCTGCTAACCCTTCTCTTCCATTTTCAATCCATTCTACTCCAACTGAAGCAGTCACTCATGCTTGTTCTTTTACTAAAGAAACTTCCATCCTCATTTCTCTGGCTCCATCTCTGCTTGCTTGGACTTCTTCCTACACAGCAGCAGCAAATATCCCTTTAGAATTAAGTAAGACCCAGGGTTGTGCTATACACTTCTAATCCTGTTACTCACAAGTGGAAGGTAGGATGTTCCTAAGTTCAAAGCCATCCTGACTTATGCAGTGAGATCAAGCCCAGCCATGGCAACATTGAGATATCTTATATCAAAAAATTAAAACAGAAAAAAAGAATTCTTAAATCAACTCAGCATTGTATCATTTTTTTTCCTCAAAAATCAGTTCATTTGTAGGAACCAAATGGATCAGAGTCACCACAAGAAAAACCACAGAAAAACCACTTGAGCTTTAAAAGGATCACAGAAACTAAAACAACAACCAGGAACGCTGCATTGGACTTATCTAGGCCCTCGGCATATATGTTATAGTTATATAGGTTAATCTTTTTCTGAGGGTCCTAAGAGTGGGGGTGGGGGTGTCTGTGACTCTTTTGCCTGCATTTTAGACCCTTTTTCTTTTAGGACTGCCTAATCCATTCTCATGGGGGAGGGGGTTGCTTAGTTCTATTGTAACTTGATAGGCCATGTTTGATTGATAGCCATGGGAAGCTGCCATTTTCTGAATAGAAATGGAGGATGGGGGAACTTAGGGGGTGTGTACTGGGATGAGAGGAGAGAGGGGAAACTGTAGTTGTGATGTACAACAATAAAAACAACAACAATAATAATAACAACAATAACAATAATAATAGCAATTTAAAAATCAATCCATGGCTTCCCATTTCATACATACTAGAAGCAAAAAGCAGCATCAAAATCCAAAATAGACCAGTGTTGTTCCTTGTCACTCTACTGCCCTGCAATGTAGCCACATCTGCCTCCTAAGAGTTCTACACAAGAACATTCCTTTCTCAGGGCCTGGGGCTGGCTACCTCCCTATCTGTGATCGATCATTTCCTACAGACATACCAGGTTCAGACCTTTGCCTTGTTCACTTGAAAAGGAATTGACCTTATCACAGATCTCCAAACCTAACAGAGCTTCCTATTCCCTTCTCACAACTTCTTTACTTCACAGAACATGGCTCCTTAGTGCTTTTCCATCTCCTTCCCTAGAGTATAAAGCTCTATGAAGAAAGTTAACTTTTCTGATTAGTTTCTAATGCTTCTATTTTAAAAGTATCAGAAAATAGTTGACTTAAATAATAGAAATTCAGTGTTTCACAATTCATAGAGCAGAAGTTTAACATCGAAGCAACAATAACACTGGTTTCATCTGAAGGTGGCAAAGAACAATTGATTGCGTGTCTCTTCTACTAAAGGTTGACTGAAAATTTAGGTATTTCTTGCCTAATGGAAGTATTACCAAGAATTCTCTTGCCTTCTTGAAATGATTCTCTCTCTCTCTCTCTCTCTCTCTCTCTCTCTCTCTCTCTCTCTCTCTCTCTCTCTCTCTCTCTCTCTCTCAATCTCTCTCTCTCTGATAACTCTCTCTCTCCCTCCCTCCCTCACCCCTCCCTCCCTCCCTCTCTCTCTCTTCCTCTCTCTCTTGTGTATTTCTATTTTGATAAAGGTACATATTACATTGAGTCAGAGACTAACTGTTTTTTCTCATTTTAACTTCTTTCATTGAATACTTTCAATGTTAAGTCTTCAGTACATAAGGAAACAAAATTAATGTGATAGGATCATTTTGAGTTGTATCTGTGATAGGTAGGAAAATGTATGAAATGAAGTAGAAAGTCAACAAATATTTAGAAGAGACTGAAAGTTGTCACAGGCACACCTAATGCATGGTTCAGTGGTCCATTAATCCAATTCCTTCTCCAGTCTCCATCAGACCTAATAGATGATATAATTGCTAGACCTTTAACTGGCATTCTTTTTTTCACATATGTTTCTATTATATCTCTTATTATAACATCCTTGTAATGATTTATCTAAACCTGTAGCAACTATTTGCTTAATAAAATGCTGTATAAAGTCTTATGAGTGTATTATGATTTAAAAAAAAATAAGACCTCAAATTTTCAGCTCAAAATACACTCTCTGTATCTTCATTTACTTCATGTCTTAGTGTTCTGTTGTTGTAAAGAGACATCAAGACCAAGCAATGCTTATGAGAGCAAGCATTTGATTGGGAGCTTGTCTACAGTATTAGAGGATTATATACACTATATTATACCCATTATATCATTGCAGGAAGCATGGTGGGATGCAGGCAGGCACGGTGCTGGAGGAGAAGTTAAGAGCTACATCTTGATTAACATACAGCAAAAAGAGAGAAAGAAACCCCATTACTAGTAAAACACCTCCTCCAACCAGGACATACTTTCTAACCCTTCCCTAACAGTTCAGCTAAGTATTCAAATAGATGAATCTACCAGGGCGATTCATATGCAAATCACACCTAGCTTCTCAAAATTTCTACAAAGAGAAACCTAATTGACTACTAAGGATTGAAAATTATTAGAAATATGATCTATTCCCTAAAAGTGTTTCTAGTTTGGGGTGGAAAAATAATACTATCACTATTTTAAAAGTCACTGATAGCCTAACACCAGATTAGAAGATCTCAAAAATGGTACATCTAAGAACGATTTAGCTTGGGATACCTGCACATGATCTCATATGGCATAGAAATATATTAACATTTAATACTATGAGCTTTAGTTTCTAGTCAGGAATTATCTTTCAGTTATCATGTGTGACCTTAGGGAAGGTATTTAATCTTTCTATGTCTCAACTTCCTTGTCTGTTTAAAAAATAAGATGCATATAATTAAAGGCTTAAATGAGACAAATGTCTATTTGGAAGTACTGCTGTTCCTGTATTTTGTATCTTTCCTCTCCTCTAGCATATCATTACAAAGTATCAACATGATGGATGAAAACTACACATTTTGTAGCCTACCCTGAACTTGTTACTTTTGCCGAAGGGCAGTGAGATTTCTGAGATTGAACATTATCATTTTCCAGGGTGTCTTTCAGTAAAGCTCTTCATCAAGGGAACAATTCCGCTGATCATGCCACTGCCACACACTAGGGGCCTTCTTCCCACTCTCAGCCTTGAGGGTAGGTAGAGGTTCCTCACTATGAGAAAGAAGCTTCTAAGAGGATGGGCCACCACAGCTACAAGTGTTGATGAGGGACCTCCAGGAACTGAGTCTCCAGTGAGTGCTTGTCATGGTGCAACATCACTGTATTCCTCAAACTTTTGAAGTTCTCCTTATTCCAGAAAAATAAAAATCCTCAATTTGCTTAGTCAGAATCTATTATTGTAGCTGAACAGGATCTTTAATGAGGAAAGTACAAGTCTGGTGTCTTGATTACATTTACTGGGTTTTGTTTTAACGACAACCCTCTGAAACTACTACTAAATTTACTCTGTGAAAATATTAGCGTTCTGTCATTGGTGGGTGGAGAACCTTGTCCTAGCAATTTAGCACTTAAAGGCTATTACTCTACTATGTGCATATATTCTACTATGTGCAGTTCCTTGTGCAATCTATTGCCCTTTTTTAATCTTCATACTATGTGCACAGTACTTAAAAGTAATCTCGAGATTATTCTCAGTTTTTTCTGCTGTTCAGGTCTTTCAAAAAAAAATAGTGTACGTAGGAAGTTTATCAGTCTTCCATGAATCAACATTAAGCAGATTTCCTCTTTGAGTTCTCCTTGATAATGAAGAATAATCTTCATTCAGTAATTCGTGAAAGGTGAGAGCTTGTCGTATACAACTACACTTTTTAAAAGTGCACCTTAAAATGTTACTGTTTGCTGGGCAGTGGTGATGCACACCTTTAATCCCAGCACTTGGGAGGCAGAGGCAGGTGGATTTCTGAGTTCGAGGCCTGCCTAGTCTTCAGAGTGAGTTCCAGGACAGCCAGGACTACACAGAGAAACCCTGTCTTGAAAAAAATTACTGTTTATTTATTTACAGTACACTTATATATTTATTTATGAGGGACCTGTGTCTGGTGCATGTATAAGTTGGAGGACAGTTTTTTTTTTGAATGGGTTCTCCCTTTTCACCATGTGGATCTGAGGAATTAAACTCATGCTATGCAGCTGTGTAGCAATGAACTTTATCTGCTGAGATAACTTGTTGACCCTATAGTACATTTTAATGACAGATATTTGGGATCAGAGTCATCAACTCATTCTATCATCCTCTGTATTTTAGGATGGCAAAATTAAATGATCTCTTAGCACTGTGGACTTGTGTCTCCTTTGACAAGAAGCTAAGTCCTTTTGTGTCCCTATTGTCTTTCTTCTCTTGTTTTCAAAATCCCCATTGGTTGAAAAATGTCTCAGGGCTGTTCTGTTCAAGGTGGTGTGAAGTTCATAGTGAAAAGTTCATCTTTCTATGTTGTTCCACATCTTTAATTTTGTCCAGGAAACAAAGTAAAGTGCAAGGAACAGAGTTCCCTGTACCTAGTGCCAAATCTTTCGACAAGAAGAAGTGCATTCAGAGTAAGCATGGATTATCTATACTTGAATCAGAGGGCAGGAGAAAAGTGCGTATCCTAGGAGCAGGGGTTTCAATTAAATTCTCAGGGTAATTTTTATCCACTTAAGTTTTCCATTTGTCCATAAACTGCAAAGAAGTGTACATGTTTACAGCACCTTAAAGGTGAGACTGTACTGTCTTGCCTTCACAATACTTCTGATCAGCTTTTACTAACCAGTGCATGGGATCTAAACAAACTCCCACTCTGCTGTAGCTCTTTTGTTTTATACATTTTTTATTTCCCTTTTCATAAATATTTGTATTTCTCATGCCCGCACTTACTCTTGCATATTAGAAATGCCAAAAAACAAATGTTTACTTTTTTGTTTTTTTTCTTACCAATTTTTTCATGTCTCTCAATTTCTGTGTTTCTAGTACATATTTATGAGGATTTTCTAAGACTATTTCCACCAATCAGCCTTGCCAAGCAGAATTTTAATTACTCCTGTGCTTTACATGCAAAAACACAGGTTAACATTTTCCTACCAGTTATCTGTGTTTTGTAGATCAACAATTCCCTCATTTTTTAAAACATTGTACATATGAGAAGGAAAATAACGGCCTTATCAGGAGGTTTACTGAAGAGGAACTCTCATATAACTCTAGTCTGTATCTGAGACAGTAAGAACAATAATGGAATATTAGTAAGTTAAGTTTATTTACAGAAATGAATGTAAGAAGAACATACATCCCATGTGGCACAAGCACAATAACTTCTAATATCTGTCCTTTCCCAGTGAAGAATAGGCAGGTCTCCTCCCTAGCTACTGGAGCAATGTCCCAACTTCACTTGTTTTTGTACACTGTGTATTGACAAAGATCCTGAAGACTTTTCTAGATACAGAAATGGGGCTTCCAGTAGCACTACCACTTGCTTTTGTTGCAAACATGTTGAGGAAGTCTTTTTCTAGCCTTCAGTCTTGGGACACTAGCTGCTGTTGAGATAGCCTCAGTAGCAACTCACTTGTCTCTATGCAACAATTTCTATAGCTAAAATGTAGTACTTCCAATTCTATAAACATAGCTTCTCAAGTTAGGAATCCCAGTGGAGTGATAGGGACACCAACCCACCTTATCCCATCTCCATAATAATGAAGGAGTTGGGTATGAAGCGGAGACTGAGGGAAGAGCCGATCAATAACCAGCCCAACTTGAGTGCCATCCCATGGACAACATAAATCTCTGACACTATTAATGATACTCCGTTATGTTGCAGACAGGAGTCTAGTGTGGCAGTCCTCTGAGAGGCTCAGCCAACCAACTGACTCAGACAGATGTAGATAATTACTGACAAACAGTGGATGGGGCTTGGGGACTCTTATAGAATAACAGGAAGAAGGGTTGTGGCCCATAAAGGGACAGGAACTCCACAAGAAGACCAACAGAATCAATTAACCTGGACCCTTGGGGCTGTCAGGGACTGAATCCAGGCCTCCCCACACATATATAGCAGAAGTACTTATTGTGAGTCCAAATAATTGGTGGGTGGGAGCTATTCCAAAAGCTGTTGGCTGTACATGGATGTGTTCTTCTAGCTGCGCTGCTTTGACTGGCCTCAGTGGGAGAGGAAGCAACTAGCTTCATAGAGACTTGAAGGGCCATGGTGGGTGAATACTCAGGGGGGATCCCCACTTACTCAGAGAAAAAAAGGATGGGGGAAATGGGAAAAGGATTGTAGCTAGAGGGGGTGATTGTGAGGGGGCAATGAGTGGTATGAAAAGTGAATAAGTAATAAATAAATAAATAAATAATAAAAATATACGATGAAATATTAGATAATAAAAAAATAAAATTTTGAATGGGTTGGAGGTTATCATGCAAGTGAAAAATGCCAAATACAGAAAAACAAATACTTCATTCTCACACGCATGGGAAAATTAAGGAGATATTCCTACAAAAGAACAAAATGGAAGACCAGTGTGATACAATAACCTTAAGGGACAGTAGTACAATCCATAGCTTAGTGGCAACTAACAAATCTCTAATTGGATTTAAGACCCAATCAACAAGAAAGAAATCGTGCCTGGTACTGGAAACCTAGCCAGCCATGTGGGGCTAGTGAATTTGGAGATCTCAGAAGAGAACTTACAATGTGTAGTTTGCTAAACCAACATAATCCCTAAATACATTCTAACTGTTTGTTCTTATACGTACAGATAAGTGTAGATCCTACCCCTCATCAAGGAAACGACTCTTTAAACAGAAGGAGAACATTACAGAAAACCACAACTCATCAAAATGTAGAGTTGTGGAGTCCACTCCCAATGAATATATCTACAAAGCAAGTCCTACACCCAAAGCTCAGGGAACACTGTGGAAGGGGGGAAGAAAGATTATAAAAGTCAGAGGATTGGCAAGTTTACTGTAATTTTCTGTCTCTGAGTAATGGCAGAAGCTTCACCAGCATGGCTGCCTAAACATGAACCAAAGTTCACCAACAGACATGCTAACTTAAATGGTAAAAGCTCATGAGACCTCAACCCTGTACAAAGAACTATAGGAAATTAAAGAGCACTGAGAGTGGAAGAATTCTTCAGAGAATGCCACACTGGTTAGTTACCCAAGTGGTAAACTTTGAAAACATACATATGAGTAGCATTATACAGAAGAGATTGTATTTATATATTTAGGAATACGTGTGTGTGTGTGTGTGTGTGTGTGTGTGTGTGTGTGTGTGTGAGTGTGTGTGTGTGTGTGTGATATATAATGATATCTACCTATCTATATTTCTATATCTATATATAATGAAAAAGAGGCCACAAATTTGAAAAATATCAAGAAATGGTATATGAAGTTAAGAGAGAGTTAAGAGAGAGGAAATGACATTATTATATTATAATCTCAAAAATAAATAAAAAATAAATAAAATAATTTTAAAAATAGATGCAAAAGAATAAATTAGAATTTAAAGTGGACACTAGAGACAGAAAGGGCAGAGAGAGAGGATGAGGAACAGAAACTAGTGAGGGTAGTGAGGGGCACTAAAGGACTTGACATGGGACAGCTACTTCAAGTCCTTTTTTCTGTTTATTTGTCTACTGTTGTTGTCTACGGCCTTCAGATGTAGACATGGCTGCCCTGGAAATCACTGTCGATGAGGCTGGCCATGAATAAACTGCGATCTGTTTGACCTCACTTTCAAAGGGCTGGGATTAAAGGTGAACACTCAGTGATACACAGCATATACCACAACACCAGCAATATTTTATCTTGTTTTCATTTTTGTTTATTTGTTTTTGATTTTGTTTTTGAAGATTACACTTCACTTTTTAGCCTAGGCACCCAGAAAACTCACAGTGATCCTCATGCCTTAACCTCCCAAGTACTGGTATTATAAAGATGAGCCAACATCCCATGAAATTCTTCTTTTGCATTTGAGTAAAACTGTTGGTTAAGCTAATCTGTTATATATTGCAAAACTACTAGAGTATGAATTTTTCAAATCATAAAATCACTACCATTTAAAAAACAGAAATTATTGTCATATGATTTGAAAATAACACATGTAAATGTATGTACACATGTGTGATTATATGTATGTATGTATTTATGTGTGTGCGTATGTATTTAATTGCAATGATTCATTCCATTGAGATGCACAACTATCCACTTGATAAATATTTCATTATAAGTTATTATAATTTAAAGACTATGACATCATAAACACACACACACACACACACACACACACACATATACCCTAGACCAGGCCTGTACAGTGTTAAGATTGTCAATATCAGTCTTCTACCTCCAGATTGTATCCTACTGGAAGATATTTCTTGAGGTATTACTGATGTGCTTGAAACTATTCTGTCCTAGGAAATCAGTGGCTTCTTCTGACTGTCTCCAAAGGATGTGTCTCAGGCTATTTTACAGTGAATTCTTAAAAAAACAGGAGTCTATTCCTAAACAACAATAATAAGACTGGTGCTGCTCATATATAAAGAGTAATATGGTTGCTTACTATCAAGTATTATGTCTTCAAATAATTTTATGAATGATATTAATATATTTTCATAGAACTAAGAGCACAGTGGCTTTTTTATGCTAGCTTCCTCACAGGCCCATGAAGATATGCTTGGATATTGTTATGGTTAAGCATCATTTTTCTGTAGCATTACAGTCTTACACTTCACTCTTGAGTCATAGCTGTGGTCTGTTATCAACTAAAACATACCCGTGTAATATATATGACTGAATCTAGAAGAGTACCAAATATGAAAGTCTTCTATCAATGGTGGCCCAAGGGAAGAGTCCACCACACTGTGTAAGGCAATTTAATTAAAAACAAACACTTAAGGAAACGTGTTTTAAATAAACAAATGAGACAATATTTTTAAAAAAAAAAATCACTCATTAGAACATATTAGCTAGCTACCTTTTATAATCTCTGCCATTGCCCATGACTTATTTTACACCTTAATCATGTTAAACGTTTGCTTAAACACTTGGTTATTTATAAAACCAATAGTCATGGACAATGTCTCTGTATTATAGGTATTTGATTATATATATATATATATATATATATATATATATATATATATATGTGTGTGTGTGTGTGTGTGTGTGTGTGTGTGTGTGTGTGTGTGCCAGATGTTTTACTATAATTATATTTACCTTCAGCTCACTGTATTTAGGCATTTTGCCTGATGTATTTAGTTACTATGGAGACTGGTTTATATATGACTTATCACCTTACAATATTCCACTTTTATTGTTACTTAATGTCTTTATAGCCCAACACAGCCCATTAACCTTACCTTGCATTCTGCCTCTAATTAATGCCACTTGTAACTTGATGCTTTTGTAATTGAAAAACGGTATTTGCATTTCTCTTCATCATCCCCTCATTTTTCCCTTTCAGTTGTCAATGAACTTTGTTTTCTCAACAGCACAGGGATGAGCTTGGTTTTATCTACCTCAGAACTCTCATCTGTAGGCAGAACAGAGCCCAGTTCTCTGTATGTACTTCAGTAATTTCCGTGCTCACATTTAACCACTCAGAAATCTTAATGTTACTTATTGGCTCTGTGCTGTCATTATGCTGTTTTCTCAAATCATTATCTTAGTCTGTTTTATAGCGGATGTAACAAAATGCCAGAGAGTGGTCAACCAAAATATGGAAGCTAGAGGGTCTAAAATGCCACCCCCAGAGGGATACTCTGTGTAGGTTCTCCAAGATAAAGAGTTTCATATAATATTCATATGTGATTATATTAATCACATATGATTAATATATGAATGTGGTGTGTGTGTGTGTGTGTGTGTGTGTGTGTGTGTGTGTATACATTCGCTGTCCTGTTTTTATTCAGAACACTGGTACAGATTTTCATAATAGGATTATGGTATTAATTTAATGTGTCACATACTAAGCAGCTCAAAAAACAGTAGAAGTATATTCTTTCCTTTAGTAGATTTAAAAAGTCCCAAGTCAAGGTACAGACTTGGCCACATGTTCTCCAAAGTCTCAAGTAACATATTTCTGTTGGCATGGCGTAATATCTGGTTGCTACTGTTAACTTTTATATTCTTAGTTCATGGTAGTTCAACTCCATTCTTTGTCTCTGTAAATCTTATGAAATGTACTGTATAGCATCCATCCCCCCAGACACCCCTTATAGTATATTTACCAGTGGACTTATGGCTCATCCTGGTTACATGTAGATTCACTAAATGTGATGACAGATACAAATATTACTGTCAGATAACATGACATTCACAAGCACAGGTGCCAGAGCTTAGGACTTTGTGGTTTTGGATCCCTCCAACTCACAAAATAATGGCAGTGAATGTGCTCTGATTAGCATAGGAAAGAATACAAGAAACAAATGATAAATAATAATGTCAGGCTTGCATAAGTGATTGAAAGTTTCACCATCAATATGATCTAGTTGTCTTCGTCTTCCTCCTTTATCATTTTGAAACAGGGCCACACAATGTAGCTCAGACTGTCTTCAAGCTTGTTATTCCCCTGCCATTACTTCCAAAGGGCTGTGAGTGCAGGCTATACCATGACCCGGAGTAGCCCTCACCAGTGAAAGTTAGCTGGAAGCAAAGGATGCAACCAAAGATGTGAAGTCTTTCATCAAGCAAAATGAAAGGAACACACAAGAGAGAAATGAGCCACTATATTAACGATGACATGTGAGTACTTTCTCCTTTTACAAGATCTATATTTATTTTTATTCACGTGTCTGTGTGAGTGCATTTCTTGTACCCAGCAACCAGAATGGTGCTTTGAACCAAACTTGAGTTCTTTGAAATATCAACATATACTTTAAATTACTGAGCCACCTCTGCAGCCTGAGGAAGTTTTTAATATCACATTAATATATTCTTTTTAATATCTCTGTCTTTGTAACTAGAACATCCTAGTTTGGCAAGATAGAAAACAAAATATCTTCAACATTTAATCAAGTTTAAAATACTGTTGACTCTAAGTACTGATATAATGCTCTGGTTAATTATTGTGCTGTAGAATGTAAAAAATATCCAGATTTCACATGTTAAATACATATTTAAGAATGTGTATGTAAACATGTATACTGTAATATAAAGTGTACTTTCTGAAATAAAAAGATGGAAATAGGCATCAGGATGATCTGTCTAGAGTAGAATTTAGAATTATTATCTTAAGCCTCTAGAAACAGATATAATGATGAGACAGCAGTATAGATAGACCTTTAAAAAAGAGCCTATTTCTATATCAGCTATGCAAATTTTTCTGTGTCTTATATTGCTCATTTCCCACACTTATTATCCAGCCCAGAAAACCATGTTAAGCAAAAAATATTATGCTATAATTCCAGTCTATAAGATTATACTTTATAAGTGGGTTGAAAATTGTTGAATTTTTATCTGCATATTGTTTGAACAAATGAATATATTATAGAAAATAAAACACATGGCTCTGATTGGGAGAGAAAGAAGTTATAAATAAGGAAACCAGAGAGGATTAAATAAGCCCCATGACTTGGAATTGGAACTGAAGTTATTAGCATAAATAGCACTAAAATTTTATATAGAGAGATGGCTATAAGTAAGCAGAGTTGTGCTTTTCATGGATATTCATGAACTTTTTATAATACAGTATTTATTTGTAAGATGTAGTGATATTTTACTTTTTACATATATTTACATATAGTTATGTACACATATATAGACACAAATGACTAATATATTAATTCACTATTGTATATATTATTAAAGTTTTGAACAACCACTTGGCTTTGTATTAAAACAATAAAGAACTTTTATAATATACTAGTTTGAAGGAAAATGATCTCTGTAGTTTCATATACCAGAATGCTTGATTATCAGTTGACAGAACTGGGAAGTATTAGGATGTACGGTCTTGTTGGAGAAGACGTGTCACTGGGCATGAACATGGAGGTTTCAATATCCCCAAAACCCCCCCCTCTCTCTCTCTCTCTCTCTCTCTCTCTCTCTCTCTCTCTCTCTCTCTCTCTGCCTGTCCGTCTCTGTCTCTCTCTCTGTCACACACATGCACACGCACACGCGAACACACACACACACATACACATATCTGTTGATGTAAGCCCTCAGTTAATGCTCCAATGTCACGCTCCCTGTAGTGATAAGTTGTGGAATCTAACTCCCTGGAACTGTGAGCACCAAATTAAATGTTTTCTTTTATATGTTGCCTTCGTCATGGTGTTTTGTCAAAGCAACAGAAAATTAATTAAGACATATAGATTAGAATAGTAAATTGCTTATGAGGCTTTTTGGCAGAGAAAATGGCCCAACAGTATGTGTATATACTTTCATACCAACACATCAGCAGAGCCTGAAGAAAAAGATTGGCTTGTTACATTATCTTGTTATTATCTATGATCAGACTGTTGACATTCTTTCATTGTTCTCTTTATTTTCTGAGTTTAATGTATTGACTACATATTGGAATAAATTGCAAAGCAGGAAATGCTGCTAAAAGGTTTTTATCTGCATTTATCTTACGGCGTAATTGTGGTAGAAAGTTTAGCATATGTTTCCAAGCTTCTAAGCTTTGATTCACTGTAAGTTTATTTAAAACTTAATTTCCTGACCCGATAAGCATTTGTTACTAGCTGAATATAAAAGTACTTGCTTTATCTTGTCTTCTAAGTAGACAGTTTTCTTATATATTGTAATATAGACCAGATAAATGATAACACTAATTTCAATTATTTGTTAGCCAAAGCCTAATATATTTTTCATTTTGAATCACCTCAGTTCTAAGATGCTAAAGAGATATATGCACATACATATAGTTAAACAAATTAATGGCATTTACTCTTTTTTAAATATACGAGTTACTTTATTTTGAGTGTGTGCGTGTGCGTGTGTGTGCTTACGTTCCTCTCTGAATTCTGGTGCAACCAAAATCCCCATGAAGGTAATAACCCTCTTCCCAGTGCTGATATCTGTGAATTGCTCAGTTTGCCTGCTAAGAACCAAACTCAGATACTCTGCAAGAAAAATGCATGCTTTCCACTGCTGAGCTATCTCTCCAGTCCTACACTTGATCTTAATGAGGCAAATATCTATGAATATTTATCTACAGAGTTTAATTCTCTCTCTTTAAATATTCATAAATCATAATGACAAACAACAGAGAATGATGATTCATTTTATATTTCACATGTCTACTTTTCAGTAACTTCTCTAAAATTCTTGGAATATGAATCTGTCATCATGAAATAAATGGTAGCTTTCCCACAGTCACTGGAGGACAAGCTGTTGTATGTGAAAGAGATGGGCATCTATCATTGCCACACCGAAATGTGTTTTAAATGAGGTCTTTGCACATCATCATGCATGATACAAGCACTCTTTCCTTCTGTCACTGAAATTCTTCCCTCAGCAATATCAGGTATGTCACCAGATACAGGCTGGTCTGCATATGCTGATAGTATTTTCTAGGCGCTGCATCTTACCAAGCTGTCTGGATAGCTTCCGACTTCATTTATAATCTGTACATCAGTTTCCCTGACTCATTTCTCTCAGAATTATATAGACAAGCAAAAGCACACTCAATTAGAAATGAATTCATTTCTAAAATCCTTTTTTCAGTTCTTTTGTTGAAAAGACCATAGTTACAAAGAGGATTTGAAGCTTAGTGCTAAGCAAATTAGCAGCAAGAAATAACGTAAGTGAGTGTCCCCAATCTTCCTACTGTAGCAGAGGTCCTGATGAATAAGTTATCAGGCCTATTTTGTATTTTAAAATAAGCCAGTCTGTATATATCTTAGATTTGAACAGAGATTAACAGGTCTGCTCATGACACCTGAGCTGTGTTCCAGATATTCCTAAGATTTATGATGTTCCTGAATTGACCCTGATACTTCATCACTAAAACTTTGTGCACATTGATGAAAACAAGAGAGGTATTTTAAACGATAACAACAGAACTTCAGATCCTCTCTTTCCCTACTCTCCCCCAAAACCAATCCCCCAGTATCCCCACAGCTCTGCAGCAGAACTTCTATTGTGGACTCCTCTTCCTCTCTGCCCTTATTTCCAGTGAACATCTCAGAGTTTCTGCCCCAGCCTTTTCTCTCACTCATCCCATTGCTCCAGACAGTCCAGCAGGCCATCTCCAAGAACCCACCGGTCAAGCTTGCCAGAGAAGCAAGTATGAGAGAGGAGTAATAAGGTAGCTTCAGAACTTTACTCCCCTGCCTCACCATCAATTCCCCACCCTCATTTCTTCCTTTGCAGCATAATACCTTCTGCATCCTCTCCTCAGTCTCCTTCTCAACTCCCAGGGGACTGAGCAACTCCTGGTGGAACAACATGCTTTTCTCTCTCCTGTGGCCCCTCTGCACCCGACTTTCTAGCTGAAGCTCATCCCTGTTTCAGCTCCCAGTTTCTAAAACCTAAAACCTCCTGTGGAAACACCTGGCAGTATCCCAGAATAATTCTCACCAAGAAATACATTGCCACCACACACTCCTAAGAACCAGAGAAAATAAATCAGATAACAAAATGATCATCAAAACAAAGACAAGACCAGGCAGGTAGATAAGACCTAGAATTATAATCATTACCAAACCCAGCAGCTTAGTCAACAGGATAAATATGCAATAAATAACAATCAGGACAATGTGCCTCCACTAAAGGCCAGCAGCTATAGGCCCTGAGAAATGGAACATAGACGAAGCTCAAGACAAGGACCATAAAACACACTTTACAAATACAATAGAAGTCCCTTAAAGGAAACGAATAAATACATTACAGAAAACTTTGAAAACACTAAAAGCAGTGGAAGGAAACAAATAAAACAGTCCAGGAACTGAAAGTAGAAATAGAATCAATAAAGAAAACTGGAGGAAATTTAGAAATGAAAAATTAAGGAACTCAAACAGTAATCTGAGAGGCAAGCCTCACCACAGAATATAAGACATTGAAGAAAGAATCTCAGGCATTTAAGACAAGATAGAAGATATGGATACCTTGATCAAAATTTTTAAATCTAATAATCTCCTGGCAAAAACTATCCAAAAAAAATCTGGAACAATATGAAAAGTCCAAACTTAATAATAATAGGAATAAAGGAAGGAGAAGAAATAAAGGTGAAAGACACAGAAAAGATTTTTTAAAAAATCATAGAAGAAAATTTTACTAACCTAAAGTAGAAGCCTGTCAAAGTACAAGAAGCCTGCTGAATACCAAATAGACTAGACCAGAAAATAAAATTCCCTTGCCATAGAATAATCAAAACAATAAACATTAAAAACATTAAAAAAGAAAGAATATAAAAGGGTTCAAAAAACAATAAGCAACATAGGAAGGCAGACTTATATATACCAAAGAATATTCCTTCCTACCTCAGAGAAACGTGTTCAACCATGCATTGCTGCTGTGTTCATAATAGCTGGAAACTGGAAACAACCAATACGAATGCATAAAGGAATATGGTAAGCTTATACAATAAAAAGTTAACTGTCATTCAAAACAATGAAACAATGCATTTAATAGGTAAATGACTGGAATTAAAATAAAATCATCCTGATGGTGATAACCAAAATCCAGAAAGACAATTTTGTTATGTGTTTGTTTATATGAATATTAGCTTAAGACAATTTCTTAGTTAGGCTTTCTATTGTTATGACAAAACACCATGACCAAAAAGCAAGCTGGAGAGGAAAGAGTTTATACAGCAGATCTAGAACTGAAGGCCGTAGGCAGTAGGCAGAGACCCCCCCACACCCCCATTGATAACAAAGTGAGACAATGACTTATAGCTGTATCTCATGGAGGCATATCCTCAACTGAAGCTCCTTTATCTCTGATTACTCAAGTTTCTGTCAAGTTGACACATAAAACCAGACAGTACAATCAATAATTGGCAACCTATAATCTGTAGAACTAGAGAGGTTAGGTATAGAGTCAAGGATTAGAAGGAGGGATAGATGTCCTTAGAAATGGGAAGTAGAATAGGTGGTTATTTATGGATGGGAGAGAGGACTAGAACAGAAATATCAGTGAGGAAGGGCAGAGACGAGGAGACAAGGGTGAGAATACAGGAAGTGACAGCTATTAAGGGCCATTTGAGTGATAACATAAAAACATAGTGCATTAGAAACTTCCTAAAATATACACAAATATAAAGGCAATCTAAATGAATTTACAAAATAATAGGGGAGACAGAGACCAAAAGAACATTTCTTGCCATCAAATGAAGCCTCTGGCACTGGGAATGGGTTATATCTAATTGAGTTGTTGGCCACAGGGTTCCACAGGAGCAACGGCTGTTGATAAGGCTATATAGATTGCACTGTAGAAACTGACATCAAGACCCTGTTGCTGAAAACAATATCCACACAATCCATTAAACATAGAATAACTGAGCTGGTATACATATAGAGCCTTCTGTCTTTGGTACAGGTATAGGAAGGTAATCTGCATGCTACCAAAGGTGAAAAATAAACACCAACCTAGGCACAAACCCTTTGATCTAGAATGGTTTCTGGCCTAGATGATATGCTGTTGGAATAGTGGCATAAAAGTTGTGGGGGCAATCACCCGCTATGTGATTGCATATAAAGTCTATTCTATGAGATAGAACCAATGTCTGGCACTGTGAGGAAGTTCAAGAACCTAAGTCTAGATAAGTTCTTATACTAAGAACCAAATACTTCTGTTCTGTTAAAGTAATATAGCAATAAAATGGTTTCTAATGACATTCTGCTAAGCCATTATCAGAGAGGTTTCCTCATGCGGGAGATGGAAAAAAGAATACAGAGCCCTACAGAAAGACAGGATGCAGAGATTGGGAGTTCTGAAATATCCTTAAAAGGGTTGTATCTATCAAATCCCTCCCCTCAGTGTTGGAGAACCCTGAAAAAATGGAGATGAAAAGAGTGTAAGAGACAGAGGGGATGTCCTACACTTGTAGGACATCAAGGACACAAAGTCTTCTAATCACAGAATGACAGAAACACAAATGAACTCACAGAGACTGGGGCAGCATGTGCAGGGCCTGCACAGGTTTTTACCACACAAGACCCTAGAGCTGAAAGAAGAGGAAGACACAAGGCCTCATCCCTAACCCAGAACCTTTATTCAACTAATAACCACTTGGAAATAAAAACTTAGTTTTCTTCAAGGGATTCTCACTAGGGAAACAAATTACTCTTAAGTCTAGGCTGAATGCCCAGCAGTAGATGGCCAATAGAAAATGAGCTCATTAACATAGAGCTTTTGTTTATTATTATTATTATTATTATTATTATTATTATTATTATTATTAGTTATCATAATTATGCTTGCTCCTACTGGTCTTTTGCAGATATACTATAAATTATGGTTTTGTGTTTCTATGGAATGCCTGGGTGTGTGAATGAGTTGGTCTTCGTGTCTATTTTTGTTTCTTTTGCCTTTTCAGAGGTTCTTTCCCTTCTGTTTGCTCATTTCATCCTGTTTGCATTTGTCTGCTTTGTTTTATTTTGTATTATTTTACCCCTTAGATGCCTCTTTGTTTTCTAATCAGAAACAGAAAGGGGGTGGAACTGGATAGGAGGGGAACTAGGGAGAATCCAAAAGTAGTACAGACAGGGGAAGCCATAATAATCGTCATCATGTTATATATGAAAATTTATTTTCAATAATGGTGAGAACAGGTGATAAATGTCAGATAAAATGCAGACACAAATCTGGACTCTCTTCATCAAAGCTGGCAATATCTTTGTTCTACCTGCAGTTTGGTCCTTACTAGAGACAAGAAATGTCCAAAATATTTAGGGACATATATTTGTGGTTTGCTTTCTTGTTCACATTCTCCACATTTGACTCAGTTTCCCAGAGAACTACCATACCCCCGTTAAGACTCTTAGAGTGGAGAGGTACATGGATACTTCATGGGTGGGTCAACTGGGTGGAGGAGTTCACTTCATGATGTTTTTATCCATAAAATAAACAAACAAACAAATAAACAACAACAAAAGCAGCATGTTAATGACAGCTCATCCTTGTGACCTATTTGCTTTTTCTGTAGAGGAGCTCTGGCTGCTTTCTATCTCCTAAGCACTCATTTGGACATACAATAAATACATGCCTAGAAACTCACTGTACTCAGTCCTACTTAGGAGTAACAAAATACTCAAGGGAGCAAATATAGAGACAAAATGTGGGACAGAAACTGAAGGAGGAGCCATCTGGAGAACGTTCCACCTGAGTATCCATCCCATGTGCAGTCACCAAAGGTAGACACTGATGTGTATGTCAGAAAGTGCATGCTGACAAGAGCCTGATATAGCTGTCTCCTTAGCAGTCTGCCAGAGTCTGACGTATTCAGAAGAGGATGCTCACAGCAAACCATTGATCTGATCAAGGGGTTTCCAATGGAGTAGTTAGAGAGAAGGGGCTGAAGGAGCTGAAGGAGCTGAAAGGGTTTGCAACTCCATGGGGAGAGCGACAACACCAACCAACCAGAGCTCTCCAGGGTCTAAACCAGCAGCCTGGGAGCACATAGGGAACTCCATCCATCTGTATACTAGGAGAGGATGGCCTTGTCAGGCATAGGTGGGATAGGAGATCCTTGGTCCCATGAAGGCTGGACACCAAGTGGGGGAGAATTTGAGGGTGGGGAGGTGGGAGTCGGGGGTAGGTGGGGGTATATCCTTATAGAAGCAGGAGGAGGGAGATGGGATAGGAGGTTCCTGGATGAGGAGGGAAGGGGATAAATTATGAAATGTAAATATAATATCCAATAAAAAATAGAAGAAAAAATGCATTCTTCAAGTTCATGAGATAGAGGGCATGGAAGTCACTGGCCGGAGTGTATTCAGCAGCACTTAATATTCTGAGAGCCATTCCTTCTAAACTACTGCTCATGTGAGTTGAGAAAGTCTCTGTTGCTCTCAAGGATTCTCTTTTTCCCCTCATATCCACAGTAAGTGTTTCATTCACAGCTTTTCATGCTGAGGCTCCTGTGATTTCTGTCAATTAACACTAACCTCACATTACCATTTGCACTGCTATTAACACTCTTGGCATGCCATCAATCATTTTCCTTTGCATTGACTGGCAAATTTAGATTGTGTTCATATGAAACAGGGACTGTAAAATAACAAACTGAAAGAACTGGAATTTTTCAGAATCACAGGGGCAGGAGCCTAGGATGTGCCAATGCTCTGATACCAAGGGAGAAACTTGCATGTAAAAAGACTCTGTTCAGACAGTTCCTTCCTTGGGCTTATTTCTTTGCTTTTGCTTAGTATTTTCTAGGAAAAGAAGAAAGGATAAAAGAAATAAAAATAGCCTTTTCTGGCATTGCCTAATTTACTTTTAAATGCACAGAAGCTGAGGCAAAAGATAACAGTGCCCAGTAACATTGTTTCTCCAATCATTTTGTCTTGTGTCTCTCAAACTGTGAGTGCCAAGTGTTTCCCAGGTAGCAATTATTATATTGCCTACAATTGGCCGTCAACTACAATTTCCTTTCATTTGAAATTATAAGCCTCTGGACTCCCATAGTCTGAAACTCTCATGCCTTTGGACTTTAAATGATGCTAATAATTAGCTCAAAAAGTAAGCCTCTAAGTAAGCAAAACTATGCATTTCTTTACATAGGCTAAGAAAACCACCATGGAAGGTAAAATATTGTACAAGTTATTGGAATTTTTACTCTTAATTATAATTTTGTATTATCAATAAAATTGTGATTGTTAAAATGCATACACAGATTATTTGTGCTGTATGTCAGTCTGCCTCTGCTTATCAATCTGCATATTTGTACAGTCTCTGATGCTATCATGTACACAGAATTCAAGGACAATTGGACTGGGAGTACACCTGGTAAGCCACTAATTTCAATGGTTTTCTTGTGCCTTGCAAATGGATAATACTGAATACACTAAACCGATGATCAGCAAACATTATGAGACCAAGAGAGTAAATACTTTAGGCTCTGGGAAAAATACAGCTTAAAACACTGTGACTGTTTAATTCCACTATGGTCATAAGGCAGCCATAGCCAATGTATAAACTGTGTTAAAATATAAAGAAGCAAGAAACACCCACTTCATCTACAGAGAATGACATCTGAATGACAGAGAGTTTTCATCTGTTACGAAATAGTCTCCTGGTATTTTTAACCTTCTGGAAAACTAAACATCAAACTCAGCTTCAAAGCCATACCTAGGAGGGTTAGAATCACACTGGACATACATGGCAAATCCTTTGGGATAAGCTCTTCTTTCTCCGAAAAGATTTCAATCCATTGCTTCTTTCCTGAAATCAGAGATCCTCTGGATATGCAAGATTGAATTTCAATCAAAGATGATGTTTATTTTATTCTTTATTCTGTAGTCTCAGCAACAATTCAAGTTTTGGATAAACTGGGTCCTTAAGAACCTCTGAAAGGAATGTGAAAGATTATTGTTTTTCTGCCTCACAGAGCCAACAGTAGCCAGGTCACAATAGGATGACCTCCTAAAAGATCAGAGCAGAGACAGAGATGAAAGATCATGAAATCTACTCAGTTTCTGCCACCCACTGTCTTTGTAAAGAATCAAAGGAGAAACAAAATGTACAATCTATGTGGATATGTGATGCTAGCCAAATTCTTCAACCATCTGCAGATGTACCCAGATGGACTGACCCACCTTTCTTTCAGCATCCACTCATTGTGTAATGTTTGTTAAGGAGCAGTGGTAGCACATATTGCTTTCTATGTTCTGAATTTGAATGTAAAGCCTACATTTCTAATATAATATTTTGAAAAATAAGAAAATGGAGCCTCACAGTCGTAAGTGTAAGGAATGTGCTAGGTCAGCTCAGAGAATAACTGAGTCTATAAATTCCTGTGCTTCTAGATGTCTATATGAATTGCCCCCTAAAGCATTGAGATTCTCAAATTTGAAAGAGATGTTGCTGAATATCTCTATACTGTCTTCTATCAAGGTCCTACCAAATACAAAAAACAAAATAATTTTGGGGAATGTTAGTAATCACTGACTACAAAAACAGCTTTGCAATAAACCAGACAAAGATGGTACAGAGAAGAAAAAATTCAAGTTTCTGATACAGTGGCCTACCCAAGGGTGCCAGCCTCATAGTATTACTGCAAATTTTCTGAGAATACACACACAGTTCTCTCTGTGTCTGTCTCTCTGTCTCTCTGTGTTTCTGTGTCACTCTGTGTCTCTCTGTGTTTTTGTATTTCTGTGTCTCTCTGTCTCTTTGTTTCTCTATCTCTCTCTGTCTCTCACTCTGTCTCTCTGCCTCTCTCTCTCTCTCTCTCTCTCTCTCTCTCTCTCTCTCTCTCTCACACACACACACACACACACACACACACACACACCTTCATAAGTATCTCTGGAAATCATGAAAAGTTATAGTAAATATGAGACTAGAGAGTTTAATATCTCTGTGTGTGGCCTAGATGTATTTTTAATCTAAGAAGCCTGAGGTGAGTGAGTTACAAAGAAAAACATATCAAAGCCAGACATGTGAATACTGAAGCAAGATCAGTTAGAAGCACCTACATGATTAGTATCTCCCCAAAACCACCTTAGATTGCTACAGAACAGCAGGTACACTACTTATCTACTTATCGAATAGAAGAACAAGCAAGGTCTATGAACAAAGGAGGAAGGATGGATCTTAGTAGTGAGTAATATTAAGGAATGAAGACCATTTCTACCCAGAAGACTCAGATCTCTGCCACTTCTCCTTTCCTCTCTTAACTTTTCCATTTGCTCATATTCATTGACCCTGTTTTATGCTGTGCCTTTTTCAAATGCCAAATGATTCTTAGCTGTCTTTATTTGCAATTCACTGTGACTCTATCTATGACATTTGCTGAGAGTGGTGATTTGGGGAGCAGCGATTGTCTCCATGGGAGCATCCTTGAGATCAGAAGCCAGAGAATTAAAAGGCCAACCAAGAGTACAGAGCAGTCAATATTAATCTTATAAGTGAAGACACTAGTGATTTAAGTTCTTCCTGCTTATTGCAAGGAGGGTTCAGAACAGATACAGATGTTAGTGGGTATAGTTTATAGAGATATCTTGAAAACCAAGTACCCCTAAAACACATGAGGCTCAAGGATTCCTTTTTAGACAGAATAGTACTTATTCTGTGAGAGCAATCATATTATGCTATAATAACTTTGGTGATGTGTTCATGGCATTCATTAGCATATCAAAAATATCTGTTGCACTTATAGCTACATATATTTTTAAATATGCAATATATCACAAAAAGTAAACACATAAAGTGTTAGTTTAATTTATTTTAAACCCAATTTGACCTCCATTGTTCAATTTAAAGTAGATTGAAGGACTGGAATATTAAATCAGCCATTTTTTTCTTTTGTCAGTTCTTCAAAAAGTACCCTCAAGGGCTGCCAATAGGGTTCAGGAGGTAATTGTGTTTGTTATAGAAGCCTGGAGACCTGAGGCTGATCCATGGAGCCCATGTAGAACTGACTCCACAAAATTGCCCCTTATCTCTACTCATGCATGTGAGCCCATACACACTATTCTCAAATTTCTACTGTTTCTGCCTTATATATAATTTAACTTAGGAAAACTGGAGCAATTCAACTATTAAAAATAAAAAGACTCTTCAGCAAGAAGAATAAAGAATACTTAAAACTTGTGGGACATGATACATCTATTCTAGGAAGTGCCAAGGTATGCTATCATTATCTGTAATGGCTCAGGAGGTCTTTGTACTGGAACTGAACTGGGCTGCAACAGTGGGGTTGTTGTTGGAGAGTTGACTATAGCTGATGTAATAGGAAAGTCACTTAGAGGGCAGGGGAGTAAAGCAAGAATACGGAGATTCAGTAAATTAGATGTTAATGGGAAACTGGTAAGATTGGGGAGGCCAGGAAAGCATGAAGCCTCAGAGAAGTCCAAACAGATGGCTACAGTTTGAAGAAACAATATGGAGGCTCCAAGAACAGACAGCATTTGTGTCACGAGTCAGTGGATAACAGGACCTCATTTGGATAATAAGCATGGCTCAGGATCGTGGCTTCATGTATTTGTTGGAAATAAACAAAGCAAAACATGTCATGTCTCATCTGGCTGAGCAGAATCTTAAGAACAAATGTTTGTGCTTATTATTAATAGAGTGACCTACATGTATATCAATAACTTAACAAAGTCCATAACTTTGTAAGTCAAGCCTAGAAACACTAAGAAAATAAATAAATTAAAGTTCAAAATGATGAGTGGATAAAAATATCTGAATGTTAGAAGCTAATATGACAGAGTACTGATAATATAACCATAGATCTTAAAAAGGTATTATGAATATATAATAATTAAACATACTTGCAGAGTGCAATATGCTTTATGCATGTAACAGTATATAATCATTAAGTCACGATGATTAGCATTTATCTCCCTTCAAATAGTTACCATTTATTCATGTTGGGAGGGTCTGAGTTCTCTTATTTCTTCATAAAATACACAATAAATTATAAACTATAATCACTCTACTGTGTCGTAGAATTGTAGGCAAAAATAAAAGCAAATAACAATTTGCTTTCTTCCTGGCTTCTTTATATCTGAGATAAAGTAGAATCCCAAACAATATTTCAGAAGGAAAAATATTTTATTTTTCTAATACAATGCCATCCTTAGAGTCTAAGAGTTCTGTTATAAAGGTATGGTTGCACAACACTGTCTTCTGGGCAAAGCCAGCACCATCTTATAACCCACTGTGCCTGCTTGCAGAAGATGATTATTGCTGGGTGATATTCTCTCCTTAAAAAGAAAGCAAGGAGTGGGGTGGGTTGTGGTACTTTCATCTGATATCCCACTGCCCATTGCCAGCCATTATACACAATTTTGTCTTAATGGCATGTGGATTCTGAGTCTTGGAGGAGGGAATATATATGTATGCATATATATTGGGAAAGATGGGATAAAAGGAAATTCATCTACACAGGCACTGGGAAGCCACCATTCATGTTAGGCACAGACCTTCCAATGCGGCTGCATTAGGATCACTCATGCTTTCAAACTAATTCTAGTAAATATACTGGTGTCAAGAGCAAGTCTGTATTTGCTCTATAATAAAGTTGTAAGACTTAACCCTATTGAACTGTAGACATACTATGAACTCTTTATACCTCCAGACTAATAAAGCCTGTGATGTTTAGAACAAAATCATAAATATATGGCCCCCATGGGTTCATAGGGAGTAGCACTATTTGGAGGCATGTCCTTGTTGAAGTACAGGTGGCTTTGTTTTAGAAAGTGTGTCACTGAAATCAACTTTTGAGGTCTCAGATTCTCAAGCCAGGTTCAGCGTCACACCCTCTTCCTGCTGTCTGTCATTCCAGATGGAGAACTCTCAGCTCCTTCTTCAGCACCGTGTTGGCTTATATTCCATCATTAAATTCCCATCCCTCCTATGAATGCTCCTATCTTATCTTAATATTGTGTCTTAAGTACTGTCTTCCATCCTAAAATATATTTTTCAAATTTATTATTTTATTGTAACAGAATAACCCCCTACCAAGCAGCAGCAAAGTTATTTATATAAATAATCCCCTCTCATTGCATATTTTTCAGGGCCAACTCTAACAAATGATCCTGGGGAATTATTATATTCTGGGTATAAATCTTTTACCACATTTCCATATCCCTCCTTGAAGGTTACAGAATCATGAGGATAGACTCCTTTAATATTGCCATATATTAGTATTATATTTTGCCTAGGTACTTTCCAACAAGGTTATGCTAACTTGCATACCCACAACTAGAAAACGTCATGCCTAACAGAGTGCCTAAGCTATTCAGAAATGAGATGCAGGGTCATTTAGGATAAAATTATTTCACTTATGACTTTGATGCCTTGGCCTAACAAAACAGCTGAAGATTTGGGTGAATGAAAAGGATGTTTGTACCATATACTCTTTCCTCCAGATAGCTATTGTATGAGTTTAAAGAAGGTGAAGTACATGGATACTTTGGAAAGACAAATATTTTTGCAGAATGTAACTGTTTTACATTGTTAGTGTCAATCTGGATTGACAGATTTCTAAAAGAGCACTCATCATGAAACAAATCTGCAATAAGTACATTGAAAATAAGTTACCAGGCCACACATGAGGAAATGTTTTTATAATCAGGTGAATACTTTCTTCTATAAATTACTTTTAGTTATGGTATGTTATCACAAAAAAAGTTATCACAGAAAAATTCTTGTATAAAACACCACTATCAGTGAGTCTAGAGACTAACAAAAAGCACTTTTCAAATGCAAATTCTAAAAAAGAATTTGTCATTAATGATGTCATCCCTGGAAGGTCATCAGTTCAAAAGACATACAAGACTTTCAAGGAGATGACCGACTACAGCCCCACCTTATTTTCTATTTATTGCCTTTAATAAACCACTTCTCTGCCAAGGACCACCCTTGGCTTGGAGAGGGATTCTGAGAGAAAGTGTGTCTGAAAGCAGGGTAAAGAAGGATTTGAAGTTAAATCGTGGATTCAAGCTGACCACCTGTGTTCTGCTTGATACAGCTTTTGCAGTCTGCTTTTCTCTATGTTCTGCTTTCTCTCTTGGGATTTCTCTGTGTATATTCTGTTTGCTTGCTTTTCTAAGAAATCTCTCTGTCCATGTCTGCTGTGTGTGTGTGTGTGTGTGTGTGTGTGTGTGTGTGTGTGTGTGTGTGTCTTCTCCAACCAGTTTCTCTTTTTATCCTAAAATAATTCTCTGGATAGCTCTTTTCCTTCAGAACACAGGTCCAGTCTTTTATTTTACATATCAATCCAGTCATTTACTTCAGATTTCCTTTTGATTATCCTATGAATCCATTGACCCTAGCCCTTTGATTCTTAGGAGACCGCAAGCAATCATTTTCTTTTAACACTGCAAAAGAATTCAGAGATCTGCCTGCCTTTGTTAAGCACAGACTGTAAGCAGGCTAGGACCTTGCTATGAAATTACCATTTCCACCACACCTCAGCCCTCATTTCCAGTATGCTAGGCTGACTTTGAACTCAGGAATCTGCCTTCATTTGTATCTGCCTGTTCTTGTATCTTTCTGACAAGCTGGATCATAGTGTAGCTACCACTGTTCCTTTAGATTTGTGAAGCCCCTCATATAATTCACATTGCCTCCTTATTTTTGTATAGTTGAGAAATTATTTATTTTCGAACACGTTTGTAGAGTTCTTTCACATAGCTTTAAGGGCTGTCCTGAAGATTCCAGTCTTCACAATTTTGCTGAGAAATAGCTGTACCCTTGACTCCTAGCTGATTCTAATTACCATGGAGTCATTAACACTAACAGGGAGGATATTCCTTGGAAGGAGTCCTCCACTGCTAGTGGGTCCAGAAAATATATACATTATTATACAAACAAGCCTTATGCCCACAGCAGTCATCCACACTAGTGGACGGTCACACCAGAACCTTGTCCCAGGGGCAGAAACCATGTCAATCTGTCCCTACCAGGACCATGCTGGACTAGGTACTTCTCTATTAAACATAGACATTTTCATTATAATAATATTTATGATATGTTATTAAAAAGGATGCCTCAAAAAGCTGATGCAATCCAATGATATTTTTAAGCAAAATGTTATGTGGAAACTGATGTAAATAATCTCTCTTTAGAAGGCAGTTGATTCTTTTTGACTATGTTTTCCTATAGGCTGTTGGTAAGCACATTTCTTGTCTAACAGGTAAACAGTCATTCTCTTTTCTGTGTTGAATGCTTTGGCATCAGACATGCTTAGGGAGATGTAAATAAAGACATATACTGTCCATGTATAGTTTCTTTAATGCTTCATTACTGATTATGATACATACTACATCATCTTACTGGCCAAGTTAATTACGTGCAGAGCTTCCAGCCTTGCCCAATGTAATGGATTAAGATCTGTGTAGAGCCAAGAAAAGCCATGAATGCAAGCCCAACACAAATTGTTGGTTTACTTAAAATGTGAGATTGTATAACTTGACCTTAGATGACAATATCATGTCAAAATTCCAAATGTTAGACAAGCCCAGTAGAGAATGTTAGAACTTTCAAGGTGCTCAGTATCAAGATCTGATATACTGAGAAGGATGGGACAGGCTGACTCCATGACAAAGTCTTGACCTAAGAACTGGGCAAGCACAGGCAAACCCAGGGAAGTCAGTTCCTAGGAAAAGAAAACAAAACAAAATAAAAACAACAACAACAACAATAAATAAGATTCCTCAGCAATAGTTTTCAGTCCTCTGCTAGTGGTTCTGGAATGGCTAGAGATAGAGTAAGACAAAGCCCATCTACCACAGGATACCCCTAATATGTTTTAAATCAGGCTTGTAAGCTCACATTGTCGTCTCTCTATCTTAGTAGTGGGAAACACCAACATGCTGGACTTCTACAGAAAAAAAAAAAAAAGAAAAAAAATCCACTCATAAAGTTTACACACTCTTTGAATCCAGAATAGCATTCATTGGGAATCATGTGCCTTTACATTTGGGGGCTTGTTTGAGATTCCCACCACCTCCTACCCCCCTGACTCAAATAGTAGACTATTTTGTTTTTGTTTTTTTTCCCTGATTGGTAAGTCTGGGCACCTAGTCATTTTTTGTCTTTTCCATATCTGTGTTTCCGTTTCAGGTTTAATCTGGAGGCTAAGAGGCACAACGTAAGGGCATATTTTGTCACCTGGCCAGGGGCAACCAAGGACTCTCAAGACTACCACTACCAAAAGCAGGAGAACTTGCTTTTTCTCATCTAGATTGTGAACTGGCTGTGGGTCTGTGGGCATTCCATGTGCAGGGAGGAAGACTATCTGAGACAGTCATTTGGTTTTGTTTCTATTTTCCCTGAAACATCCTTCTGTGTCTGTTTGTGTGTATTCTGTTTGTGCTTTTTGTCCTCATGTACAAAATTTTTGTTGATTCCTAGAATGGACCAGGCACAAAGCATCCAACTGGGCCTGGGCCTGAACCATTTTAAGGACATTTGCCATGTCACAGAAGACTTGGGTCTGGTTGTTCGTCCCCACAAACTAGCCATCTTTTACAGGAATAAATGGCCCACTTATGGCCTGAGGAGTGGACTTTCCATCTCCCCATCATGTACAGGGTGATGGTTTGGTATATGATCCTTGGGGCTACCTGGACCAAGTGCCATATATCACCACATGACAATGCCTGGTTTTAAAGTCTCCTGTTTGGATATGGCCATTTTTTTTATTATGGGCTCTGCTCTTTACTTTTCTTCCTCTAAAGGAGGGTCAGACTCAACCCTCTGCCTTGCTACTCCTTTCTGTTCCTGAGGAGGTAAAGGATCCTAAGGGCTTTTCCAGTTTCACACACTCCTTACAGCTTCCTCCTCCTCCTGCCTAAGGTCAAGGCTAGGACAAATTCCATTCTCCACCCATATGAACATTCTTGAGTAAAAAATTCTCAGAATGTACTGTCTGATAGTCACCTGACCCAACTGGCTCCACTTGGAGTCCACCTCACACTCAGGTCCAATGGACTGACTCTACTACAGCCTTACCCCTCTTGGCTACAGGACCCCCAGACACTTGGGGGAGACAGTTCATGGCATTTGTGTCATTTGGCAGTAATGATCAGCTCTCACAGGTCTTCTAGATTCAATCATGATGACTCACCAGCCCACCTGGGATGAGTCTGAGCAATTGCTCCAAGTCCTTTTCATGGTAGAGGAGAAAGAGAAGAAGATTGTGGGAGCTACCCAGAAATTGGTTCTGTGAGCAGACAGGCTGCCAACTTAAGTCCAGGCTGATATCCATACAGCCTTTCCTTTGACTTAACCAGACTGGGATTTTAACACAGCTGTTAAAGGTAAGAAGAGGATTGGAGTCTACCACCAGATTCTGATGGGGGGGGGGGCTCTTAGAGGCTGCCAGATGGCTCACAAATTTATCTAAGGTGAGCCATATGATACAGAGAAAGAACAAGAGCCCCAAGAAATGTCTAGAAATACTTTTTAAAGCCTCTAAGGCCTACACTGCTTTTGACCCAGAAGCCAGAGCACAGGCGTCAGCTGTGAACATAGCATTTATTATCCAAACTGCCTCTGACATCCATTGCAAGCCTCAGCCACTGAATGGCTTGACTGCCTGCCTCTGGCACTCAGAAGTAGCCTCTATTTGCCTTTGTATGGCAAGACTTGGAGAGAGGCTTCAAGGGACAACTGGCTTGGGCATACCTGCCTCAAGGATTCAAGAACTCACCCATAACCAAGGAAGCACTTGGTTAAGTACTACCAGGACCACCCCCAAAAACTGTGTTCCAGTATATATTGTGGGCCCAACTTGGAGACACACCAAGAGGCCTCATGAGACCTGCTACAGAAGCTGAGTCCACTTGGCTATTGAGTGTCTGCTAAAAAAGGCCCACTTTATCAACTTGAGGTCACCTATCCAGGGTACATATTCAAGGGGGGCTAGCCAAGACATGCTGTTGTACACCCCGAAAGTAAACCATCCTTAACATCCCAGTCCCATCAACTCAAAGACAAGTATGGGAATTTCTGGGATCTGTTAGGTTTTATAGACTTTGGGTGGCAAGATTCACTGAGATAGCTAGACTATTATATGAGGCCACTAGGGGCCAAGAAGACAAAATAAAATGGACAGCTAAGATGGATATGGCTTTTAAGATTCAAAGAAGAGCCTTATTGGACGTGCCATCCTTGGCCCTCTTAGATGTTCACAAGCCTTTCTATCTATATGTGAATCAGAAAAAGGGGATAGCAAATGGGGTGATCACTCAATCTTTGGGATCATAGAAAAGACCTATGGCTTATTTATCTAAGAAGTATACCCGGTGGCCCAAGGATCACCAGTCTGCCTCTGGATCATAACTGCCATTGCCTTGCTAGTCAAGGATGCTGAAAAATAACCATGGGACAAGAACTTGTTATCACCACCCCCATACTATTGAGGGGGTCCTCAAGAATCCATTCAGCTGGTGGCTGTCCAATGCCAGTCTGATGTACTTTCAGACTCTACTTTAAATCCCCACCACATAAGATATAACACACCATCTACACTAACTTCAGCCACCCTGCTATCTGACCCTTTCTCAAATGTGCAGCATGATTACTTTATAGTTCTGGGACACATCCAGAACTATATTGGACTGGCATACCCTAGCAAAATATGGAACGTATCTACTTCATGGATGGGAGTAGCTTCATCCAGAATAAAAGCATGTATGCAGGGTCATTGGTAATGGACTCTGTTATTTTGGCAACTGCTTTGCTTCTGGAAATGTCAGCCAAAAAAGCTGAACTAAAAAAAAAAAAAAAAAAAAAAAAAAAAGCTCTAACCCAGGCTTTAAAACTGACAAAAGGAGCCAAGGAGCCGTGGCTAACATTTACACTGACAACAGATGATATTATTGACTACTAAAAGAAAAACAATCAAAAATAAAAAAGAAATACCTACTTTATTAGAGACATTATGGTTTCCTCTCAAAGTGGCCATAATTCATTGCCCTGGGCATAAGAAAGGACATCAGAAACAGCCCAAGGGAACAGGTCAACTAATAATTCCAAAAACTTCCACTGCCAACATCCTAGTAGCTTTGTTGCCCCCTGTGTTCCTAACCATTGCTGAATATACTTCAGAATCAGGGGATAATAGCTAGGGGATAATTGAAAAATAGATTATACAAAACTAAAACCAGAAACATATAGATACAAGTATTTGCTAGATTTTACAGATGCCTTTTCAGGATGGGTAGACATCTACCCTACAAAGAAACATCTAAAAGGCATTATATCCATGCATGGTTTGCCTACCTTGCTTGGACCTAACAATGGACTAACATTCATTTCTTAGGTAAGTCTTACTCTAAAACAGGTCCTGGAGATCAGTTGAAAATTACATTGTACATGCAGACCCCAGAGTTCAGGGCAAATTGAGTATGAATCAAACCCTGAAGGAGGCCTTCACCAAATTAACCCTTAAAACTGGCAGAGACAGGTGTCCCTCCTATCTTATGCCTTATATAGGACCAGAAATACCACTATATTTTGGGTCTCACCCCCTTTAAGATCATATATGGGAGGCCCCCTCCCACGCTACCTAACCTCCAGCCTGATGTCTTAGGTGTATATGACCAATATACGTTTTTAAAATTCTTAAAAGCCCTCCTTAGGATCCACAAACAACCCTGTCAGATTTATGAGTCTGCTGCTCCCATTACTTTGAACCAGGTGATGAAGTGTAAATTAAGAGACATAACTACAAGACACTGGAACTGCACTAGAAAGCACCCCATAGTGTGATCCTGACCAGAACGATGGTTGTTAAGGTGGACAAGATCTGGATGTGGATTTACCACACTCCCATGAAGCCTTCCAGGAGAAAAAAAATGACCCAACAGTTGAGATCCCAGCAAAAGAGACTTCCAGAAGAACTGCCACAAGAAGGATAAAAGGTGGACCCGCACCCTGTAGATCTGCAAAAACTATAACTCCAGCACTCCTGATGCTGCTTAATTGCTGTTCATGTTTTGCTACATGAGCCAGTAGCCCCTACTCTCTTCTGAATTTGGCTCAAAAGAGATAAATACGAGTAACCATGGCTCATGTGTTGGTTTGAATAGGATTGGCTCCCATTCATGATACTAATGGACTAATACTCTGAAACCCTAAGCAAGCCTCCAATTAAATGCTTTCATATACAAGATGCCTTGGTCATGGCATCTCTTCCAGCAATAGAACACTAAGCCTTGGAATATAGAGTCACATTGCCACATATTCCATGTACTAACAGTGAAACAGTTACATGAACTTTTGCAATTATAAAACAAGAAAAAACAAAGTAGATGCATTTTCCAAATACCATGGTAGAAGCAACAGAAAGGTGAGTAGCAGCAGAAAGTATTCTGTTATGTATGTTTGCAGAGAGAATATCTTGTGTGTTTTACGGATGCATCACCTATCAATTAAAAAGCCTTTTTTTTTTTTAACCTTCTTTGGCAGGTAATAGAAGGTGGGACATTGGGATGCAGAAAGAACTCTGGAATAGAGCTAGGTATAGGAAGAAGCTCCAGGAAGATGGGAGGAGACAGATGCATGGTACCTGAGTATAGGTAACCTGCCACGTGGCTGAATGTAGGTTAAAACAATCAGGTTATTTTATTTATGATCTAGTCAGAATAGAGCCTAATTATATGGCTCAGATATTTATAAATATAGTCTGAGTCCAAGTTTTATTTCTGAGAGCCTGGGGCTGGAAGGAAAAATCAGGCTTAACTTCTACATATGTTAAATGCTGTCTGGGGACAGTTTTAGCTTTGGGGTTGGTAAAATTTAGTTATCTTGTAAGAATCCATTCCAAACATTTTACCTGATCATCTACAGATATTAGATAAGACACATAGGTTATTGGCTACTTAGGTACTAAACATAACCCAAAATAATTGGTCTCTGAATCTACAACATTCCAAGTCTCTACAGTCAAGACATTCAAACCAGTCAGTTAATTTTGTAAAATCTTAACCATAGGCATGAATTTTTTCAGTGTTATTAAATGAAAAAAATTTTAAACATTTTTCAACAGTAAAAAATTTGCTATCACAAGCAGTGTGAAAACCAAAACGCAACTCTCAGTGATTCTGGGCAATCATAAAAGGACCCTGTATTCACAGACTTCACGGAACTCATATACAGGCACAGGTGAATAATTGCTTATTTACAGAGGATAAAGTGATTACCCAGAACTTCTAATTTCAAGGTTCTGTGAAAAATCCTGCTGAAGTGACCTGTTTTTTAAAAATATGGCTCACTAAAGGGTCCAGATTTATTCTGTGATCTCTACTGACGTTAAATATTGAGAAACTGTAATAGAATGGGGAAAATGTTCATACTATTCATTGAAGTAAATGTCTTTCCTTTTTTTATATAACTTTGAACAGCTCTACTTCAGTGTGATATTAATAGAAAAGAATTAGCAGGAAAAAATAGATTAAGATACCTGAGGTAGACACAGAGTTAAACAGTCCAGGAGCATTATAAGTCTCTCATATTTTCACATAATTCATGGCTTTCCACATCTCATTTCTGCCTCATTAAAAATATCAAAAACAGTAAAGGACACAACATAGAAAATACAATTTTATCATTCAACAGCAATCCTGCACAAGGTCACCATAAAAAGATATGAAATACAACTCCTGATATGAACTATCAAGCATTTGCACGCAGTCTACTTCCCTTCCACACAAAGAGCAAAGTCTCTCACTGGTCAGGGTATGGTCCACACTTATTATCTATAAGCTCTGTACAACCTTGAACACAAAGCCACCAACATACCAGCTTTTGATTGACTTTTAAGTTAAGACAATTAACTTCTAAGGAGTCTGTACTGTCAAAGTTATTAACTGTAGTCAGTGTTAGCTGTGGTCTGAAACAAAATTCTAAGGCACAATTTGATGTTAAGAATCTCCAGCTGCCTCGAAATACTGCAAAATATAACTCAAGCCATTCTGGAGCCATTCCTCTTCTACTCGAATGGTCTCTCACCATCTTTGGCTCACCTACTCAAACCAAGGCTGAAATCCACTAGTAACATCCACATGCTTGCTTTGCATCAACCTGGACACTGTCATCTGGCTTCAAGATTCATCTTAGTTTTTTAAGTCCTCTTTATCTGATAGCATTGTACCCTACTGTCTCAAGATACCTAGTCTCATTGCTAAGCATCTTTAGGGCTCTGACTGTGTGCTTCGTACAACCTGGTGTTCATCGCATGCCCTTTGATTGTACCAATCTCAAATTTAATTCCCCTGCTTTAGAAAAGCAAGTGATGATTCATCAGTGTTCAATATCCTTTTTAAGTTTCCAGACTGAACAAATGGCAGAGGCAGAAGGATTCCAGGAGTGCAGACACCCCAATACCTCTCCTTGACTCTGCCAGGGATTCAATTAAGCCTGTCTTTTTAAATGTCAGTAGAGTTGTAGTTGGTGAAAGACGCAGACTACTTTCAATCCAATACATGCCATTGAAGAATTACATATAAAAGGCAGGGCAAAAATTGATTCTGAAATCCCATTAGCAGGGATATAATGAATACACACATAAAACGTGGAGCTGTTGCAGCACAAATTCTCAAACTTAGGAAAAAAAATAAAAGAACGAAAGAAACTTTAAAAATTTACTTTATAAAAACCCTCCTCATTATTTTCTGGAGAACTATCTATCCCTCAGGATGGATTTTCATCCACAGGGAAAACTGTTTGTTTAATGCACTTTTTTTTGGTCACATTTTACAGTAATAAGCCCTTTCACTTCCTATCAAATGCTCAGTATAGCAACTGCATGTCTGTCATTTGAACAGACAGGAAGAACCTGAAAGATGTTGGTGCCCCATTTAATGTCAATCCTTTGCTAGTTACATTTCTCATTCCCCTTTCTTATAAGTGTAGAAACTTACAGTGTCATCATTTGTATTTTGGGTGGTGGAAGTAAAATTAAACAAAGCTATGGGTTTCCTCCACAGACAAGAAAAATGAGCACCCAGGAAGGGAAGTAGAACATGGTCACTACACTGTTCAGTGTCCACATCTTTACTGTACTTATAATGCGCTTCCACACTCGAAGAAATCTTTCGCATTCTTTTTATCAGTCAGAAGCAGGGGGAATCAATATCAGAAAATGCCAGAGTAGCCCTCTCTCACTTGTTTCTGAGTTTCAAGATTAACAATAATTCAGTGCTTTCCTAGCAAGGCATCTCCCCATGGCTCATAAATATGCACTTTTTATAAACCTTCTTTGTATGCAATGCTTTCTGCTGCTAATGTGATCAATTTCCTTATCATACCAGTCATCTGGCCAATGATGGTTTTCTAGGACTGACACATGCAGAAGACAGTAGGTCTTTGAATTCAAAGGGCAGTGGTTCCCAAGTAATGTCATTTGGGAACAGTGCCAGGGTTAGTGGTTATCTCCCATCTAATATAATGTAATCTAACAGTCCCTTTTAAAAATCACCTCTTCAAAACAATGAGCAAAAGCTTACAGAGTATCAACACACCATTAAAACAGATTGTCACTGCAGTGACACAATAGTAGACATAATTTAGGTTTATAATGACTTATTTAAATTCAACGAAACAGAGAGCTGCCCTAAAATATTTTTAATATAAAAATATGAACCACTTTATATTGATTTATCATGTTTACATTAACTCTGGAATACATTTGCTATTTAAACTTATTCTGTCTGCTTCAAATGAATTAACATTGTTTTGGTTTTTGAGGTAAGGTCAAATTGATTTATGAAAACTATCTTAAGGCTTTGTGTTTAAATTTTTCAAAACATCAGAAATAATATAGCAGAATTATCAACACTCTGGGTAATTAGTTACTACTGGTATTGAAAATTCACATCCTGCTTAGGAACAACCCCACCCCCTTTATTTTTGCAGTGTCTCTAGAACTTACTAGGCATCTTTCTATGCTTTTATTTTTATTTCTTGTCTGTAAAAGTAGTCAAAGGACAAAAAGGCCTAAGTTGCCTGGGATAGCACACTCTGATATTTAGCTTTCCCAGTTTTTGCACTCTGGTGTTGGTCCTCATTAAGTATGAAAAAGTGTCTAGGCCTATGGGATTCAAGAAATGACTGTTAGTGAGTCAAAGGTAACACGTACTTTTTCTTTATTCTGTTTCTTCCATGCAATGTTAATGTCATCTTGGATGGAAAAAGGTAAATCTCCCTTCTCCTGTCTCCATTCACAAATATCCTGATGAAATTCACATATAAGCTCACTTAACAGTACAAATTATTCTAAGAATAATTGCTGTGCTGCTGGGAGTGGTCAGTTGCCTAATCCAAGTAAAGTCTTAAGTGTTAATTTATTCATAATCTGGACCAATTACTCCCTACTCTTCTTTGAGATGAAGTTTCTTTTCACAACAAAATGAGGACATAGTCTCCATGATTGTGTATCCTTTATCTCAGTCTGTCTGTGATTATAACTTCCTAACACTTGAACAAAGCTTTAGACAGCTAATCAAACTTTAATTTAAATATACATTTAAATCAAATGCAAAAACACTCTATTCCAGTAAACCATTGAAGAAACTAAGCCCTTTCCTTCTCTGCTTTCAGAAGTCCACAGCATAAAGCTGCATCTTTGATTCAACAGAATAAGCTAAAATGGCTACAAAGTGCCAATCATGCAGCAAACAATAGGGCCACCTATTGTATGCTAAGTGTACTACTAACTGGATTTCATTTTAAATAAATACTCTACCTTGTACATTATCATACAATACACAGGTACTTAGATGGTTACAACCTTGACCAGACTTCTCTTTAATTTTGTGTAATGATCTCATTTGTATAATACTTCAGGACAGGAATCTCTACCAAATACAGTTTATCATACTCATATTGAAACACATACATATGTAATTGTATCTAAACACATTTTCACTACTTTCTATGCTTGATTTCTATGGCTGGAATTTTTCTTCTAGAAAGTAATGTAATTCCTGGAGAACAGCAGCATACAGGGAAGTATATTCCAGGCTGTTCACACCAACAAGGAGCTTCTACAGGGCTGCCTATACTTTAGGAGAGATGCCAGTTTGTGGCACCCACTAGGACAGCAATACTTACACAATTTCAACCATGTCCCTATACTCCGTGTTAGCATTGTGCAAATCTATGAGTTGTCTACATCCTTCTGGGTATAGTATATAAGAGTTTCAATCTAGAAGACACATTAAGGGTTATATTTGGGAGTGAGTGATACCCACAACACTGGAACAATCAGGATTAAGCAGAGGTGATTATCTCAAAATAGATTATAAACATTTTTAAATGAGATAAAACTACAAAAATGTTAGTTAAAAAAAGAGAGAGAGTAAAGAATCATGACCCTGGGTTAGGCATCTCTTTTCTTTAGTAGGGTATTATATGTACAAACAACAAAAAAAATATTAGTTAAACTATTCCTATTTTAAACAGAAAGCTGATGTTAGATGTGGCATGGCATAGGCTTTAATTCTAGCACTCATGAGGCAGAGGTAGGCAAATCTCTGTGAGTTCAAGGACATCCTGGTAAACATGACAAGTTCCAGAATAACAAGGGTTACATAGTGAGATCCCTGTGTATCTCCAATAGGAGAACAAAACAACAACAACAACAAAACAGATGGAAATCCAGGTCTGTGAAAGGATGATTGCTTGACATTGGGAGGCCCTTGCTTCCATCACCCCAAATTTCATAAATGTAACTTAGGTAAGAGAAAATAGATACATAAGAGAGAAACATGAATGGAGTAAAGAGAGAAGTCTACAGTCTGGAGAGAAATAGTTTTTCATTGTCTATTTGATAAAGAATTTATCTTCATATTCAAAAAGGAGTACTTAAAACTCAATAGTAAAATGAACCCAATAAAAATGTAAGTAGAATATTTATTAGACATCTCTATCGATGTAGTGTATACTGCTAGTGAATAAATACAAAAGGCATTTTTGTAAAAGTAGAAGCTGTTTATAAAATCCAAAGATAAATCAAGAGTACTTTTGTTCTTATTCTTCAGACAAAGCCTCTTACTCCGGTCTCAGCTGGCTTGGCATATTATTGTCTTTAGGGAAAGGACAAGGAGGACAAAACAAGATAGCACTCTATGCCCACCAGGTGAACTAGAATCAACCAGATAACAAGCACTGCCGAGACTGTGAATAAATCAGAATACCCGATCACTGAATGTATGGCTACACTGAAGAACAGTTCCATATTTTCTTTTTTTTTTTTATAAATGCTCCATCCACAAGGAGGCAATGAAAGTGTTTCAGAATTAGAAACTAGAGATAGTTTATTTCCCTCCCCACTGTCTCAGCTCTTTAAGCCCAACAACCCATTCAGACACTTGCAGACCAGTTCCCAGTTTCAGGACAAACCTGTTTTGTGAGTGACCAATGCTTCTTTGTTTTCCTGCCACCTTCCTATCCCATGTGCTGGTCTTACCTAGTTTTAATATGAATTTCTCTAACCACAGGAGCCTCCGCCTTGCTTTAAACAAACCGAGTCTTAGGAAGCTCACTTTTTTTTTTTTTTTTTATTTCAGTGATTCTGCATTCCCAAACTCACCAGTCCTGTGGCTATTGGAGAAATAACATCTGTCTACAGTTGGGATGAGAGCCATCCTTGGTTCTCTGAGGAGATAAATATAATGGACTGGCAGTTGGTTATGCAAATGTATGTGTGAGAAGAGTGAGAATCAAAGAAACACACAGAGGTTTTCTATGGCAGGAGATGGAGAAATAGCAGAAGAAAGAGTGATTAAGTTAGTATGGACACTGGGTGGGCAGGCATTGGAGTCATCCATCCTTCTTGGTACCCCCATTTTAAATCAGGGAGAATTAAAAGATGGATTAGGCTTTACCCCCTCATACCACTATTATGAAGCCCAAGGACTTAGGTGAGAAAGACTATGGTGTCACCAAGGATAAAGCAAAATACACTTCCAGAATATTTTTTGATGAAGTCCATACTTTCTTAAGGTTTTTGTACCTCTACTCCTATGCTGGCCTTCCAGACCCCAGGTCAGATGAATCATGGTAGCATCAAAATCAATAAATCTACCAGTTCTTACAAAAATTAGGAAGCAAAAGGCAGAAGGAAAATGGATTTATTTATAGTTTGTCTCAACCCCCAGGTGAGAAAGCCTTGTATTTCTTCGGTCACTTATTATAGCAGTGATACAGTTTTATAGAAAAGATAAAACAATAGTCAAGGAATGTGATTATGTTTGTTTCGTCTGTTGGGACTGCCTGATGTTTCTCCTGGGAAGCAAGTTCTTCCTTTGTCTGGTACCAGGATTTTAGATTTTTCTTTCCCCTAACATGATATTTCTAGGAAAATTCTAATTCCTAGGGAACCATTGTTTCAATAATAGAATGGCCAAAGGAAAAGCCAAAGTGTTTATAGTTAGACTGCCTCCTCTCCTGCCATATTGGTTATAAGGGGGTGGCTGAAAAACTACCCTGTATGACCTTGGCTGGACCTGGAAGACAGGTCCTTAGAAGGCTTACCTACCTACCATGCAGGATAGTGCATTTCACATCATACAAAACGATAACCATAATAGGCCTATCAATTTCTGGGCCAAAAAGCCAAGAGTATTTCTCATTGTACCACAGACACCTCTAGAAATCTCTAGAAATCTCATCTATAATCATCCTACAAATCAGTATGCAAGCCAGGCAAGTTCTGATCCCGTGTATGTCTGAGGGGTCCAAAGCATCATGGGAGTAGGCTATATTTCCGGTTTCCATATAGAGATTCACTGGTCCTTGCTTCTAGCCCAGTTGTGCAGCAGCTTGCAGTGCTGCTGAGAGCAAAGTCTGATTTGACTCTCTCAGTTCCTCATCTAGGAAGTCATCACCTAAAACATGTTGTATAGCTGTTCTTCCCACACCAAGTCCCCATTATTTTGGATTCAGAACCGTGATCGATACTGTTGAAGCCATTTGTGACGTTCCTCTTAGTCCATTACTGCTGGAGTAGGTATTCATATTGCATCTGCTTTTTGGTATATTCTAGTGAACTGAAGTGCACACTTACCTGAACTAACCAATACCGTTGCTTTTATGAGAGCAGAAACTTCCTATTTTCTGGTCTTCCACGTCTCCAATTAAGTCTTGCAACTTCATGAAAACCAAAGAACAAACTAACCATAGTTATGGTTCTGGAATTTAGGGCCTCATTTAGTAAAACTATGTGGCCAAGTAGATCAAATTAGTTAGTATTTAGCATATTTAATACACTTCAGAAGAGCAATTACCTGTGTCAATCAGAGAAGCATAGGGGGCAGCTATATTTTCAATATCTCGTTTTGCAAGCATTCTGTCACATTCAAACAAAAGTGGATATAAGATATCCACATATTTCAATTTAGCAGACACTAAAAGAAATGAGACATTTCTCATGAGCAGTTCTTACAACTCTCACAGTTTCATTCCATCCACAGAGCAGGACAAACTGTCCAAACAGACATACGAAGAATCATCACCTCATACTCTTAATAAGATGTTAGAGTCCCCATGTATGTCTTCAAAACATGACTCAGCAAGTCTTATGGATAGGTAAGGAAACTTCTGGTTTTGATTTTTCAAGTTAACATAGATGCCAGAGCATTCATCTATACCATGCTGCTGCCTTTGCCTTCCAGCAAACCTGTCTTCCTAAGTTAGAAATTAGTTCTAATTTGAAAGCAAAAAACCAAATGACACTAGAAGAATGAAAGAAAAGAATTATAGGTTAAGAAATCAACACCATAGAGAGGATCCTCCCAAGGCTTTTGCCTGCCATTAAGATGGAATGTCCATACCCTGGACAAAGCAAGAGTAGGACTCCATAGAGTGGAGGGAGAACAAGTAGGGACATGCAAGGACACTGATCCACGTGACAGTATGCTCACTTGTGTTTCCATCACATTCCTGGGTCCCCTTTATTTATCAGAATGTGCTTGAAAGAAACAGAGGTCATGGGATTACTTAGAAGGAAGAGGGAGTGAAGGCTTTGCTTACACAAAGAAGTAAATTTGAGTCATTTTTTCAACATTACAGTCTTTGAACATTCTTTTTAAAAAAATCACTGCTGCTATTCTTTTTACCACACATTGAAAACTTGTTTCTGATCTTGTAGCTGCAAAGGCCTGGAACAAAACAACAACACTGAGCTGAAGTACAGCAAGAGCAGACTGCCCTTATTTTATCATCTTATCTATTCTCTAATGAGAAACTACAGAAAAATATTAAAGGAAAGGTCACCTTTTATTTAGCAGAAGAAAATGTATGCAGAGAGCTGATGCTCTGAACTCCTTACCAAAATGAGATCAGTCTGGAACAGTCAACACTCAGAAATAACTCATTTCTTACAATCAGGACACAGCAGCCTGTAGATGGTTGGGAGCCATGACTAATGATTTATCTTCCATCTTGGATGCTACTGATGTAAGTCATGTGGTTTAAAGGGCACTGGTGTAAAGACAGAAGTGACTTCAATTGAGAAAAGAATTCACGGGCAACACTTAAACTAAATATGAGCTTATTATCTGTGTGCTTTCATAGACAAGCTCTGAGGACAGTGATCTCAGGGCTTAAGTGACACTCGAAACAGATAACATAAGCACAAACAACATTTAAGTTGTAATATGTGTTAGGGACAAATGTACAGTATGTCCACTGTGAGGGATGAGCTCAAACTCCACAGCAAACCTGATGACCAAGATAAAGTAACAGAATGAGCAACATTTATTAAGGGTCTCCAATATGCTGAACATGTCGGTTTCATTTGACTCTTCATGGCAGTCATAAGAGTTCATACATGGGACAGCTAAGCCTTAGAAGTTATAACTGATATCTTCAAACAATAACTCATAAATCCAGACTCTCAAGTTATTTTTCTGGCAAGTGGCATCAACTCTTAGATGCTACTGGTGCAGCTCAGGTGATATAAAGGGCAACCTTAAATAATCTTTATATGTATGTATTTTGTAGGTATTTGTATGGATGGATCAGAATAGTGATATATATATATATATATATATATATCAGATCATATGTGGATGTCAGAGAACATGTTGTGGGAATCAGTTCTCCTCTTGCACCATGTTGAGGTCAGCTTGGCAGGCTCCTGCCCAATATCAACTCATTTTAATGAAAACAACTCCACTCTTCCCTGCTGCCTCCAGGGCTCCTCTGTTTCAGGTATTAGCCTTACCATTTACCTTCTTTCTCTCAAAATAAATATATCCTCTAACCATACTCCCATCATGTGTAGATTTTTGAATTTGCCTTATCTCTGTCCACTAAGTTTTTCCATTTGTCAATGCTGAAACCTCTCTTTCCCTCTTTTAAAGTCTTCCCTGGAATCTGCTGTCCATAGAGAATACACATTTTCTTTATCTCTGGATGGTCTATTTCATTAATTTCCTCCTATAATGGGTGCATTACTTGAGAAAGTCTCAGGGATTCCATTTCAATTAAGCTACTCATGTTTCTATATTTTCTAAATATCATCATTGCACCAAACTTATATACCAATAATATGTATGTAAATCCTCTTTTTCTCCTGTAGATCTTAACCTTGAACCTAGAGTAAAATATTTGACTGTATTAGTACAAACAATGAAAATTATAAAATTACTTAAGGATTATAAGATGACTCAACTTTTATAGTCTCATCTGTGATATCATGTCACATGAATTTTGGTTCATATTCATGTATTTTACTGTTGTTTCCATATCACGTTTTAACAGATAGTGTTTTTGTCATATTAACCCTATGGAAGGACAGAGCAGAAAGGATAGAATCATCAGTCTGAGACTGCTACCCTGGATAAGTATACATGGCTATGGTTTCTCTCGTAGGGTCTGTCTGCAATATATTTGATACATGAGTAAATGAATAAGCTAATATTCAGACTAAGTCTAACTCCAATCTCCACCTCCCTCAGCAAGATTTATGTGAAACCATATGCATGTTGATGTTTTCCTTAAAGGGTCTTATTGCCAGGCAGCCTGCGGAGTTCAGGATGTGTGTCACCACAGTGAGCTTCAGACTCATTAACTGAGTCAGAGAGAGAAAATAGCATCTAGCCTAGTTTAACATGAGTAAATTCTCCATTAGTGATCATAAAAAATGAATGGTGGCTTCAAATGAGGCTACATTGAAAATGTCACAGTTTTATTCCTGTTACAAAATATTTCTTGTTTATGCACTTTAAAGCTTTTAGAAAGACACTATTACTTAAGTCAGGATTTGAAAAATTGTTGGTATATCCTGCTTCCACCAACAGTAAATGGCGTGTGGTTATGATGAGCAATGAGAACCAGGAGTTGGATTTCAAATAAAAGTGTAAGAACAATCAAATTTGCTCAATGTTTAAGGTGCTATGAAGTTCTCAGAGAAATCAGGTTTTCTAAACATTTGGTGAGTTGGGACTTGATGAGGGGAGATGGACTGAGGGAGAATAGAAGATATCCAATGGTTCTTTTTCCCTTGAATCAGATTCATGAGAACAAAACTCAGGTAAGCCTGTTCACTCTTGGAATTTATATTTATCAATAGCTGAATGAGCTTAATTGGGGATTTATATGGTAAAAAAAATTCCCCCTATAAAATACATAATATATATTTGAACTTATTTGTATATAAGTACACATATTTATAAAATAAATGTTTTAAATGAATATTGTGCCTCAGGCTCTTGTTTTGATGTCTTGATGTATCTTTAAAAAGAAGAAAGGAAAACAAAACAAAGAAAAAAAAAGAAAAAAAACAATAGGGCCATGCTATCCCACCTGACACACCTAACATCACTTACACAGGCATCTTATCATACAACTGATTTCCTTCTGGGAAGTGAGCTGTCTTCTTACTTTTAATAAATGGTCCTTTGCTTCTCAACTCTCTTTATCTCCCTAACCCACATAAACTATGGCTGTGAGTCTGTAAGAATTAGTTATCCTCTGATTACGACAGGGTACCACTTAGAAGAGATGAAGAAGTGTATGTCAAAATCCTCCTAGAGGACAAGTCTGTGCATACTTAAGGCTCCAAGTGATGCAGCGCTGGACTTCAATGGATCATCCCAACAAACCCCCTGGCATGCATATATATAATTTTGTATATATTTATTTAATATATATTAAAATTACATATTTATTATATATGCAATATAATGACTCCTAATGATATATAGATATACATATAGATCAGTACCTTGCACAGTTCTTATAAGAAGAGCTTCTGGCAGTAGATGGGAACTTACATAGAGATCCATAACTGGACAATGTGCAGAGTATGAGAGACTTTGGAGCACTCAGAACTCCATAGGATAGCTTTGCACTTATGGACTCAGAGACTGTGGTAATATGTACAATGGATCATGTAAGGACAGGTTTCGAAACTGAGAGTGGGGTGTGAACATGGGGTCCTACCCCTAAACAGGAAGCTATCTGCAACTGACATCTGCTGGCAAATGAAAAATTGTGTTTTATCCAATGGAGTAATACTAACTACACTCCAGGGCAGGCTTTATACCCAGGATTAGTCGGCCAACACAAAACAAACTCAATGTTATTTTCATAGACATCTTTTTTTTTTCTCATTTTACTTTGTTTGGGCATTTTTGGTCTTATTGGATTTTGCTTGTTTATTTTAATTTCCGTGTGTGTGTGTGTGTGTTCCTTGTTTTTGTTTAGTTGTACTTTTAATTTGTTTTTTAAGAGGGAAACAAAGAACATAAAGTTAGGTAAGGAGGATCTGAGAGGAATTGGCAGAGGGAAACACCTAATCAAAATTTATTATATGAAAAATTTGTTTTCAATTGAGAAAAAGTAATTGGCAATAGTCTATCATAGAAAATGGAAGTTTCTAAGGAGGGGTCTGGGGAACTTAGGACTGAAACAAAGGCATTAAATATTTGTACACAACATAAAACTATTGATATTCTAGAGTGAATTAAATGGAGCTCTGATGGTCTTTGTTTTAGTTAGGGTTCTACTGTTGTGAACAGATAGCATGACCAAGACAACTTTTATGAGGACAACATTTAATTGGGGCTGGTTTACAGGTTGAGAGGTTCAGTCCATTATCATCAAGGTGGGAGCATGGCAGCATCCAGGCAGGCGTGATGCAGGGGGAGCTGAGAGTTCTACATCTTCATCTGAAGGCTGCTGAGAGAAGACTGGCTTCCAGGCAGCTAGGATGAGGGTCTTAAGCCCAAGTTCACAGCGACACATCTACTCCAACAAAGCCATACCTCCTAATAGTGCCACTCCCTAAGCCAAGTACATACAAACCATCACATTCCACATCCTTTCCCCCATAGGCTTTTTCAAACACATGAGCCTATAGGGGCCATACCTAGACCTAGCATGATAAAAATGTACATTTAGTCCAACTTCAAAAGTCCCCATAGTCTATAGATTTTTCAACAACGTTAAAAGTCCAAAGTTTAAAGTCTCTTCTGAGATTGATCTAATCACTTAACTATTATTCTAAAAGAAAGATAGAAAACCAGCTGGACAAACTCTAAACTCTGCATCTCCATTTCTGATATCAAAGCAGTGTTCCGATCTTCAACTCCTTTTTTATCTTTGTTGACTCTAACAAATTTATTTCTCCGGGGCTTGTTTTACTCTGTTAGCTGCTTTCTTCAGCAGATATCTAACAGCTCAGGCATCTTGAACATCATGGGGTCTCCAAGGCAACTTCAATGTTTTTGGCCTCTTGTTCCTACATCTAGGATCTACATATGATCTTCTAAGCTTCTCCAAAGGTCTTCGGTCATATCTCCAGCTCTGCCCTTTGTAGCACTTTAGGTTCTGGTTGACTCCACTCCAATGTTGCTGCTGTTCTTGGTGATCACCCCATTATACTGCCATTTACAACATACTGGAATCTTCCGCTGCAGCTAGGATTCACCAATCTCCTCTCATAGCCTCTCTTCATGGTACCAAGCCTCAGATCCTTTGCATGATCCCTTTAGTCCTGGACCATGAACTGCAATCGAGGCCATGCTTTCATTAATGGCCTTCCATGGCCTCTCACAGTGCCAAACCTCAGCTGCTCTTCATGCGCTTCATGCCTTCAAAACCAGTACCATCTGGGTAACTCTTAACACATTACCAAGTACATATGCACCAAAGGATATAACCATGGTCATCTCTAGAACACAGCTTCTTTGTGGGCTCAGAAAACAATTCTTAGAAGATTTCTTCTCAGTGATGCTGGTCTCTTCTTAATCACCACTAATTTCTTAGCTCTAGCTAACCAGCATCAATTGTCACAGTAGTCCCTTCTATTCTTGACTCTAAAGTCAGAGCCACCTGGATGACTGGTGAGTTCTGCTGGTTTCTGGGGCTGAAACATGCTCTCCTTATTCTATTAACAGTTTTCTGTTTTCTAATGCCCTCACTACCTAAGCTTGGCTTTCCTGGAACTTGTTGTGTAGATTGAGCTTAAACTCAGAGATCACCATGGTTCTTCCTCCTAAATGTTGGGATTAAAGATGTGTACTACCTACCATGCCTTGATTTAAGCTTTTCTCTACTTGGAACTTGCTCTGTCTCTAGCTGGCCTCAAACTCAAAGATCTGCTTGGCTTTGTCTCCTGTGTTTAAAGGTGTATACCACCATGCCTGGGACTAAGCTTTTCATGGCCACTGTTCCTCAAGGTCCAGATCAAAAGCCTGTGTCTTCCAGCCTCAAGATGTGGATCATGAGTGTGCCCTCCATTTCTGGATTGAAGTTCATTCCAGATTTAAAGTCCAAACTATTCTTTGTTCAACTGCAAACACAAACAATAAGCTTAGCTGAGTGGAATCTTACCCTGAGGTTACCACTCTCTTAATCTTTTTCTATCTTTGAACATAGGATTCAGCTACATTTTATTTCCTGGTGCCTCTTTATTATTATTTGAACCATACATCTTATATATTTCCCTTTTAAGCTTGTGCTTGTTCAAATCACTTAACCAGACTTAACCAGAGAACAAAGTCTCTGTTGGGCTTTTTTGAGACTTCTTTTGTCAATGTAATGAATATAAATCTCTTTAATTTAACCTCAGGTAGACTCTTCAGACAAAGGCTAAAAGCAGCCACATGTTGAAATTCTTCTCCACTGCAATATCTTGGGCCAGGTCTGCACAGTTCAAATCACTCTTAGCAACAAAATCTTCCATATTCCTACTAAGATAGCCCATTAAGTCCCACTTAAAGGATTCTACTACTTCCCACATCCAAAGCACCCAAATCCACATTCTTTCAAACAAAAGCATAGTCAGCCTATCAGAGCAATACCCTGCTCCTAGTACCAACTTCTATCATAGTTTTACTGCTGTGAAAAGACACCATGACCAAGGCAACTTTTATAAGGACAATATTTAATTGGGGATGGCTTACAGGTTCAGGGGTTCAGTCCATTATCATCAAGGTGGGAATATGTCAGCATCCAGGGAGACATAGTATAAGTGAAGCTGAGAGTTCTACATCTTCATCTGAAGGCTGCTACGAGAAGACTCTAGGAAGCTAAGGATGAGGGTTTTAAGCCCAAACCCACAGTGACACATCTACTCCAACTCCTAATAGTGCCATACTTTTTGCCAAGCATTTATAAACCTTTACAGTCTTAAAATCAGAAAGGGAAGGAACATATTCTAGCAACCTAAAAATGGATGGAGACTACAAAAGAATGATTACACTGAAGGAATTTTAGCTTAAAATTAGATAGTACACACAGAAAAAAAGTGACAAATGTCATTTTTTTTTACTTTGAAATATGTTCTATTTTTCTGTTGTTATAGAACACCATTAAGTAAACATTGTCTGTTGGGAGCCAACTTCTAGCAGAAAGCGGCTATCATCCTTGCAGCCATCTCAAGCCATATACCCTGACAAGAGACTTGTTTTCAACAGCCTACAACAGCTAAGCACACTTTCATAAACATCTTGTTTTTTTCCCACATATCTTGTTTTGCTGTTAATGCTCCCAGTTGCAAGGCACAAGATATCCATGCCTGCAAGGCGCACGGTGCATGTGCTATCCACTCTATACATGCCTGCAAGGCGCATGTGGTATCCATGCCTACAAGGCATGTGGCAAAGCATATAAATACCCCAAACTTCCCTTCAATGAATGAGACAATAAAGGAGACTTGAGACTTAATCAGAATCTTTATCTTTTCTCCATTCTTCACATCTTCCCTTCCATCCCCACTCTCTCTCTTGCTAGACCCTGACCTGCAGACTGGAACAGCAGCTCTGGGCTGGGACATTTTGGCCCCTAAACGTGGAACAAAGCAATCTGGGACAATTGCCTAATTTTGCAAATTCGTGCTTTTCCTTTGGAAAATGGCAAGGCATTGAGGAAAAGTATACATGTCTCATATCTGAATAAAGGGTAAAGGAGCTGACATCAAGATACACATGTAAAGGAAACTGACAGTATAAGCAGAAAAGTTGCTAAAAGCCAGCCATGTTAGGACATTTAACTCTGTTGATGATAAAATGCATGTCCTTCAAATGCATGGCAACTTTTAAGAATATTCCCAAAGACAATGTGACACACGACAAGGTTTTTACCCCCATAATATTAGTGATGAGTCTGCACTTGAGAGCAGTGATGAGTCTTTTGTGCTTAGAAGAAGAGTACAATGGTAGAGTTGGATTATTATCCAAATAGCTAGTCATTTTGTGACATCTAATAGATTATAGGTCCTTCTGAGGAATACTTTCATGACCTTTGGATGGAAAATAGTGGCCGTCAGATCATCTAGTTGATGATGAAAGAAAACATTTATGTCAAGTTCTCATCATGCCTCCATCTACAATGTTCATAAGTGCTCTTTGGGACCTAAATAAGGTTACTACTGAGAATGAAGGAAGATGATACATATCAAACAATAGGCCTGGTAAATTGCAGGCAAACGCACATATATTATTATGTGAACACATTGGTTTTATGATTTGGAAGTTAAAAAAATAAAAGAGGAATCCTTAAAATATGGGTCCTAAAATAAGATGAGGTATTTTCTTATAAGCTAGAAATAGTTTATACCACCTGCTTGAGAAGCATTACAGGAAGGTCAGAGCCTTCAAATATTTAACAGAAGGATCATAAGTTTTCTGTCATAACTTGGCTTCCCTACCCTGCTCATCACTGCTACCCATAGAAGAGAACTTGCATGTGCCCTCTGTGTTTTAGACAGTCTATTACCACTTACCCGTAATGACACTGATAAGTATTATTTATATAATTCTTCCTAGACAAGTCACTAAGCAGTTTTCAGATCTATTACTTAATACACACCAATGAACATTTTATTACTCTGCACTGTAACATAATTAGACTCTAGAGTCTACAAGGGAGTATGCTTATTTAAGTTAACCCCTTGACATACATGAATATCAGCCAATGAAGGCCTGCTTATACCATTACATATTAAAGCAATT
>JANHMN010000001.1:173279737-173291625 GCA_030674055.1 Rhabdomys pumilio | reverse complement strand
CTTTGTATTTTTATTGACCCAGCTGGGATTAGCCTTGAGCAATCATGAAGAGGAGCTTCGGTTCTCAACACTGGCTGCTAAGTTTACTGAGTCCTTGCGAGGCTCAAATGCCTTTCTATTGAGATTATGTTTAAAGACAGAATGAGAAAATATATGTTTTGGGGTTTTGTTTAAATTGCATTCTGTTTTTGACTATCACAGAGTAGACATTTAATCTAGCATGAAATTATTCATATTTGGAAGGGAATCATTTTTGTACTTGCTAGTATAGAACATATTTTTGTTTTCAGGTTTAAAAAATGTATCAGAGAATATGTACTTGTTATTTTTAATGAGAAACTTAAGTCTGGAAAGAATCTTGCCCTGAAGGATTCTGACAGCTTTGGAAGTTTCTTTTGCTATATAATATCTGTTTGTTCTTACTCATTCTCCACCACTGGGGTAGCTTTTCCAATACAGGTGCACCTCGACTTATGAAAGGATCAAATTCCATTACACTTATAAGAAAAAGAAAGTCTCAACCAGTTGCTTACTGGTGTAGCTGAATGGCTGGTAGGTACCTTTGTCTTGTACCAGATCCTCAGTATCACAGAAGAGCATCACACTACATGGTAGTAGTCCAGGAAAGGATCAAAATTCAAGTCTGAAGCTTGAGGTTTAGTTTCTACTCAGTCTGTATTGTTTTTCTATCATGGTGAAACTGGAGAATAAAAGCTGAACCACCATATGATGTGTTTATAAAAAGATAAAGAGGGGGAGGAATACATTCTATGGAGGTGTGTGGTATGGGGGAAGGGTGTTCTTCTGTGGACCCATGCTGAGGCATCCCTTTTCCCTGAGGGACCAGTCACAGGAGTATAGTATAGACTAGAGTTTATTCAGGGTATGGGAAGGGGAGTCAAGAGAGTAGTAGAGGCAGAGAAAGGCAGAGAGAAAGAGAGAAAGAGAAAGTAGAGGAGTAGAAAAATAGAGACCAGTCATGAGCACATGGAGAGAGAAAGGAGAAAGGAATAGGGAGAGAGGGGGAAAGGAAAAACAAGAGCAAAAGAAGGCAAGAAAGCAAGAGAGTGAGGAGGGGGTCAAGCAGCCCCTTTTATAGTGGGCCAGGCCTAACTGTGTGTGGGGGGGGGGAGCATACCTGGCTACTGCCAGGTAACTGTGGGGTGGAGCTTAGACAGAATGCTAACACCATAGATTTAAATTGCCTCTGTTGTTTTTTCCTATTTAGAGGTTTGCTGCTACTTTTTTATCTTCAGAGTAAGTTCTTTCTGCATCTTGACTGCCTTCTAAAATTCACTTTTTCCTTATTAACTTGATTTTTAATCACTTTTGGTTTAAATTTTTTATATACAATAAAATCCTATTTTTATGTTAGTCATATTTTCTGAAATTCAATGTATTTGACAAACCACCATCGTTTTGAAAATTTCACTGGGCTTTAAAAGAAAAAAAAAAGCCAAGCCATGGTTTGTTTGTTTGTTTGTTTGTTTTTTCTGTAAAATAAATACTTATTTTTATGAAGGTACTTTTCCTGACTCAAGTATTCTTACTTTTTTTAGCTTCTAGTAACTTGTGCTAATAATAGAGAATGATGGCATCAAATGTTAATCTACAAATTTAGTTTGTTAAAGTTTAGTACATTGATCAGATGATCAGGTTTTGTTTCCCAAGGGCTATTGCCTAGCTTGAGAACGTGATCAACAGCTGGCAACTAATGAGAAAAGCAGACTCTACCTCACCCAGAGCTGCTGAGTTTTGAATCTGTTGCAGGGAACATAATGTGGAAAGTGGGAGTATGTATATTAACATTAGAAAGAGCCTCTCCCAAAGAGCTAAGTAACTAGAATTCTCTGTGTATAATCAACCAGTTACTAAGGCTTCATCCCCAAAAGGGTGGATGAATACCGACAAGGAAATACTAAGTTTGGAATTGTCAAGCTAGCTCAGTTAAGGTCTTCAGCAGTGTGTGATTCTACTGCAGGGGATAAGGGGTACACAGGAAGGAGGGCTCTCCTTACTCAAAGCAGGTACTAAGATGTAGTTGCTGTTTCTGCTCACTGTCTGAGACTTTCTCTAAGGAAGTAATTAACTCAGAGGTCATGCCTTTCACTGTCAATGTGGCATAAGGATGATGAATCAGCCGAACAAAGTGTCTATGGGCCAAACTAAGAATTCACAATACTTCTCATGAAGTGCTGTCATTATCCTTCAATTGTTCTGTAAGATTCATGGAGATCTGACAAGATCCAAGGGCTCAATGTCATCTCTCTCCAGAATCATACAAGAATTACACTATTGCAGAAAAAGTAGAAATTGGTTTAGTGTCCAATGCTCTCCCATACAATTTTGTGTCGATGTGTTTGCCTGATGCATATTTAATACTAGCACATGTCCTAGATACATTTCAGGGAGAAAGTACACTGCTTTTTTTTAACCTCAACAAATTTTATGTTGTATTGAAAACTATGGACATTATAAAAGTCATGTAAGTATTGTGTTAAAAAAAATGTAAATCACTGTAAGTTGTAGGTCAGGGGCTTGATACTGTCAGATTCATCTGTACCTACATACGCATGAGAAAGGTAAGTCTATTTAAACTAGATATGAGCTGACAAAAGGCATTTCAGCAATGACTAGGGGAAGTAGGGAAAGTCATCTTGCAAACAGCTGGATAAGAACACCACAAGGATGGACTTAGAAGGACAGTACACCACTTCGGAAAATGTATGAAATTGCATACCCGTGAAAACCTAGCCATCAGGTTTTCTGTTCAATAGCTACTAAGTACCTTGTGTATCTCCTTCCTTTTCTTCCCCCCCCCCACCCCATCAAGCATCAATTGTTTGGATTATTGTCATAACATTGTAAAAAATAAAGACTCTATTTTATTAAAAAAAAAAATCTCCAAATACAAAAGAAAAAATACATAGCCAAATTAACCAGTTAAAAACAACAGCTTTTATTAGGGTGCAGTAGTGCATGCCTCTAATCCTAGCACTTAGAAGGCAGAAGCAGGTGGCTCTCTGAGTTTAAGAACACCCTAGTCTAGACAGTGAGGTCCAAAATAAACAGAGCTAACAGAGCTACATAGCGAGTTCCTGTATGTGTGTATATATATATATATGTATATATATATATATATATCAAAGCAGTAGCATTTTAAGTGGAATGTTTGTCTTTATTCATATATGTGTCTGCCTAGTCTTTTCTGTAGCCGAACAATGTATAGCATGTGACATTCTGATGTAAGGTTCTTTTATTCTCATTCACTTGGAAAAAGACAGTACTGCATGCCCACAGCACTCAGTCACATCAGATCTTCAGATTGGAATCTGAATTGAACCAGTGAATCTCTGAGGCTTCATTCACTTGTTTTGTTTGTTTGGCTTACATCTGACCATCAGTTTTCCCTTCCTCCTCTCTGCCCAGTCCCTCTCCTCCACTTCCCCCATCTTCCAATCTACTCTTTTCCCATTTCTCTTCAGAAAAGGGCAGGCCTCTTATGGTATCAACCAGTCATGGCATACCAAGTTGCAATAAGACTAGGCAATTCCTCTCCTAGTAAGAGTGAACAAGGCAACCCAGTAAAAGGAAAAGTGTCCTAAAAGCAGGCAACAGTTAGAGACAGACCCTGCACCCACTATTGAGAGTCTCATAAGTTCAAGCTACATAACTCTAATATATGTGCTGAGGGCCCAGATCAATCCCATGTAGGCTCCCCGATTTTTGGTTCAGTCTCTAAGAGCTCTTTCTAATCACAACAGAACATGAGGAATTTTTTGTCTTCCTAAGCAAGGCACAAAGTCCACAAGAATGACTAGGTTGCTATATCTAATAGTTATACAAGTAAGAATTTCTGTTCATCAAAAATCATAAACATTAATGATTACTTAAAATATTACAGGTAGTAAACAAATAACTTAGCATCTAGATTTTATAAGGGGGCCATAAATATAAAATAGAAAAACTGTCAAAAGTTTCAGCACCTTTTCATTAAAAATAGAATATGAAAGTCAATAAATTAGGGCAGGTGAGATGGCTCAGTGGTTAACAACACTATCTGCTCTTCCAAGGGGCCTGAGTTCAATTCCCAGCAACCACAAAGTGGCTCACAAGCATCTACAAAGGAATCTGATGCCCTCTTCCAGCATATAGGCATATGCAGACAGAACACTCCAATGCTAAAAAATACAGAAACAAGTATTTTTTTTTTCAAAAAGTCAATAATTTAAAAAAAGGCAGAACACACTCAAGTAATTGGATTATCAAACCTAAGATTTACAGCCTACTGGTGTGACTCTCTAATAACAATGCACACACACACACACACACACACACACACACACACACACAGGGGGGGGGGAGAGAAGATCATGAAAAGCCAATTCATAGACTGATATGGTATAAATCAAGAAGACAATATGGAACTTTATCTTTCAAGGTTGTGCAAGAGTTTTTTAACATAAAATCTCCCCTGCAGCATTGGCCAGATAATCTTGAAGGGTCCCTTCAGGTGTCAGGCAGGGAAGCAAACTTCATAAAAAGTTAAGAATGAAAACCAGTGATCCTGAACCTGGATCAGACTTCAGGTAGTTGAATAGCCAGCAGTTTTTTGTTTTGTAGGCATATTTAAATAAAACAGAATTTGGAAAAGGCTCTCCGGGTATCAAGAATTCTCAGAATCATTCCAATCTAGGTGCTCAATAAAGCTAAATGTGTGATAACATAGAGACCACTTTGCAAAGTGCATGTCACCATGAGGGTGGGTTCTGTAGCTAAAAGGCCTAGAATCTATTGTGGTCTATACTATTGAGATAGTATAGAGGTCAGCAGGCCATAAAGTACAGATGATATGTTCCCTAAGGATGGGTGGTGGTCTAGGGAGGGACGAGTGTGGACTAATCATTCTGGGGATTAGGGTGAGGTCTGCCTTTTCAGACAGCAAAATGTCACCAGGTTATTGACAACAGCTTTCTGGATGAAATGCAGCTATTTGATTTTACCTCCTCCATTGAGGAGACTTCCCTGTGTGATTAGTATTCCTTGTCCTCTTAATGCTGTTCTGGGAGTACAAGGACCTCTGTGCCCTCTCCAATATCTGAATCTGAGAACTAGCAGCCATCACAAGGCTAAATAACAAATGAGTTGACTAATGTTATTCTTTTTGGTTACAATGATCTAAAGAGATACAACACATAAAGACAAGATAAAAATCACCAAAATATAGTAAATATAAGACATTAATATAAATTTTGTTGAATATAACTTTTATTATGTGAAATACATAATATTAAATATTGAATTATTGATTTGTTATAATATATATTATGATACTGAATATTAAAATATATAATATAATAACAATTTTAACAGGCTCTGACTCTATTTGTTGTATTATATATTATTGTGATATTAATATTAAAGTTATATCCTACAAAATAACTTTAAAATATGCTCTCGCTCTTTATTCCTGGCTGGCTTGGAACTTGCTGTGCAGATAGACCAAGATGGCTTTGGACTTACAGAGATCTATCTGCCTCTTAGTCCAAGTGCTACAATTCCTAGGTAATGTAACATATATTAAATATATTTTGTTTAATAAGAAGTTATCTGTATTTCTATACTATAAAATAATGTTTGGGAAATAGGAATATAACTAAAACCTATTATTTGTCATCTGTGATGTATCATGTTCTCATCTTTCATTCTGGGTACTTGGAAACACAAATCTTCCTTTATTTATATTTTATATGTGTATAGTTTATATTCTTTATACAGACAACATACTTTGTTTTTCTTTAAAGGAAAAGGAGGTATTGGACATAGTGAAATTTGGTTGATGTGCCAGATTATTTGTATTGTGAGATATACCATGAGACTCACCATAAATATAACACTTTCCTCCATAATCAATTTTACTTTCCAACTTTAACTTTTAAAAACTGGTGAGATGGCTCAGTTTTACTCTTGGAAAAGACTATAGTAATAAGATACAGTTTCTTTTCAAGTGATTGGTCTGTGGTAAGTTCTAGACACATGTTCAATGTTACAATGGGCTTTGCTGGCTTGAGGTTACTTTCTACTCTATAAATGGTGCCTTGCCTCAGCACATATGTCCAGTCTAGCTTACTCCTCTATCATTGTCCCCCTTAATATAGCTTTCAGCAGGTGTGTTATCCTTTATCACTTCTCGGTCTCAAGTAGTAAAGAAGTCTATTTCTCTGTCCTCACACCTCAAGACTCTAGCCAAAGAGCATCTTTTCTGCAAAGTAAAGATCACTGAAGAACTAGCCCAGGTATCATGTGAGCTTTTTATTTGAAAGTACCTTTAATCATTATCAGTTTCACCAGTACAGCAATCCTGTTTTGTCTTAATATCTAAAACATAAAATATGGCAGACTCTAAAAACTAAAACTACTCATAAATTGCAAATATGCAAGGGTTGAGTGACAGCTTATTGATAAACTATTCATCTGGCATGTCTGTGGCACTAGGTGCAGTCTTCAGTACTTCTAAAACTATTAAAAATACACATGTACTGGATTTAATCATCACTGTGAGATAATCATAATTTCCTGAATTCTATATACAACATTTTTAAGTACAGCCTATGAAATCTTACTAATGATGAAAAAGTGTTGTAGAAAACCCATTTCTGAAAAATGAAAGTTTAAGTGGAGAGAATTTTTTATTCCCAGGTCTATTTGATAAAAACAAAATCACGTATCTAATAGCCAGTAAAACACTTTACACACTAGTCATCCTAAAAATATTGGAAGTCCAGGCATGGTGGCACACATCTGTCTTCCCAGCAGGAGGGAAGCTGAATTACAAAGACTGTGAATTTGAAGCTGCCCTGGGATACATGGTGAATTCTATCCAAGCATGAGCTGTAAAAAAAATAAATAAATAAAATAAAACAAAATAAGTGATTTGAAGTAGGAAAAATGAAATAATACGATCACTTTACTAAATTTACATTAATCTACATATTTATCTTACTGAAACTCTACTTTATAACTTTTAATTTTACTTTCTGAAAGCTAGTATTGTAAAAAAAGTAGTGCTATGTTTGATGACTTTAGTAAATTTCAGCTTGTGTCTGTATTGTTTAGATTTAAATGTGTCATAAGTAGTAAAAATAGAAAATGAAAATCATAAGCAGAATTCACTAAATTGGAAAAGACACAGTCGAAGGTGCCTATTTACAATCACTCTGAATATTATGTTTTAAGATAATATTTGCATAAATAATCATGCTCATTGGGTATACATGAACAAGTTTATAAGATACATGGCAAATGAAACAGATATGCTCTCAAAACCCATGAACTGGGTATTAACGTCCTTTTCTTTACAACATAAACAGTGACATACAGATAACATAATACAATAAGATGGAATCAATTTACTAGAGAAAATCATCAACACCACTTTCATATACAAAACAGAAATTGCCTGCAAGAGGAGATTAAATGAGAAAGGTAAGTGATTTGTAGGGATTGACTTGTACAGAGCGAGAGAGCAACAGAGAGAGAGAGAGAGAGAGAGAGAGAGAGAGAGAGAGAGAGAGAGAAAGTGAGCAAGTGAGCTCAGAGGCTAAAAGCATTGGCTTTTGTTCCAGAGGACTTGGAGCTTGATTCTCAGCATCTGCATGTTAGCTCACAGCCATCTATAACTCCAGTGTCAGAGGGTCTGAAACACTCTTCTGGTCTACACAGTCATGGGCTTACACATGTTGCCCAGACATACATGCAGGAAAGTACTCTGAAACCTTTGGCTGTTTTAACAAAATGCAAATGTGTATTTTGAGGATATAAATTTATTTTAAATTATGCCTTATTCCCGCAAAGACCGTCATATGAGAAAAATAGGTAATAGAGAAAGTTATGTTGTCAGAAGCCCTTTAGAGGCATGTTGTATAAATCAATATTTCTCATTTTTTAATGTGTGTAAGGTTTATCAGGGGATCTTATTAAAATGAATTTTCTGATGGCTTGGCCCAGGGTGAAAGCTGCATTTCTGCATCTTTAACAAGCTCCCAGATGATGCTGATGTTGTTAGCCTTCTATCACACTTTCTGAGAGAAAAAAAATCTATACTTCAAAAGACAGATTTGTGTTCAAATTCAACCTCTAATACTCAGATTTTACATTACAAATACATATGCACACATATATAACATGTTGACTATATGTGTTACATAACCCCACTGGTTATATAACTTATGTTAACTCTACATGAGATAAAATAGATTATTTTGGTAGCATATAGACCGATGGGCAATTGAATGTGATGTACATAACCACATAACATGCACTCCAGGTTACCTCTGAGCCTGGTCTGGGTAGGTATGGTTATTAATACCTTGTTTATTCTGTTAATAAAAAACAGTGAGCTAAATGTGAGTAAATCTCCAGGTTAGAATTCAGTATTTAATAACTGTTGGTGTTCCTTTATGAGAGTTTGAAACTGGATTTGCTGAAACTGATGTTATTGAAAGCGCAATATTATAGGCAAACTCCAATGTGAACAGAGAGGTCAAGATGCCACCTAAGTAAATAAAAATACAAGATGCTATTTTTATTATGATTTTTCTCTTATAGCTTGAGATCTTAATCATAACAAAGTAGAGGGAGAGAAATTGTTGAAAAGACACCATAAATACTTTGAAAGATGAGAGTCTAGAATGTGTTCTGGGGTGATAACTTCCTTGCCTGATGACCCTCTTTCACAGTGACTGAGTAGATTCTTGGCAAAAGATGATATTACAGAAAACAAGAATTTCTACTAATTAAAGCAGGGAAAGACAAAGTCAAGTAGGAGTGTGAGTTTTCCAAGTCTATGTAGAAAATGGATAGACAAACTGTAAAAATAACATGATCAGCATGCATGTCCAATAGATAACAAAGATGAAATAAGAGATTGGAGACTTGGGGCTTTGAGTGAACCTACCTGATGAACAATGGCTTCCTACAGCAGTATTTATCACAATCAAAACTGAAGAGGAATACAGTGGCCAACTACATTTAATATGTTGATCTCAAAAACCCTGCTGTCTGTCTTTACATCATTTATGTCTGGAACACCAGTTGCCACTCCTTAATTCTTTACTTAACTTTTCCCCTTAGATGCTTTGGATTAATTTGCTAATAATACATGTCAAATTCAAATGGCATTTTAGAAATGTGGATTGCATCTTAAACGTAATGCCTTTCTAGAATGAAGCAGCCTGAAAGGTGCCTTATACCTATCAGAGAATAAGGGCCTATAAGGTCCTACAAAAGGCTTAAGGGCAAAGGTCCTATAGTTCCTTCTCCCATAGCAGTTGAAGATCTTTAGGAGAAACCTAGCTTATTGTCTACGGTGTCATACATTTTTGTATGTTGCATGGTATGACACTAGATGGCTAAGTGGTTAAGGACACTTACTAGTCTTACAGACAACTAGAGTTTGGGTCTTAGAACTTATGTTGGGTGACACATAACTATAACTCCATTGCTAGGGATTCTGATATAGTCTTTAGCCTCATGGGCAACCATACATGTATCTCTACATATACAAACATAAATAAAAATATGAAAAATGAAATGGAACTATTTAAAAGTAAATTATAGCTTACCACTTCATCACATATCTTGAACACAAATGAAAAATCTAAGTGATGATGTGAAACTTGGGTTGTAGATAAATTTCTAGACTGCTTATAAAGCATACAGGATGCCCTGGGTTCAAACACAGCATTGTGTAGAGCCAGGCATGGTGGCACACACCTCTGCTTCTACTGTTTAGCAGGTAGAGAGGAGAGTATGAGAGGGGAATCAGCTTTGGAGTTCAAGGCCAGCCTGAGCTATTTGATTCCCTCTCCACCCCAGAGTCAAAACAAAATACAATGATTGACAGTGTCTTCTCTATGTGTTTAGATAACTTAACAATAAAAATGAAAAAGAACAATAAAGAAAAACCAAATAGGGATCAAACACCAATAAAATATTTGATTACTGCAAAATAAACTTAGTTGTACGATAAGATGATATAAATATCCTCAAAAGTTTCAATTTGAATCTGTAATATTTAGGAAATTATTTATGCAGAAATGTTAACACTGAATCATTAAAATCCCTATTTGTTAAAAATAAGATATAGCAACTAAAAATAATGAACTTGTCAAAACAAACAATCCTAGATCTTATAGAACAAGTCTGGCCATACAAAAATATTGTGAACTTTTCAATTTAGATAATATTTTCATGCAATTATCAAATTAAATAAAAGTACTTAATTTCTTTAAAATATTGCAGAATGATTTGAGGCTTGTCAGGCTTCTGTGCATAAGTTAGATGAGATAGATTGGTGAACCACACTGAAACCATTTCTGCAGTTTGCAAGACTCACAGAGAAACTGGTCAGAACCATCCACTCTGGAGACAGAGTTAGGATTCTACCTGAAAGTTACATCTTAGAAGAGCTGTGCATTTTTCAGATAACCAGGAAAAGAAAAGGTCTTTCTCTCCCCTCAGAACACAGAGAGAAGGCAGTCTTCATTATATGGATTAGTAATGACCATTCCAAGAAATTTATATCTACCACTTTGCATTCATGTATTTAACTCCAAGTCCAGCCTTTCAAAAATTGCACAACTAATTTGCAAATAAAATTAGCACTTCAAAGTTTAAAAGGCAAAAGATTTATATGATCTGAAGAGAAACCAGAGTCACTTCAAAGTTTAAAAACAACCAACCCCACAGCTCTGGTCCTTCTGAACCATCATCATTCCTAACATTTAACTATCAATATATAGAAACACATTGTACCCAGAACTCACTGTGGCCATACCTAGCAGAATTCCACGGAAATTCCCCATCAAGCAATGCATTGCCAGCATGCACTCCTAAGAACCAGAGAGGGTAACAGAAATCAAGTGTCAAAATGCCCATACTGAAACAAGAGCAGATATCAGCTCCTAGGATTAGAATCATCCCAAACCCAGAGGACTAGACCCTAACATAAAACACAATCAATAGCAGCCAGGACAATTTGCTTCCACTAGAACCCAGCAGCTATAGACCCTGAGAAATGCAACATTGATGAAGCACAAGACAACATCCTTAAAACAGCCTTTATGAATATAACTGAAATCCTTAAAGAGAAATGAATAAATACATTAAAGAAATCTTTGAAAACACTATCAAGCAGTAAAAGGAAATGAAGAAAACAGTTCAAGAACCGAAAGTGGAAATTGAATCAATAAAGAAAACACAAACTGGAGGAAATTTGGAAATGAAAGATTAAGGAACTTAAACAGAAACCTCCGAGGCAAGCCATACCAGCAGAATAGAATACAATGATATAGGAGAAAATCTCAGGCAGTTAAGATAGAAGAAATGGATATGCCTTGGTCAAAGAAAAATGCTAAATCTAAAAGTCTCCTGATAAAAAACATCTAGAAAATTTAGGGTACTATTAAAAAATTAAACATATGAATAATAGGAATAGACAAAACCAAATTCAAGCAGTTATCTATTTATAAATCTAGACCTTTAGAAGGGGCTTGAAGAAAAACTTGAACCCAAAGGGGTTAATAAAGCACAGGAAATACATATTCCCAGAGCAGCAAATGAAGAGTGAAAACACACACACCACCACCACCACCACCAACACCACCACTACTACTACCACCACCACCACCACCACCACCCCACCACGACCAACACCACCACCCCACCACCACCAACACCACCACTACTACCACTGCTACTAACAAAATATTGGGAGTCAACAGGTTAACACTGTTCATTAATAACTCTCAGTACCAATGATCTTAATTCTGCCAGAAATAATACTAATACTAATACTAATACTAATACTAATACTAATACTAATACTA
>JANHMN010000001.1:173253249-173277230 GCA_030674055.1 Rhabdomys pumilio | reverse complement strand
ATATATATATATATATATATATATATATATATATATATATATTAGTACATATATATTATATATAATATTGTTGTATGTATATTATTTGGCTTAACTTCCTCAGTATTATTTTTTTCTAGTTTGATCCATTTACCTGTGAACTTAATGATTACATTCCCCAGCCCTACAACTAAGTAATATTCCAGTGTTTAAAAGAGCCACATTTTCTTTATCCATTGGTCTGTGGAGGGATGTCTAGGTTACTTTGAATTCTGATCCACTATAAATAAAGCAGAAATGAACAAGTTTGAATACATGTCTCTACGGTAGAACGAAACATTCTTTGAGTATATGCCCAAGAATGGCATTGCTAGATATTGAAGTAGATGATTCCCATCTTCCTGAAGAACCCTCACATTGATTTTTATACTGGTTGTTACCAGGTGGCATGGAGCTGGGAAGGGAGTAGCCAAAAAATAAGGCAGACTAAAATCTCATGCAATAGCTGTTTTTTGTTTTGTTTTGTTTTTGTTTTTGTTTTTGTTTTTGTTTTTTTTTGTCAGAGCATATCTATATGTATGAGCCCCAACTGGGCATCTCTTGACACCCAATAAAGCTTCCAGTACTGGGTGTAGGAATATCTAGATGAGTTGTTGGTCAAAAGGTCTCCATGTAAACACTCAATAAAACATAGCCTGTTGGAAAGGGTGTTGGTGGTACTTCATGTACTTTCACCAATGATCTATTGGTGAAGGTAACACCTATACAACTCATTAAATATGGGGTTGTGCTGGAGCCTCATAAAAGCTTCATGCCTATGTTCTACTTCTCAGCTTGTGTGTCACAACACCACTGGGGGGTCAAAGAAATGATACTTGTATATCAGATATCCTGCATATCAGATATTTACATTACAATTCATAATGGTAGCCAACTTCTACTTATGAGGTAGTAATAAAAGCAATTTTGTGATTGGGGTCACCACAATATAAGGAAGTGTATTAAACAGTCACATTATTAGGAAGGTTGGGAAACAGTGTTCTTGAGTCTTTAGTATAAGAAGGTACTCTAAACATAACCGTAAAAGAAATGCAAATACCAACAAAGCCACAAACTCTTTGATCTATAGTGGTGCCCTGATTGCAAAATACGCTTGGGCAAAGGTGGCACAAAGCTAGTGGGATCTGATTTAAGGTCACTCTCAGAGATAAAATGCACACCTGAAGCTGCTTGTGTAACTAAGAACCTGAGACTAAATAGCCCAAGGATCCAGGGAAAATGCAATACTATTGATCTACTAAAGAACCATAATCATATGACGACTCCTAATGACATTCTGCTATACTCGTACATCAGCACCTCGCTCCATCATTATCAGAGACTTTCTTCCTGCAGCTGAAGTGTGTGTGTCTTAGTTATGGTTTTACTGCTGTGAAGAGACACTATGACCAAGGCAAGTCTTATAAAGGTCAACATTTAATTGGGTCTGGCTTACAGGTTCAGAGGTTCAGTCCAGTATCATCAAGGCAGAGCCATGGCAGCATCCAGGCAGACATGCTGCAGAAGAAGCTGAGAGTTCTACATCTTCATCTGAAGACTGTCAGCAGAAGACTGACTTCCAGGCAGCTAGGGTGAGAGTCTTATGCCCACACCCACAATGACACACCTACTCCAACAAGTTTACACCTATACCAACAGGGCCACTCCTTCTAATAGTGCCACTCCCTGGGACAAGCATATGCAAACCATCGCATTGTATAAGAGTCAGAGAGCAAGTAATGAAGGACACTGAAGGAAATAAGGCTGTCTAAAAACAATAGGATCAAGGCACTTGAAATATAGTTTCTGTAGGTATCCCAGGCTGGCCTTGAACTCACAGTCCTTTAGACTCATGAGTACTGGAATTATTTGTTTATGATACCTGCCTAGGCTAGATTACTGTGTTTTAAGGAAACAAGTATTTAAACCATAAATTTACCAAGGACCACATAGGGTGCTACAATATGACTTAGTTACTGTAGAAGACAAACAAGATAATTGTTTAAGTGAATATCTCAGGGGATACATGGTAATATGGAGAGAATTATAGGATTTGTGCAGAACGTAATAGAAGTAAAATATGGCAAGAGAATAAAAACATACTTAAAGGGCAGCCAGATGGCTCAGCTAATAAAAACGCTTACCAAATCTGATGGCCCTTGTTTGAACCAGGAGCCACACATGGAGAAAGAACTAATTCTTGCAAGTTGCCCTCTCACCTCCCTATGTATGAATTATCAGGGTTATGCCTATACATCACACACACACACACACACACACACACACACACACACACTCACCAGAGAGGCATAGAAATAAATTAAAAATATTAATGCTTAAGAGAAATGCAGGATAAAGAAAATTTGAATATACCTTCAAAATCTCTGAAAGAGAAGGAAAGCATAAAATAGAGATGATCTGTGAGGATATAATCAATGAGAAATTCCAAGAATGGTAAAAACAATTACAGAAGTAGAAAAGCAAAGAATTCTGTTTCTGACATATATTAATACATTAAAGATTCATTATGAGGTTCTGTAGAAGCAAAGAAAATATCAAAATGAGTTGTCTGCAATGGCCAATAAGACTAACTGAGGCAATAGTGGTTAGGAGAAAACAGGGTGAGAGATGAACCCTGACTGAACAAAGAGAGATTTAAAATACTTCCCATCACTTCATGTTTCTCCTGTGGCTTTCTGAATATAGCGAAATGCTCTTTATAACAAGTAAGTAAATAAAGATGCCCCTGGTAAAATAATTAAAAGTGAGAGTGTGCTACAACAATGCCTCATCAGAAATAAACTAAGACATTACACTTCTGAGAAAATAAAAGTAATTAAACATATACCAAAATACAAATGTTAAACCCAGGAATTATGGGGAGATGACCAAATTTACAATTGTTCATTTGAAGCAATCTTTATTTTGAGGGTGCACTCAGTACTAGGTAGTCCAGCTGTCTCACCCTAAGTTAGAATTTGAGAGTGCAGATCCTGCAAGCCTCGTAGGGTTCCTTTTACAGAAAAGATAACATGTTCACAAGAGTAAGAGTGTTGGCTGTTATACATTGCAAGGTATATTGCTTTATTCTAACAATAAGTCCAGACTTTTATACACTAAACCAATAAAATGATAATGTTGAAAGTGCAAAGTATTGACAGAAGAATAAAATAGAATAAACTATATTTGGCTTTAAGAATAATAGTGAAGTAACAAAGGCAATGAAGTAATCTTTCCTCCCATTTGTGAGGCCAAAAACACACATTGAATAAAAGACAACTGTCCTGTCAACTATTTCCCTCATGCAGAGGTGGGGAACAGTTTGGGAAGTCACAGGATGAATGGGGGTCTCTAACTGCCTTGCAAATGCTTGACTGGCCACAGTGGCAGGAATTCCACAAGAAAACCAACAAAGAACAAAGGACCAGCAGGCTAGATTTAAAGGAAAGAGGAGGAGAAAGAGGAGGATGAGGAGAAGGACAGGCTTTCAGAAGAGTTAGAAAGACAGGAAGGAGAGCATGGTAAACTCTGACTCTGCTATTTCTTTTCTTAGTTGTAAGATTTTGCTTCTTGCTTGGAGACCGACATTGCACAGTAGGGTGTGTTTTCTTTCTGTCTCCAACTGATGGATGATTCCTTGAGAAAAAAGCCTGAATCCTCTCTGACACTCATGAAATCAATGGAAGCTTTATAAGAGCCCAATATCCAATGTAATCATACTTTATGTTTCCAAAGCATTTTGAGTAACAGAAACCTTTTCAACAAGCTTCATTGTGCGTAAGTTAGTACTGCCATTAATTACTTTCCTTGAGAGACTTTCTGGATGTTTTATAAAATGAATTTTTTTTTCCTAAACTTCTGAAAGAAAGTCAACATCCATTTAAATGGTAATCAATGAAGTAATGCTAATAAAAGTGCTTATCTTCCCCATCGGATCTGCTGTTCAGAGTTCTCGTTTTTATTCTATTATCTCAATGGCAATAAGGAAGACATGAGGATGAAAAGAACATTTCAGAGAATTCCTTGGTCAGATTATGAGAGGGTAGAGGGTACTAATATCAGTGAAAATAAATAAAAGTCACAGTAAATTAAATATAACAGTAAACAGTCAATTCTGGGAATACAAGCCAGTGTCTTAAGTCAGCTTCAGTGAATGTATGAAGTACTGTAAAGGGGAATTTTTTTTAAAAAAAACTTAATTTCTTTTCTCTCTTTTTGCCTCAGTACATTCTCCCTCCATTTTCCCCAGTCCCTCTCTCTCAACCAGACCTCTGTCTCTCTCCCTCAGATCTACTACTCCATTTCCTTTCAAAAAACAAAACAAAACAAAATAGCAGGCCTCTCAGGAATATCCACCTAACAAGCAAATTACATTAACACTGGACACAAACCCTCAGATCATGGCTGGACAAGGCAACTTAATAGGGAGAAAAGGATCCCAAGTGCAGACAAGGGACTGGTTCCATTCCCACTTCTGGGAGTCCCACAAGAATACCAAGGTACACAACTATAATGAATATGCAGAGGACGTAACAGAGTCCATATTTGTCACTTCAGTCTCTGTGATCCCCTATGATTCTTACTTAGTTGCTTCTATGGAACCTGTTCTCAATGTGTTCTTGAACCCTCTGACTCCTACAATCTTTTCCCCCTTCTTCCATGAGATTCCCTTGGCTTTGCTTCATGTTTTGCTCTAGGTCTTTGCATTTGCTCTCATCAATTGGTGGATGTTGCCTCTCTGATGACAATTGGACTAGGAACTGATTCACGACTATAGCATAATATCATTAGGAATCATTTCATTGACTTTTTTTTGTCTGTCATATTTGGTCCTATCTTGGGTCTATGGGCTGTCCTGGCTCTGCTTCTTGGCCATTCAGGTAGTGTCACGAATGGGCCTCACGTTGGAATAGTCATTGTTTGTCAAATCAAAGATTCAGATGTAAATCCGTATACCAATGACTACCTGATTTTTAATTAAAAAAAAAAAAAAAACTAGAACTGTACAGTGAAACAAAGGAAAGCATCCTCTACAAATGTTGATGGTCTAACAGGATGTCAGCATGTAGAAGAATTCAAATCAATCCACATGTATCACCCTTCACAAATCTCAAGTCACAGTAGATAAAAGACCTCAACATAAAACCAAATAAACCAAATCTCATAGAAGAGAAAGTGGGAAAATAGCCTTGTATGCATTGGTATATCCGACAACTTCTTGAGCAGAACACCAATGGTACAGGCACTAACATCAACCATTAATAAATAGGATATCATGAAACTGCAGAGCTTCTGTTAGGCAAAGGGCATTATCAATAGAACAAAATGGCAGTCTACAGAATGGAAAATAATCTAATAAAAAATGGAGTACATGTCTAAACCGAGTATTCTGAACAGATGGATATCAAATAGACAAGAAACACTTAAAGAAATTTCAATATCTGTAGTCAGCATGGAAATAAAAATCAAACAACTCTGATATTTCATCTTACACCTTTCAGTATGCCTAATGTCAAAACCACAAATGACAACTCATGCTGGCGGGGATGTAGAGTAAAGGGAACACTCCTCCAATGCAGGCAGGAATATCCTTGTAAAGCTACTTTGGAAATCAATATGGTGGTTCCTCAGAATATTGAGAATGGATGTTCTTCAAGATTCAGCTATATCACACTTTGGTATGCACCCAAAGGACTCTCCGTCATGTCATGAGGACACTTACTGTATTCATAGCAGCTTTATTCATAACAACCAGAAATTAAAAACAACCTCAGTCAAAGAATGTATGAAAAATGAGTAACATTTGTAGAGTGAGATATTACTCAGTTATTAAAAACAATGACATCATCAAATTTCCAGGCAAATAGATGGAACTAGAAAGAAATCATGCTGAGTGAGGTAACCTAAATTTAGAAAAACAAACATGGCATGTACTCACTTTAAAAAGGATATTAACTATTAAGCAAAAAATGATCATGTTACAGTCTATATTGATGTAGAGATGTTATGTGAGAAGGAGGGCTGGGAAAAGGTCTGGGATATGTCATATGGAATTCCCTGGGAAAAAGAAATATAACAAATTTTGTGGTTGCACTGAGAGCAGGTAAGGATGAGAATAGGGGTTTGGATAGAAGGTAGGAGGGAAGAAGGGAGATAGTACCAGGAGATATAGTTGAAATTAGGGGACTTTGGGGAGTGATGTAGAAACCTAGTACCATGGAAACTTGCAATCTAATAATGGAGGATATGGAATCTGATGTGGTCACCTTCTATAATCAGGCAAGTTATAGTTCCCAGAAGTGGGACTGGGACATCAACCCAGTCACAAAACCTTTAACATACAATCTATCCTGCCTGCAAGATGTGCTAGAATAACACAGATACAAGAGATGGTTTTAATATCAAAACATATTTCAAAAACATCTCTTAAAAGTGAAGACCGTTGATGTACCTCTGTATGAAGATAAGTCTTTATAATGCCCATAATACAGGAAATACAACATAAATTCATTTCCTTCAGTGTGAAAGAAGGATCACAATTTAATATTCTTCTTTACTCAAGGTAATTATAATGATATAATAAAGATAATAATAATAATAATAATAATAATAATAATAATAATAATAATAATAATAATTTTTAAACAACTTTGTAGCAAGTATTGGTTACAACATGTAGTGGGCTAAATGAAACACGAGTGTTATGTAATCTCCACTGCAGCCTTAAAGTAGGAAAAAGTGCTTTAAAATTTTAGGTCCAATAACAGAAGCCAATGGAACTTGGTTACCAACTTGACTTCAGCCTGATTGAGATGGTGGAGGAGGACTTCACGTACTGAACAGTCAGCCTCCAGCTATAGCTTTCTCAGTTGAATGTCTGTGGTCTGCAAGCAGCATGAGACACTGGGAACTGAACTGAACTGTTCCATTTGGGTTTCCATGGTCATCAAGGATGAAAACTGACAACAGATATATCAAAGAGTGGCCTCTGAATTGTGACAAGCACAGTGAAGAAAGGACAATGTCATGGATTGTGGACATTTACCAGGTAAATATCAAGAAGAGAGTTGGCTTACAATTGGAAAGATAACCAAGTTCATGTAAAATTGAGCATGAAGGACAATCATCATCATCATCATCATCATCATCACCATCATCATCAACAACAACAACAACAACAGCAACAACAACAACAAAAAGCATAAAACAAGGTGGAAACGAGCAGACAGACACAAGGGACTTCCTTCAATTTTTCATTTTCATTATCTGTTTTGTCTGCTTGTATGCATGTGCATGACATATGTGCCCAGTTACCCTTGGAGACAAGAAGAGGGTGGTGGATCCCTTTGAACTGGAGTTACAGACAGTTGTGAGTCACCATGTGGAGTTCTTGGGAACAAACCCGGGGACATCTGTAAGCGTAGCAAGTGCTCTTAACTGTTGTGATGGCTATTCCTGGTTGTCAAGTTGACTAGAGCTAAAATGAACTACAATCCAAATCTTGGAGCTGGCTTATAGGTTCAGAGGTTCAGACCAGTATCATCAAGACGGTAGCATGGCAGCATCTAGGCAGGCATGGTGCTGGAGTTGTTGAGAGTTCTACACCTTCATTGAAAGGCTGATAGAAGACTGGCTCCCTCGTGGTAGGGAGGAAGACCTCATTGCCCACCTCCACAGTGACAGACTTCCTCCAACAAGGCCACATATATCCCAACAAGGCCACACCTCCTTATAGTGCCACTCCCTGAGCCAAGCATATTCAAACCACCACAACTGTTGAGCCATTTTTCCAGCACCAGTGCAGTTACTTCTTTGATGAGCAGTGTAGTTTTGTTTGTTTATTTTTAAGTTTAGCTACATCCTCAGCCACAAGGAGGATTATTGATAAGAGATACAAGAGTGGAAGCTGTACCTTTAAAGGCGTAATGGCTAAACCTTCCAGTTAGTGATATAGTCCATACAGCTTATGGATTCTTGTCTCTCTGCAGTATAAGACCTTCCATTCTAACGAGTTAAGGTCTGAGGCTCAAGTCAAGTCATCAGCATTACCATACCCCACAGTCTTAAAATGCACAACTTCTGATCTCTACTGTGAAGCTTGAAACAGAAGTTTCCTGCTCATATGATCACCAGGGCATCTGTGTGCAGATTATATTTTGAGCAGAACCTACTAAGTGAAAATAAGTTACAGGAGAAGCTCATAGAGTTGACGTGGTTGGGTTAAAGTATCTGGAATATTTTAAGCTCCAATAGGGCAGTAAATTGGCCTATTTCCTATAACAGAATCTAACTGATATTGAGTTAAATATGTATGGGTTGACCTTTCCACATGTGGTTCCTTCCTTGGTCAAGGAAGGAAGATTTAAAGATTTCCTCCTTTCTAAAAGTCTGGAAATGCACATTGGCATGCTAGAGCTCTGACTAGCATCAGATTTGACTGTCTGCATTTCCAGGGTCAGATATGAGAAGCTGGCTGGCAGAAAATTGGTGATGACATTAGGAAAAATGACAAAGATCACTATCACTCATGAAGGCTACAGGTGGTACCAAAGGCTTCACAGGTCCAACTTGTTGCCATGGTGTCACATTAAAAGACTGGAAATGGGGTCTTGGAAATGACCAATAGTTTCTCCATGTGAAATTACAACAAGAATCCATGTGTTGACTTTGCAGCTAGTATTTTCTGAACATTTACTAAGTCCCAATCATGAAGCTGTATCTTTTGGGCTTCCTATTCCATTTTCAACTCTAGTCTTCTCGGTTGGCCTTTTTTGATCATTTTTATTATACAAGAAGCTAAAGGGTGAACTTCTAGCCTCTAGGTCTTGCTTATAGCACAGGGGAAAGGAGTTATGCTCACACATATGTACATATGATTTAATAGGCCAAGTCTTTCCTCAATCCAAGAATGACCTCGTGGGGTGGCTTGAACCCAGTCCTCTATACATCTGCCACCATCTCAAAACAATATCTGAGAGTCTAATCCCCCATACACATTCAAGAAAGAAAAAAAAATACCAGAGAAGAAATCCTTTAAGCTAAATAATTACAAACAAAATGCCTAAGATTTACAAATGAGATTATTGAACCACTATTTGTGTTTTTAAATGTGCCCTTCAGCAAAGATAAGATAACGGAACTTCTGTTGATGTAGTGGTCTTCACTGATTTATCAAGAGATGAATGGTAATCAGATATCTCTAGCTATGCTGTCAGTTAGAAGCCTACACAAATAACTTTTAAGAATGATTTCTACGAAGTTATTGACTGTGCACTTCTAAAATAAACCATATAAACAAGCTGTGAGCCCACGTTACAGGGTTTCTAGTTCCCACATCACACCACAACAAAGTTCATTGCCTCTTTGCATCAGATCAGTACAGGTACATGTCCTACAGTTCCGATGATTGAGATATAGCTTCATAGTTTAGGCCTGTGGAGGTGGGGCTTTATTTGAATCTCAAATTCACTACAAAAATTCACATTGACTCTGAAGTGTTCTGTAATACTCTTTAAGCCATGATTTCCTCTACGTAGGACAAGGCTTTCATTGGCTCAGAGGACTCATGCATTTAAAATAAATAAATAAAAACAATCACATATAAAGGGGACGGTGACCCAATCTGCACTGTGGATGGTGATTCTCCTCTCTACTAACCATGGGTTATTGCATAGCTGTGACTGGGATGCTGTGTGCCTAGAATCAACATGGATGTGTAGCAGTCTGTGTGCTTATTTTCTCTGGGTTTTCTTTTTGTCTTAGTCCATTAAATCTGAATTTAATCATTGCAAACAGTGTATTTTCATAGAGGATAAATCATGCCAGAGTTGCCTGAAGCTACTTTTTTGGATAGGAAACTTTCAGTTAGATTTCCTGTCCTGGAACACTATCCTCTGGCTTTCACTCATTTACTTTTGATAAGCTGCTCAATTGTGGCAGAACGCATCCCTCACCAACATGAGTAATCTATATTTCACTTTCTTAATATTCAAGCTCATTTTCAATGTGTATGACATAATAAGATACTAGAGTAAAAGCATTTTCTTAAAATAAAATTACAGCAAACAGTTTGGAGGAGTTCTCTGGCCAAAGCTGGCATTCCTAGTTGGTGAACTCCAGACTCAACATTCACTAAGCCTTTGAAAAATAATGTGGTGAGAGAAAGGGGAAGATGCCCAGTCTCCACCTTTGGGTTCTCTATGTGTATGTGTACATGTGCATGTAAGTATACATAGCTACATAAACATACACCAATGCATATAACACAAACATGAGTGCATACATGTACATATCACACACGTTCACAAGCACACACATACACAGAGCAGAGAGAGAGAGAGAGAGAGAGAGAGAGAGAGAGAGAGGGAGAGAGAGAGAGAGAGAACAAATCATAGAACAAAACATTGTAAGTAGCCCTCTCTAGTACCCAATTAATACTAGTGTTTTGTGTCAAGCAAACTACATCTACATGTCAGGGTGAAATTTTCCTAATTTTGGTACAGCATTCCTCCAAATATGACTGCTCTTTAGTGCATCTTGGCTACTAGAGAGTTTTGGTAATTTTAAAGAAGCCGAGAAACAACAAAGCATGAGACAACAATGCATCACATGGAATGGTAAATCGCTCATGTCAACTGGAACAGATAATCTGAACTTACCATCACATCATACAAAGACTGCACAGGGAAAACAAATGCCACTGAGCCCTGTGAGCATATCCATCTGCCAGAATATTTCTTTCCTAAGAAATCCCATGCATCCCTCAAACAGAGCCTAAAAGATGGACACCGCGTGCTCAGATTAATAGGCATTTTGTCAGCAGTGTACCTGTCACTCAATAGCCTGGCAAAAGGCAGCTGAGGTTTACAGTTTTTCATTGGTATAATGGCTAAAATCATGAACTCTGGGGATATCAGTGACATAATGATTAACCTTCACTTCTATGATTCCACAGCTTGACACCTGTAATTCATTGTTGGTCGCCTTGGCAATCTGCTAATGGCCTTGAATGTGTCGGCTCATTCTTTGAAAAATAAAAGAAATGAAGGGAGTTTTCTAACAGTATCAAGCCAAGGTTTAAGGAAGCCGAAGGAATAACCTCGTCAGTTACATGTTTTATATCTATCTCAGTTCTTCGTTCTGGATCCTGATAGGTACTAAAACAGAATCATGAACAATTTACTCAGTTTGTGCAACTTAAACATTGTGGTTGAACACCCACACTTATGTTGTTTAAAGTAAGTAATTGATATAACTGTCACATAATTGAAAAAGACATTTTTTTCTTAGCAGAGTAAACTAGTTTTTGCACACTTGGCGTCTTCCAGAACGTTCCCTGTATCTCAGGACTCAATCTCCTAAAATGTGTTTATGGCACTTACTTTATTATTTACCTTCATATAATCTCCTTGTCCTTTTAGAAAGATTATTCTGGTCTTTCCCCTCTGTTGCTTCCCCAGATCTCTACTCCTTAGCCCAAGTGTTCCAATGTCTCCAAAGGATAGCCTTTTTTCAGTCTAGTGTGCCCTGCCCTTCATCTCCCTGCACATCAGCTGCATAAGCACCTCAGGTCTTAGCATTTAAACAAGCCATTCTTCAGGGAAGTGAAAATGAAAACTAAGTGATTCTTCATTAAATTTAAAAACCTTACTACTGCTATTTGCACTATTACTTAATATCCTATTATTGAAGAACCTTACTAGGTACTTTGTAGTTTGGTCACCAACATTATCTAATTTTTGACATGGAAAACAAGTTGGTTTATATTCCATTGTTGCCATTTTTACAAATATTAAGAGTAAAAGATCAGCCAGGTGGTGGTGACTCATGCCTTTAATCACAGCACTTGGGAGGCAGAGGCAGGCGGATTTCTGAGTTCGAGGCCAGCCTGGTCTACCGAGTGAGTTCCAGGACAGCCAGGGATACACAGAGAAACCCAGAGAAACCCTGTCTCGAAAAACAAAAAACAACAACAACAACAAAAAGAAAGAGTGAAAGATCATTTATTGAGCATTTATTAAGTTGCAGATGAGTTCTTTTATGTATAAGATAAATGCTTCCATTCCACATCAACCGCTATACAGTCACCTTACTGTAAGAGTCAATATTTGTTAAGTGAATTAATGGTACTCATTATTAGATGCACAAAGATCAATACAAGTTACTACTAGAGGTCAAATTTGTTTTTCTTCCCATAGACAAAAATAATTAATGTATTATAATCAATTTGGTGCTTATTCTTTTGTTGAAACTTAAAATATTTAGCAGAAGAAAGCTACATACTCACACAAGAGTATAAAACAATGTCATCACAGAGTGTGGGGCAGTGGACTGTGAGAAGGAGCTTGGTGCTTGGACAGCAGAAGCTCAGCTCTGCTCCCAGGCCCTGGTTCTTTTCATTTAGCTTCCGCCCTACAGCAACCACTTCCACAGAGAGGTCTATGGCCAACAGTCATAAGGAACAGGCCTCAGGCCCTAGAGAGATTTACATACTAATGAGGTACCTGAAGGCCAGAGAGTGGAGTCAATTAAGCATTCTCCCCCAGCCCCTCCCCTTTCTCTCCCTGCTATTTAACTCGGGAGTGTGCATCCAGATCCAGCCACCATCTACCATGACATCAAAGCCAGTAAAAACCCATGGTGACATTGGGGCCATGCTGTGAGAAACCCGTAAGTCACAGCAGCCATGCCTAACTTTCCCCTGGAGAAACCCTGTTTCTCCAGAGCCAATTACCTACACCAGAGTATGACTAGCAATGTTTCTTGAGTAATTAGCAGATATGGCCCATTAGCAGGCAGTAAAAGGCTAAATGTCACAGAATGGGAGATAATGGGGGCAACAGACACAGAGGTAAGACCAACGCCCAAGGCAGTAGAAGATTTGGGCTGGTGTGCCAAAGGAGAACCGATAAGAATAAAGATTAAAATCTTCAAGGATAGCCTGAAAGCCAAGGACCAAACCAGATATGGCCAAAAAGTTTAATTGTGAGTCCTGAGTAGGTCTTGTCGTTTTATTCTTGGGCTCTGAGCCTTAGATAGAGCAAAGCTGAGGAAAAGACAAAAAGCAAAAAAAGAAATAATTTTTCTAGTTGCCTCGTAGTTGGAGAATGCTTGCAGTATAGGGAGTGAGTTTGGACAATTAAATGGGAGTAGTCTATTATTGTCATGTTCCTCTTTTTGTCTCTGTAGCCAGAACCCAGGGTACAGACATTACCTGCTTACATACTTCTGTTCGGTTCTTGGCTTTCAAGAATCTTGGGGATCATATAGCCTATCCCTAGCTTGGAACATGGATTCCCCATCAGAACTGTTAATATGTGCTCCCAATATTTTTCTGGAGTTTTTTAAGAAGACTATGTGCCGTATGGAACTCTAGGTTTTAGATGAATTTCACTTAAATTAGACTAAAACCTTATACTCTTTACTTTCAAAATACTAGAGACAGCTCAGAGTTAAAACATCTTTTTTTAGCATACAGGTGCTGATAATCTGGGGGTTACTTGCTTGATGATGTCCCAAAGACTTTCCATGTCCATGTTGTCTACACAACCCTCTTCTATATCACTTCATTCTATAGTCACCCATGTGATCTTTCATTAGATAACTTGCTGTGATAAAACACCTGGACAAAGGTAACTTACAGAAAGAACAGTTCATTTGAGTTTTTTGGTTCCTGGGCAGTAAGAGTTGAACTCCATGATGGAACAAAAGCATGATAGAAAGCAACCATAGTGACTGGAACAGCTTGCTGATTGCTCACATCTTGAACTAAAAGTATGAAGAAGAGAGGGTGACTTGAAATGATATATGTCTTTATACTTTCAAACCCAGCCTACAGTCACATGTCTTCCAATAAAATTCAAGCTCCCTCAAAAGCACTACTAACAAGGTACCCCAAGTGTCCTAATACACAAACCTAGTAGGCATCTTCACCTAAACCACCACAGATCCCCTTTTGACCAACAGCTGTCTGGATTCTAATGAAGGCTCTATCATCCAGCCCTGATCCATGTCCAAGATGCTCAGGGTTAAGATATGACCGAAGGAATCTTTGGGAAAAATTTGAATGTGGTAAATATAATAAAATTGTCTATTCTTTTTATGTGTGTAAATTATGACTAGGTAAAGAACATACTTCCCTGAGAGACATTTGACCCAGTAAAGAAAAATGACTCCTGTTGGGTACACTCATCCCAGTGAAGTAAATCTGTGCAGCATCGCCTGTGGGAAACCAGGAGGAATGCAAAGAAGTCACTGAAAGAAGGCCATTTTTAGCTGTAGGTGGAGTTAATACACTGGTGATTTGAGAAAATCTCTGGAAACCGTAGTGGACACACAATTATTTCGTTCATTTATTTGCTTCATTTTGCTTGTTTGATTGTTTTGTCTTTATACTAGGGATTGGATTTAGGATTTCTTGCGTGACAGGTAAGTAAGTATTCTACCTCTGGGCTATATCCCTAGCCTTCTTTTCACTTTTATTTCAAGACAGACTCTCTCTGAGGTATACATTCTGGCCTAAAACTAATGTCTTTCCTTTTTATTCCCCTATGCAGCTGGGGATACAGGCCTGCAGTTCTAGACTAAGCATGACAAATTATTGATTAAATAATGCATGAAAAAAGTTATACTTTGATAGCTTTAACCTGAATGGATGAGAGAATGGAAAGCCAATTACCCCAGCTTTGAAACCAGCATAATAGTACATTTTCACTGTATACCCAATTTTGCTTTTACTCTCTTTCCCTTAAGGTAACTTAATAAAGTTGCATGGGTATTGAATACATATGCATTTCCTTTCCTTTTAGTCCTTCCCCCTTTCTCCTTCCTCATTCTCTATGTTTTCCATCTTTCTAAGAACTTGGCACATTTATTTGGCTGGAAGAAAGGGTTCAGTAGTTGCAATGCTTGGCTCTGAGGCTCCCTCTTCTGTCATTTTTGCAAAACAATGAGAATCATTTTTTTAAATCCACATTTCCTATGTTAATGCTGCTATTCCTCTGTTCCTAGAATTTCCAGCCTGTTCTATTTTCTCTTTTTGGATGCCAGCACTGAAGCAGTAATTAGAATCTATATGACAGTTTGTCTAGAGAGATGTTGAGTTCCCCTGAGAGGAGGTCAGAGGCTAGGTCCCCTTTGTCTAGCACCAATGATACACTGGGATGAATGGCTACTTTATGCATATGGTCCAGCGTTTTGAAGAAAGGTAGCACTCAGAACATGAAGGCTGATGGATGGGGAGTGAAACCTGATGCTGGCTAAGTTCCACTGACTCATTCCCAGAAATCAGGGCATCATTCTGCACTATGTTTATCTGAGCTCAAGCTCTATTTTGTGAGCCCTGGAAGTCCAAGTTTGAGAGCAGCTTGGGCTATTCTGCCCAACAATCACTTGGACAGCAGCCAACACCAACTCTCAATTCCGTGCCACCAAACAGTGCCTACAGCTAATAGTCTCCTGTTCATCAGACATTGTGTTCAGTCACAAAAGCTTCAGTCTTGAGGGAGTAAATATCGTAAACAAATGAGCAGATTGCATTTTTATTAAACCAAAAATTGCACGGCTCAGCTGAGTAAGCACCAGTTGATAGTTACTAATGAGAAAATGTTTCAGGCCAAGAACTGCATTTTGATTACATGTAAATTCCACCTGATCAATTATATTAATGCGTCAGAAAATATCAAGACTCCATGTCAGAAGACTCAAGGGATTCTTCCTATGTACTCTGAAATTAACACTGATATGCAGGGGTGATACATGTGGGAGAGTGGGAAATTTAATCATGTATCTGCAGAGTCCCCTCATATATTGTCTCTGATGCCAAATGTAACTCCAACTCACAACAGTGAGCTATAAAAGAAGACAAGTAGAAAGTTACAGTTGGGTGAGAGAAAGTGCTTCACACATAGCCTCGATGTCTGAATGCCATCAAATTCTTTTGGACAGAGTTTTTTAAAAATACTAATGTTAGGTAACGCTATGTCAAAGCACCTGTGCATGTCTTTAGTACAGACTGAGTTAAATGACATACTACGATCATTAACTTACTGCTTCCAAATATGCTTTACACACTTTTCATTCCTTCTAAATCTAAAAAAAAGTTGCTTTTTAAAAATATCTCTCTTATAGTGCCCCAACATCGATGAAACACCGGGATGTTCTTGCAGTTATATAATTTTGCTTTCTGACACAGATTGTAAGGCAACCAAAAACTACTGCCCCCACAAAAATATTTTGAAACTTTCTTCTTCTCAAAAAGTAAACAAAGGAACAATGCCAGATTTTGTAATTTTAACAAAAATGCAAACAAGACAACAAAACATTGAAATGTATAAAAAGCACCATCACTTTTAGTTGGACAGCTTTCTCAGATATCTTTCAGCAGAAGTATTCTTTAAAACTCACTAAAGGAAATTTAACTTCTGGAATAACCATCTGGCTTACTCATGGTTGCTTGGCCCCGGCAGAAGAAGGCGCTCATCAGTCTAAGTTTGGTGTTTGGGAATATTCTTTGACAAGAAAATGGTGACATGTCCAAATGATTCTGCCAGCCTTGTTGTCTGTAGGAGCTGGGCTCAGGATTGAGAGCATCCATTGATGTGGAATGGTCGTGACATTTGAATTTGAGTTCTGACATTCAAACTTATAGATACTCTTTCCTCATTCCTGCACATGGAGAAAAGTGCAGTAACAAACAAACGAGGCCAGGCAATGCCAGGTGGACTCCAGAGAGCTGTGAAACACCATTTTTTTTTTAGGGTTGTAGAAGCATATTCAGCATTGATTTGAAGGCACAGATGGATGCTGTCCACAGGGACATAGGAACCTGCTCAGTTTTGTTTTAGGAGGAAAAGAACAGGTGGTGGCGTTCTTACTTTCCTGTCTCCATGAAATCACTTTCTATTACCTAAAATTCCCTTCTGTAACTTCTAATCCTGGAAAATTCCCACTCCTCTAAGAAAGAACAACTTAGACACACATTTCTGCTCATAACCTAGACAACATAATTGATCTACTTATATACTTGGAGTCTGATGTGCTGCCCTTTAAAACAGATCACTCAAGAAACACTTTGGTAAGTAATGAGGATCAAGTTGCGAGTGAGTCATTGTTCTTCCCTAGAAGCCACTGCACAGTAGAGTGAAGGCGAGGCTTCATTGCAGTTAGGTAATGAGGGCAAAGATGAAAGAAGCCAAGGAGGCTGTCAGAGAACCAGGGCATCTTGTCATTTTAAATGCAAGGCACGTTGGCATATCATCTTTGAGCAAGAGGAGAAATATAAGAAGACATACAGAAAATCTATGTGTGTGCATGCATGCATGTATGCACATCCATGTATAGAGGAGAAGCAGTTGGAAGACAGAACATCCAGGGATTTTCAATATGATGACAATTTTTAATCTTCAATTTTTAATAGAGAAAGTTAACTATTTGACATAATCTCCAGGATTGTAGAATTTTGGCTTGGTAGATATAGATATCAATATCTTCTTCTTGCTTTGGGGCATGAATCTCAATAACCTGGCTCCAAGAAAGACTTAAAATTACTTTGTAAAGACTGTTCAATTTTTAACTGAAGATTAAAAAGAAAAAAAATGATGAATTTAAAAATCTAGAAGCATTCTAAATGATATGTTTGTATTACAGAAAATTATACCAGGAGAGCTGAGCTAAAACCAGCAAACTCATGGATTATTCGGAAAACTGCAAAACTTGAAAATCACGTGAATTGTTTCACGTGATTATTTGTTTGCTGATTCTAGTTCCCCTGTCAGTCTTCACACAAGACTGACTATAACCTCATCTCCAATAAAGAAAACAGAAGCATTCCCTGACCCTACAACATAAGTATAAATCAAATATGGAGAAAATTAACTATTTGACATAATCTCCAGGATTGTAGTATTTTGGCTTGGTAGATATAGATATCAATATCTTCTTCTTGCTTTTGGGCATGAATCTCAATAACCTGGCTCCAAGAAAGACTTAAAATTACTTTGTAAAGACTGTTAAAACGCCAATTAGAAGAAAAAAAAAACATAATGATAGGTTGTGATTTTATATTTGAGACTAGAATGATGTATCTACCGAATAGGATGGCTTTTATTATCTAAGACAAAATAATTTATTGCTTTTCTGTATGCTATGTGCACAGGACTCTCATTGATAAGGCCAGACATAGGGAACATTGGTGTTTTACCTGCATATCATGGAAATTAATCAGCGTTCAAAGAGGATAATAATAAGAAACTGTGATGTTGGTATACAGCCTTACATTCACTCTGAACAAGGTGGCACATACTCATTATTTCCAGGTCTTCACTAGTATACACTCTATCTGACTCAAAAATAATACTATAGAAACTGCAGGAAGACTCAGAGAGGTAGAAAGAGGAGGTAGCTTGGTGAGGATTCAGAAGACTAGAGAAATAACACTCTTTCATTCTTTTACCATTCCTGGGTCCCAAATCGCAGACCAATGAAAGATCAAGCTTGTCTTTTCTTGATCCTCAAACAATCAAGAGAAAGCAGCCCACATAAGACCCTCCTACCCTTTCAAAAGGTGTCCCATACATAAGATCTCAAAGTGTCCTCTTTTTCTCAAACAGTATCCTCATCTCTACTACCATTTATAGGTCACCCCAAGAAGCCTGGAAACAAGGCAGAAACAGAACAAGAGCCCATGGATGACATAGACCTGTGGGGCTGATGGTTAAAGATCAGGAAGACTATGGAAAGATAGCTTGACTAGAAAACAAGAGACAGTACAAAGGCTGAAACTGTAAATAGCAGTGGGCAAGAAAATGGGGTAAAACATTGAGGTGGCATAAATGGAGAATAAGATATAAATATTTGTTTTCATGTATATTTAAAATAAGAAGGAGGGTTAAACATGATACATTAGGGCAGCAATCCGAGCACTGGAAGTTGATTTGGGAGATTTCAAGTTTGAACTCATCCAGGACTACACAAAGAGTCTGTTAATCAAGATTGGTGTGAATGTCAGGGAACAATTTTTAGAATACAGAAAAAAAAATCATAGATTAATTTTCTGAAAATTATCCCGAGATGCAAAGATAACAAAATAATATAAATTGAAGATTTCTTCAATGTTAATCTGTTACCTCTTGCCTCATCCTAACTCACCTCAAATGAATGCATTGAGATCTTTGTCTTGTCTTCCAGTTTTTCAGTGACAATTCAAGAGAAATACATAGATAATCAGCTCCAAGGTTCTCTCACAATCCTGGATTTCATTAACATTCTCACTAAGCTAAGTTCTATGGAACACACACTAGAGACACACAAAATCTGTAGTAAGCAACAATCAACAGTTTTTCCCTTCATTCTGATAAAGTACTTTCTAAAAAACCTAAACTCTATCTTTCAGAGAACTGAGTTTACTCTTTAGCACTCCTTTTCAACAGAACATCAAAGGCAGTGTCCAATCATATGACTATCAAGCCAAAAGGAGGACATGAAGATTCTTGTCAGCCCATATTTCTAGATAAGTATCAATTTCAGTGCATTTCTCATTGATTCTTTGCATTGTGAATTGATTCTCTGCTCTGGTTCCTATAGAGAAATTTTAGTCCAGCAACATGGCAAGGGAACACATCCAAAGATATGATCTGGGAGGAATAGAGACATGCCCTGTCCCTGACTAGAATACAAACATATCCTTAGTATAAACCTTTAATCCCAAACAATGTTGTTAAGGTTAGTTTATAGAGGAAGTGGCCATATTGGAAAGTGATGTCTAATTGAAGGGTAGAAAACGTGATGAAACAGAAACATTTGACAGAAAGAGTCAGAGATAGGATACGCTCAACTCTCATGAGAACAGACAGGAAAGAGATGTTGCTTAAGAGCAAAGAAACACACACACACACACACACACACACACACACGCACATGCACACGCACACGCACACACACACACATACAGACACACATATACAAAGAGACATACAGAGAGACAGAGAGACATAGATGGAAAGAGACTGAGACAGAAAGACAGAGACAGGGAAGGCAGTTTTACCAGGAAATTTTTATATAGACAGGTTTCAGGTGAAGACAGAACAAGGAAAAGAATGAGATGGAGCCAGAGGATTAGAACATATTGCCAGAGTTAGTTTGATGCCTAGCAGAGAAATTCTGCCAGAAAGCCTACAGAAGTCAGTTTGAATAAGTCAGCTTGGAGAAGAGTTTGGGGCAGAACAGCTGAGTTGAACCAGCTAGCCACAGTTCAGGAAAAGCAAAAAAAAAAAAAAAAAAAAAAAAAATGTTTATTCAGCAGTAAGCCTCCAAGACCACAATTATATTTGGTGGCTAAAAGATGTATTTACAGTTGTCCATTCTAATAATACCCATACTGCCAAGATGGACACTTCTGGTTCTTGTTTCATCTTTCCTTCAATTTGAGCACTGTTAAGTTTCTCTTTTGTATGTTGAATCTAGAAAGTTCCTGAGGCTTAATGGCAGAGAAGCCCATGCCACTATGTGAATAAACAAATTCAGACATAGCCAGAAGCTACATTTTTATTGGACAGTCACTTTAGAAAATCATCATTGTATTTTACATATTTATAAGAAAAGTGTCTCCAAGAATAAGGCTTTGAGTAAGAGTGTAAATGAATCTATATTACAGACTTGAACAGAAAGATTGTGATTGGAAATAGAAATTTTCAAGCTAAGTTCATCAGTTTGCTATATCCACTCAGTTTCCTCAAATATTTAATAAATAAAAAAAATGTATGGAGTTTTTAAAATCGACTTTTCAAAGCATTATAATAAAGTTTAAATATCATATGTGTAATTTAATGAAGTTAAAATACATGTATCCATGCTTTATTTTATATGTTAAAACATATTTTCCTTATGAAAAATAAGGATGTACTCAAAACTATAATAAAGCCAGAATAGCTTAAGTGTTATATGGGTAATTATACACTAGCAGGCTTGGAACTCATCAGAATACGAACAATCACTCATAGCCAATGGCCTATAAAACCAAGAACTAGAGAAGGAAATTTTAATTACCCACCAGTAAAATAGAACCTGAGTCCTGTGTGGGTCTGCAAGAAGGAGATATGGTATCCTTAACTGCCCTGAAAGTTCTTAATTGATATCTATCTAAACCTGACTTCAGGAACTCTGAAACTTCTCATATTACTATCTAGCAGGAGGCTCTCTTACACAAAATAAAGATACACTATTACACCCTTCTCTAAGAGTCAATCTATATGGGTTGTCAATTACCCAAGGGTTCACAGCATTAAAGTAGTAGAAGGTTGAGATCCACTGATTTAAAGCCACTGAACGTTAACAAATAGATCTAGGGAGATCAGGACTAACTTTTATTATGTTCATTAAAAGTCTTAAATTTATGGTTACTTCAAATATATTGTCATTCTATATTTGGTACAGAAAATTTTGATTTTATAATTCTATCACTAGATCAATTATAGTCTATGGATTAAATCTTTGTAAAATAAAGACCAGGTCTGCAGTTTTTCACTGATTATCTATTAATAACATTTAGCAACCAACCAAATTCTGTAAATCTCAAGCATGGAATTATCTACATAAATAAAAGTGAGCAAATGCAAATATCACATTCTTCTACACTCTTACAGGCTAGAGAGAACAGAACTATAATAATCCACACATAATGACAGATAGGCATCTTGACTTATGCTAATCATGCTTAGACATCTGACTTTCCCCAGATGGCACTTTAACCCTCACTATAGTCCACTGCTCTTTCCCTTAATATGCAAACCATGTTTGTAACCATCATCCCTTCACCCAATATGTGTCTTTCCAAATAACACTGGTACAAGCTATTTTTCACTTGTATATTTCAAGATGGGCATTGTGTTTATATTTTTCTTAAATTCAGAAAATTATATAAAATTATTGAAAGACATACAGTCAAAATTAATTCCAGAATTAACTAGAGTTTGTATTTGAAAGTTGAGTAAAATAATTAATTTTATTTTATATTGTTTGTAAAGTAAATATTTCGAATTATAAGCCAGTATTAACGAAAAACATGGAACCCTGGATCAAGAATATTTAAGGCATCAATTTCTAAGATATGGTACTAGCAGAAGAAACTCATATAATTATTTGATACTTAGTTAAAACTTAAGTCTCAGTGTTTGGTTCTAGTAATCTCACGCCACAAGCTATCATTTCCATGATTAACCTCTATGAAATTCTTCATACACTTCAAAGCACATCTTTTGTACTTATGGATTGATAACATGATGAAACCCTTCAGTGACTTTCCATTGAATGTTATTTTATGATCAATTACTTCTTAACATGCATCTCTTAAAGACACAGAATTAAAGCTCATTATATACTTTCTGTTTTATAGTTAAGTTATTTGAGGGACATGCTTAACTAAAGAGCACACTCAGGTCTCAGAAGTGTAAGTTCAGAACAGCAAAGCTATTTTGAAATATGCAACATGAGTTTCCAGACACAAGTCATTCTATTTAACTTTAAATAGCTTGAAAATCCAGAAATATAATTTATTCAAGTAAACATAAGGCAGGGAACTCCATTTGAGACAAAGTAGGATATTTTACTTAGTTAAAATAGTCAACAATGTTAAGTACTGCCAATGAAAATAATTATGTATATTCTGTGGATGAATTCACAGAATGATTCGAAGAGTATTTGACAGCAATATTAGAAGTACGAAGTTCTTTCAATTAACTTGGGATAGATACCTCATTAGTATGGCAATGCAAACCTCTAGGACAAATTCTGGTAAACATAGGTTTAAAATACATATGCATTATCTTTCCATTTATGGGTACAAGTAAAATATAACTATCTGCTCAGCTACAGAGGACATCGGCATATTAATCTGCTCCCTCACTACACTTGCCCTAGGCTCAGAAATGCTTGTAGGGGATTGGGCAGGAAGAACAAGGATGGAGGATGGGAAGTACTGATGTGAAAAGCAAACTCTATAATAGTGATTTGGACATTGGGCAGATGAATTCATAGCAGCTGCGGTTGCCTGGACAAAATCAAACTAGTTAAAAGTGTAAGCAGCAATGAGGAAAGGGCACAGGAACTCCCACCAATAGCTTAGCTATTGGTAGTTAATAGGTGCTGGTGTGAAGAAAAGTTGTTTTTTTTTTTTTTAATTTTTCTCTTGGTAGAGTGGTCATTAGCAGGTTGTATACACCCCAGTGAAATCTTCTGCACAGTGAGAACATAGGTAGCACTAACTAAAATTTTGAGGTTAACATATAAATATTATAAGAAGACATGAACTTGAGAGTAAGACTTTATAGGAGGTTTTTCTATTCCTGATTTAAGTTTGGTACCTGGTATCTATCTAGAAAATTGTCCATTTCATTCATATTTTCCTGTTTTGTTGAGTATAGGCTTTTTTAGTAGGATTTTTTTAATTTCCTCAGTTTCTGTTTTTATGTCTCCCTTTTCAGTTCTGATTTTATTAATTTGGATAACGTCTCTATGCCCTCTGGTTAGTTTGGCTAAGGTTTTATCTATCTTGTTGATTTTCTCAAAGAACCAGCTCTTAGTTTTTTGATTCTTTGTATAGTTATTTTTTGTTTCTACTTGATTGATTTCAGCCCTGAGTTTGATTATTTCCTGCCGTCTAGTCCTCTTGGGTGTATTTGCTTCTTTTTGTTCTAGAGCTTTCAGGTGTGCTGTCAAGCTGCTAGTGTATGCTCTCTCCAGTTTATTTTTGTAGGCACTTAGAGTATCCATCTCATAGGCAGTCATCAAAAGTAGACACTGATGTAGATGCCAGGAAGTGTATGCTCACAGAAGCCTGATATAGCTGTCTTTTTAGAGGTCTGCCAGAGCCTGATACATACAGAGGTGGATGCTCACAGCTAACCATTGAACTGATCATGGGCTTCCCAATAGAGGAGTTAAAGAGAAGACTGAAGGAGATGAAGTGGTTT
>JANHMN010000001.1:173180985-173245379 GCA_030674055.1 Rhabdomys pumilio | reverse complement strand
CATTGCATCATGGTTCCCTCTATTATGTCTATACATTGCATCATGGCCATGTATGTGTAACATCATCTGAATGTTCTTCATCATGTTTCTACCAAGTATGTCAAGAGCTCTGTGTACAGCATCAGATTCTGTCTCCTAGGTCTTTCTGGTACCTAGGGAACTTTTAATAAAACACATAGCATCCTTCTGGCCTCATGACTTACTCTATTTTCATTTATTTCTGTTGTTATTACAGATACTAATCTGGTTTGATTGAGGTAGCTGTGGTCTCTCTCATTTACTGCCATCATGCTTTAGTTTTTTCTTACATTCACAGAACTAAACAAGCCAACTATTTTCTGAAATCAGACATATGTGAATATTTCATATTCTTTCTATACATACTTAATATATTCAAAGTAATATTTCATTAGTTTCTCCTGCTGAAACATTTCCTGTTTCATTGTAATGTATCATTATTCAATTGCTGTAAGTTTTATTTGGGGTAGGGAAAATGGACATCTATAGACTGCTGACCAGACCTTCATCAGTGAGATACAGAAGGAGGGCAATCAGGTACCACCTTTGCCTTAATATGCTGAGACCATGAGAATTTGTTTCTGAAAGTTTTTTTAAATGAGAATACACAGGTAAAATTGAATTTTATTCTGTCTTACAGTGAGTAGTCAACTAACTAGTCACAGTTTTTTAAATTTTGGAGCAATTTTGCATTCATTGAGATACTTTTATTTTTCTGTCTGAAAAGCCTTTCTTTTACTTTCATAACTTAAACAAAAGTGTCTCTAATTGTTCATCTGGCCATTTTCAATATGGAGGACAAATTTCAGTCTGACTTTTTAAGTCCTAAAATTATCTTTCAAACTTGCTGTCTGACCAGATGTTCAGCAAACTTCCTGGTCTTAGCATGTCATTCAAAGCTCTGCCCGATCCTGAGCATCACAGACACTTGAAAAAACACAAATTCAGGCAAGTTACTGGGGCATAAAAGTCAACCTCAGATACAACAATAAAAGCAGAATCAATCTTGTAAACTTCAGCAATCTTCCTTCCACCTCAATTGCAGTAAATCAAAGCTACTTCGTTTCAGCGAGGGCATGACAGACTATTTGAGGTGAAATAATTGTCACTCACATGGTACATTTTGACCAAGTTCCCTGCTCTATAGAAGTAACATAAAAAGGATAGATTTGGAAATATATTATTGGTCTCAAAAGAAAGATATTGAAAAAAGCCAATTAAACTCAAATCTGCAAATAAAAACAATTTACTATTTAAATTCTGTAAAAAAATAATGAATTCAATGAAAATGTACACTGTATAAAATTAAACATATTCAACCTACTGTAAAAAAAAAACTGGAAGAACTAGAAGTTCTTCTTTCAATAGCTACATGAAAGCCTTTCTGTCTAGCAAATTTCTCTTTCTCGAGTATTCTAATACATAAAAATATTTCCTCTGTGAGTACCTTGACAAAAATGGCCATTACATGCGCACATGCACACACCCACACACCACTTTCCCATGTAGAGTACAGTAATACACATGGCATTTTTTGTTGCTTTCTGTCATAAAGAATGAAGGAATTTTAGCAAGAATAACAGAATCATATAAGAGTTAAGTCAGAGACCAAATATACCTTATTGCTAGTGCACTTTCTTAGAAATAAGAGCCTTTATCCCAATAAATTAATCTTATATCCCTGTGCCCAACAGAGCCAATGGTCTCTTCTTAAACTCTGTTTTCATACCCAAGGACCTACCTGCACCTCATTGCCTTCTCTGAAGCTTTGCTTGTGGGCAGTCTTCGCTCTTTTCTGCGAGAACAATTTCTTTCTCTTTATATCACTTATTTTTATGTAGGAACATGACTTGGTTTTAAAATATATTTGATTTCTCCAACTGATACACCTTCTCTGGTCCTCTTTCTAGTGGCAGACAGAGTGAATTTCTTCAATAACTGGTTTCCATTTTCTTCTCTCAACTACACTCAGTATCCCTTAAGTCTGTGATACCGCTCTTCCCAAAATCAAAACTGTTACTTTTCAAATACCTATTATTTCATTTCTTGGTATCATTTGAGGCAATTTAAACACTTCTTTTCTTCCAACTTTGATGAGCTTAAGCTGTCTGATCTCTCTGTTTTTGACATGTCCATTTATCCCTGTATTTGCTTGAAGAATATCATAGGACCAGACATGAAATGTATCACTTTTTTCTTAAACACTTCCAAAGGCTTTGAGCTGCAACTTGATCTGAAAAATAATCTGTGTGACTCACCAGATGCACACACACACAGGTCATCTGATTCCTGTCTTCCTAGTTCCTCCTCAACTGAAAGCAAAGTTCCTCTATCCCAGCATCACTGACACTTTGGTTCACATAGTTATTTCTGGGGTCTGTCCCTTGTATTATAGTATGTTGTACACTTGCAGTCTACAACTCGGTGCCACAGCACTGTCGTTTCAAGTAGCAACAACAAATAAATGGTTCAGACACTGCAAAATATCCCCTGCAAGATAAAATGGCTCCTGAATGCAAACTATTAGTCTAACGTGATTACAAGTCTGATTGTTCAAAGAAGTCCTTGTACCCTGATGCCCACTTATTTTCTAAGGTGTCACATGCTTCCAAATTCTGAGCTGTTCTTTAATTGGGGTGGCAATCACATGTTAACATTATTCCTTATCTATATTATTCTTTTTCTAGTGAATTTCAACACCCACTGGGATATTGTGGGTATTTCAAACATTTTAGATTTATCTTATGCAGGTGGCCCTTGTCATAGATGTTTCTTTGAAAGGAATTATCTTTTCTCAAAGAATCTGGCAGTTAGAATGGTATTTTTTTGCTAATACAAACTCTTAAGGAAGGATTCTTATTACCTAATTCAACTCACCACTGCCTACTTTAATTTTTAGTTATTTCTCTATTTATTATCAATCCATGATACTCCACACAGCACATGTACAAGGAATTTTTTTGACTGTCTGTTATGACAATGATGAACCACACCTGGCCAGAGAATGAATGAATGAATGAATGACCATATTCAAACAATTCCATCCCACGTTCTCTTTCATGTATGATTATAGCATTTTGGGTGTTTATTTACATGATACTTTGTTTAATTTTTAGTTAAATGTGTTTTTATGTAATTGATTTTTACTTCTTTCATGAGTACAGAATTTTTATATTTTCTTTGTAAAACATAGAATTCTAGGCACATATAAAGAATACATACTGTCTATATCTGCTTTACATTTAGCAAATAACTATACATACAGCACAAAAATGTGATATATTCAAACAATTAAATAATGTAACTAGAAAATTCAATTTGAATAATGGCCATATCAGCACAAAATTCTCCCTAACAAGTATTTCACATCATGGTATAAAATTCCAGTCAGATGTGGTTTCTTTCTCTTATGCTTCCTCTCCCCATTAAAATTTTATGACAATTTTAATTTAGTGATAATTGTTTGGCAATTTTAAATAATTGCCAACAAAACATTCTTACTTTATTCTTTAGATTGTTGCCTATACAATGTTAGCTTTGACATTTAGCATCAATTTTGAAGTATAAAATATTTACTAACTTAATACAGAAGTGGTATTTTGAATGGAGTCTTTGGTAAGTTACTAGGATCAGAAAAGGTCATAAATATAGATCCCTCATAACTGAATCCCGGTGGTTCTTTGAAATGAACCAATCAGCAGATGTTAGCCTACCTAGCGATGGTCCCTGTCTTTCACTGGGCAATGGTCTGCACCACCCTGAGACTTGAGAGCAAAGAGACATCACCAGATACAAGTCCTAGAACTTGAATCAGATCTGTTAGCCTACGTCTCTCTTCTATTATTAAAATTTACTTTATCTATAGTATTGTATATGTGACAACAGAACACATCTGGAGACAACTTGTAAATATGATAGTTGTTCCATTCTCTGACAATGTATATACAATACAAAGAAAATTCCATCTAAATTTGTGAGGGATCAGCATACCAACCTGTATGATAAAAAGGTTTGAATCACCATCAGTGATTTCTACTAACTTAGGAAGATGCCCCAAGAGTCAAATGCAACTTACTTCTGGGCAATTTTTGGTGCAGAGTTAGTTATTTTACTCTCAAATTACTAGAATTGCATTGTCTTATTGATGTCAGAGGCTCCCACAGATTTGTACGTACAGATTTAAAAGCACTTAAGTTTCCAACTCCTTGAAGGAGAGTAGTGAAAAGCTAGCAGAGTGATTGGGATGAAAGGGGTGGAATGTTTGGGGATAAGGTATGGTATCACAGGCCACAAAGAGACTGGGGCAGGGTTTATTTTGGGAATGTTACATTGAAGTTACTAATAACTGACAAAAAGAAAGAACAACGAAGCTGCCATTTGGATCATATTTTCTATAGATGAGAAGTATCCTGAGTAGTCGTTAGTGGCTGGGTCATGAGGAATGAGGTTGTGTATATGCCACTAGGAATAAAATTTTAAGGGTTATATTCATTTTTCAACCATTTTTGATTTGCCGTCATAATGTGCATGGATACCTTATGCTGGCAGCCATATAAACTGAGCCATTTTCCCCATCATGAACTTTGCTGTGGTGAGGAAACCCTGAAACTGTGCACCAAAATAACCTCCTGTTAAATTGCTCCCTTCGGATAGTTTGTAATAATAACAAGTTAAGCACATAAGCTGTGTATGTGAAAGGGCTTGCATTACCAGTACGAGAAATGATGTTTTATACACAGTATTAAAAGTAGTTTGCCTGACAAGAGCCTATATATCTTGGAACTTTTCATTCACCTTTTCACCAATTAGCCAATAGCAGGATGTGAAATCAAACTGTCCTCAAAAGGATGAGATACAGTTACCATCTCCATTAGAGATAAAGATACAGAAGCCTCCCATGTGTACTTCTAGTCCAGTTGGTTTCTGCTGGGCCCTTTAGTATGAAGATAATGCCTCGAGGTTCCTTCGACCTCTTTGGTTGCTCCTTTGTGCAACACTGAGACTGTTCTTTCCCCCCACTAGCCAATGGATCACAACCCTTAACGTAGGATTACTTTGGCCTGAAATTGGATTCTTACTTGCTTTGTTGGATGATTTATAAGTCTGGCAATCAGTTGTCTATTTGGGGGAAAAGAAGGCTACATTACAAACCCATAGACTGTGAATTATCGGTGACTATAAGGAGTGCAACGGCAAGGTGCCAGAATACATTGTGAAATTCTGCCAATATGAGCAACCCAAAGATGCAGTCATCATCACAGGGCAAGCTGGCTTTACAAGGAACAAGTAAAGCTCACCTTCATTTCTTGTACAACTGTGCCACTGAGATTAGAAAAGCGTAAAGTAAATAATCCAATGTTTGTCATGTCACTATAGATAAAAATAAAGTATGAATCAGCTGTTCTGTTGAAGACTGTGTGGCTTGCTGTGGATTACACAACTAGCCAAGAATTCATAGTAGAATGATTTCCATCTCCTCTGAACAATTTTTATTTTATTTCTGATTCCTAATATTCACAAAAGTTTCTTCTGTTGGAAAAAAAATCTCATGATTAATAAAACCCCTGACTGCCTCTCCAGAAGAAGCCAAAAAAATCATATCCTTCCCAAACCTATATTGACACAGATGTAAAGGACTTACTGCCTAAGTCTTGCAGAAAAACACCACTCAGTCTCTCATCTGAAATACTAAAGCATTTCTATTAGTTTCAGTGTGCTCTTGGTTTGTTCGTTTGTTTGTTTGTTTGTTTGTTTGTTTTGAGAGAGGTAAAAATGAAATGAGATGGCAGGTTCAAAAACAATGTTAGCAGAGATAACAAGGGGACCCACACCCACTTTGAGGAGAAGGGAAGGGAGATATGGGGAAGGATTCTGGAAAGGAGTGACTGGAGTGGGACAGGGAGTGAGATGTAAAGTGGGTAAGTAAATTATAATAAGTAGCAATTTTGAAAAAGAATAATGTTAGCTATCTAACAAATGTCAAAGCATGTGGTTCCCACATTGAGCACTTTAGGAGAATGCACAAATGGTTACAGAAATACTATGGGGGCCAAGTAATTCCATAAACAAAAGGTAATGTGCACATAGGCAGAATAATAAAAGGAATATTTATAAAAAGGAAAGACAAAGCCAACTTGGTTCTGAGTCTATTTCTGGACATCATAAAAACTGGGGCACATTCAGAAGAGAACAACCCATTCGCATCTACTATAGCAGCCAGTTGTGTGATGTCCTGTATCATGAACAGTCCACTGAAACTTGAAGCAGACACTTCTGATATTGATTTTTTCTACCCTTATTACTATTCCAGGAAAATGCCTCCTATAAGAGGTTCCAGTTACTGTTTAGGGATATCACATGGTTCTTCTCTATTAGCACAAAGATGATCTATTCAACAAAACACATATCTAAACTGTTAAGCATATCACAGCTATATTCCTGTTGTGTTTCTGCTCATGGCCATTATATATTCAGTTGTAAATATTATTAATTTCCAACATTTCAATAATATATGCTAATGCTGACTCAGCTCCAATAAAATTGTATTTACTTTAATGTTCATGTTATATATGTATTTGCTTTAGACAAATCAAAATATTTTAAAAGCAGAAAGTCAGAGGGTTGTTTAGGAGCAAATAATAGTGTATATTACACAGTGTCATTGTTCATGAAAACAGACTGTCAGAGCTGGTGGCCTGAGATTTCAATTAATCCTTTGATAATGGTAAAACTTCTTCACTGGTTGTAAAAGGTTGAGGGGTCACTAAGGATGCTGCTTCCATAAACAGAGCACTGATGTGACAACACATATTTTTTCTATTCTTCTTTTTTATATTTTTTGGAGGGGGGAGAATAGTCAATGTGAACACTATTTTACTGCCAAACCATGTGAATGAATGTTTTCCTGTTCTAAAAATTACTTTCCTAAAGTGAAAAATGGGATTTAAAACATTTAAAACTTTATTCTCTTAATTTTATTTGTTTGTTAACTTGTTTGTTTTTTCGTGATTTTTTTTTGAGACTATATCTCCCTATATAGCTCTGGCTGTCTTAAAACTCAATATGTAATCCAGGTTAGCCTCCAAGTCACAGAGATCACAGAGACCTTCCTGCTTCTGCTAACCAATTGTTGAGACTAAAGGTATGTACCACAATGCCTGGCATTCTGCTACTTTTAATATTTAGCAAAGCAAAATGAACTTGGTAGATATTAGACAACTTCTGAAATAGATAAAACACACCTTAAAATGGGATCCAGAAAATCCGTTTTCATGAAACAATTCTCGTTCAGACATCCAAAGTAAATTTAATGCTTGGTACAAGGGGGGCATTAAGCACATGGTTTCTTGTCATGAGGAAATTCTAGATTCTCTGTCTTTCTACAAATTCTTTATTCCATTTCTCAACAGTCTGTTGAGTTTTCAGAGAGATATCCACAAGACAGATAAACAGACAGAGAGACAGACAGATAGATATACATACTAACAAAAACACCAACGAAATACTAACCGATTTCATGTAGAGGTAAATATTCATCTAAAATTGTATTTTAGAAAAAGTGTCAGAACATACTGCAGGTCTCTATGTATCTTATATCCTATTATGAATCTCTGAGTCTTCTCTATCTAAAATTTCCCACATACAACTTATTAACGTCATTAAAGAATAAGTGATATTAGCCTTGGTGTCACACATGTAATACAACCACTTGAGAGACCAAGATTGGAGCATAGAAAGGTTGAATTCATAGTGGGCTATGCTTTGAGACTGACATACTCTCTGTCTTTTTTCTTCCCCTTTCTCCCCAAAATAATGGAGTGGCAGTAATGATTTTATCTTGCAAAGGCCTATTAAATTTTCTGAACATATCGAACAAACACAAATTGGACTTAGTTCTTACATAAGCTAGCAAAATTTCTTCATAGTTATTACTTGTATTTGAAGATATTTGTGTGATGGAGTGTTAAATGGGGCTTTGTGTTTCTCATCATTCTTTATTGACTGTGGTATAGCATTTACAATTATCTACAGAAAAGTTTCAGGGGACCTAGACTGTATACTTGAACCACTGTGATATGGTATGCCCATATTTCAAAGCTTCATACATCTGTAAACACAGGACTTTGTTGGAAATACAAGAAATCAGGAAAAATGGTATATCTTGCAATCTCCTTTTGTTTTATGAGACAGTAAAAATATTGTATTTGTCTTTAATCAAAACCACATTAATCTTCTCAGGAATCTTCCCATAGAGAGAGAGTGACGTTTCCAAGATTCCAAAGAAACTGCGGAAAAAAAAACCCAAACAAACAAACAAACCCAGAAATGCCATACAACCTAACAGTTAAAACCTTTTCAGTTGGGTTGAAGGATGGCTTGGTTGTTAACAGCATGAGAATCTGAGTTTGAATCCCCAACACAGATATAAAAAATCCAGGGATGATGGTGTCCTCTTCTAATGCTAACACTGTGGAGGTAAATACAATAAGATCCCTTGAAACTCACTGGCTATTGAGCCAAACTTAATCAGAGATTTCTAGGTCAGTGAAAGAATTTGTTTTAGAAGAACATGATGGCCAGTTACAGTGACACTAAAGTTTGACTTCTGGTTCCACACTAGGGTACCCATGTATTAAATACACATGCACCCCTTGATCAACACAAAACACATGCAACCTATACAATCAACAGAGTAAAGGAGCAGTGCATTAAATTGAAGAAAGTATTTTTATATTGTCTCTCTAACAAGTGGTTAATATTCAGAACATATTATGTTCTGAATAAATATAAAATAGCGAGAAAATCCAACAGTAAAAAAAAAATCACATCCAAAATAGAGAACAGAGACATTTCTCTTAAGAAGGTGTGCAAATGCCCAACAGGTATGTGAACAAAATGTACCATGCCACTAAATGTCAGAGAAATGCAAAATCACTGTGCTAATACCCCATTAGTGTGAGAATAGCTTTTCTCCCAAAGCCAAAAGAGTTCAAAATCTCAGTGAAGTGTTAGAGAAAAGAAGAACCTTGTCCACTATTGATGGAAACAATAAAAACATGAAACTAGAGAAAACTGTTTTAAAAGAAATCAGGTAGGCATAAAGTATCCCACTATCTTATATGTGAAATCTAAGGAAATTCAGCTGATAAAAAAAATTAAAAAATTAAATGATGTTACCTAGAGACCTTGAACAAAGAGATGAGGGGACAGGAGATGTTCATCAAATGGGCACTGCATTATCAGTAGAGGAGCTGGGGATGTTTTGGTGAACTATATTCAGTAGAGTAGCCACAGATGACAATAATGGGCTATATTTTTATGAAATCAGAAAAAAAAAACAGTATGCAGGTGTTAACAGCAGATAGTAATGGATGCAGAGTGACAGTCAACCCAATTTATCACATATCACATTCAAACCCACATATTTCTGTCATTTTATGCTTCTCTTTCTTCAGGTTAAAATAAATTTAAATTTATAAAAAAGAAACCTGAATATCTTATTCTTGATTCTTCATGAAAGAATAAAACCAAAATTTTTTAAAGTTGCCTTTCACAACAGATTTTTATTGACTTCTGTATCAGAAAACACTTGAAAGGCTTGAGTGTAGAATGCACAGATTTTAAAATACCTAGAAACCCATAATTTGGGTGGGTTAATTAATGTCTCCAAATTTCAGTTTCTTCCACCATAAACTGCAATAATTAAAGGTTTTAATAAATGAGAAAATATAAACATAGGTTTATCCCAATATTTGGCATATGTAAGTATCTATTTACAAAAGTGCCCCAGTTGGAATTTGAAACATAGCCCTGGATATATGAGAAAAGCAAGCAATGTTTACATCTCTGATTCTTGCCAACACTATGGTTGACTTTTCTTCTTTTCTGTGCTCACTTTTAAATATGTACTGTGAGAAGCTATTTACCATTTGTTTGTTTATCTTTTAAAAAGTATATAAGAACTTAAAGGGAGATGGTCATATCAAATCAGAAATAAACAATGTAAGAGGGCAAACTATTTCTTTCATGTCAGTCACATAATAGTGAAACTGTGCTGTGCTTCGATCATCTGTTAAAGCAGTTCTGGTGGAGAACAGGGCAGAGTGTGTACAACCCAGTACACTTTTCTGTGAATCTCATAGGAAAGAGCATTCAAGTGAACCAGCTAATATATAGCTGGCACCAGAACATAAATGCATCGGCACATTTAGGAAAGACTAACATTGGTGCAACCAATACAGTTATCCAAGCATTTGACATAGAGCATAACCAGGGTGTGTCTGAAATTTATAAATAAGAGGGTAAATAGTAAAGAGCACAAAATCCATGAGTGGGGAAAGCAATGTAACCTCAGATGTCACAGGCACTGTTGGATGCACACTAATTTTATATCATAGTTTTTTCTTCATTTTAAAATTCATTTACCTTTTATACATGTATATGTGCATGTACACCATATACATGTCTGGTGATCACAGAGCTCAGAAAAAAAGGCATCAGATCCCTTAGAATTAGAATTATAGAAAGCTGTGAGCTGCCATGCAGGTGATGGAAAAAAAAACCAGGTTTTCTGCATGAGTTATGAGTACTCTTTCACATCGATCTAGCTCTCCAGAGTGACAGTCATTTCTTTACTTTTAATATTTAGAAATTCTTGCCCAAAGTTTTCCACAATTTATCTTTCCAGTGCCTGCTACCACTTAGCATTTGGAACCACCTACATAGAAACACTTTTAGAATAGCCAGGAAACATTCTTGTCATAACTTTTTTATTGTGGAAAGCAAAAATTAAGAACACAGAATAGAATAATTTATATTTATGTACACATCTAGGAAGGGGCTGCCATTCTCATCTCTATCTAATAAGCCAAATACAATCCTTAATCAGGGAAGGGTGTCTATAGGAGTTCCCTCAGATAGCTAATGTCAACCCTTATCAAAGCTTCCCTTTACCATAGACAGAAACTATCAAAAAAAAAAAAAAAAAACCCACACAACTTAGTGCACCTAATGACTCCATTGACAACACTATTTCTTTGCCTAAGGTTTGGAAAACAATGAGGAAGAGGGGGCTGAAAAATCGTAGGAGCCAGAAGACCAAAATGTCTGCTATGAGATTGTGTCTCCTAGAGATGACAGGGAAGCTTCCCCCATGACACTCAACAGAATGGGTGCCTAAACAAGAGGCCAACGATGGCAATAGTAACAGACAGAGCAACATGGAAAGGGAAAGCTCAAGGAGTGAAACCACTAGAAACCAAACTACAAACAACGACTGACCAGAAAGGGAGAATTAGTTTTCTCCAGAGATGAGTCTCATAACTGGTTATCCAATACCAAGAAGTGATCTTTAATATCATGTACTTACAAGTAATTCTCTAAATAAAACTTAGAAGATTGTATTTGTGTATTTGTCAACACACATGCACACACACACACACACACACACACATTATTCTCAGTTTATGTGGGTCAAAAGACTGGGTTTAGCTAGCTGTATGTTTGCTTAGGCCTCACAAGGGTATAATCAAGTCATGGGCTTAGGGAGAAGAAGTTCAGGGGAGGGGAAACAAGAAGCAAGAAGGTGATGCAACCTATGACAATGACTGTTTTCAAGGCTGACAACCAAAGTTCTAACCTAGGATCGATGTGGTGGAGGAAAAAAACCAATTTCTCCAAAAGTTGCGGTGACATGCATGCACACACACACACACACAAACAAATGTGTGCACGCACGCACACACACACACACACACACACACACACACACACACACACGCACATGCAAACACAATAATGATCAAAGAAAAATAGGCCATTTATTTGAGAGGGAATAAGGAAAGAATGAGAGCCAATAGAGGAAGAATTGAAGGGAGGAATGAAAGGGATAAATGAAGCATTTTAAACATTTTTTTCATTAAGAAACACAATAAATCATGTGTTGGGAGAGGCAGAAGAGATGGCCAGACGGCCATGGGAGTGAATGGAAAACTTCAGCTGGTGGGTGTCCAAGGGAGTGGTAAACATGCCAGAGCCCTGGGACAGGGTGACCTTAGCTGAGACTCAAAGCAGTGGTATATGGAACCTGAAAAGGCCACATCAGGAACCCCAGTGGACTGATAGGGACACCAACTCACCCACAAAACTTTTTACACAAAATGTATCCTGCCTACAAAAAATTCATGAACAGGGCACAGTGCTGAGTCTGAGGGAACAGCCAAGAAGTAACCAATACAACTAGAGACTCATCTGATGGCCAAGCATCAATCTCTGACACTACTAATGATGTTTTGTTATACTTGTAGACAGGAGCCTAGCTTGACTATCCTCTCTCAACTGACTCACACAGATGCAGAGACCCAGAGTCAAACATTGGATGGAGCTTGAGGACACTTATGGAAGAACTGGAGAAAAAATTGAGGGCCTGAAGGAGATAGGAATGCCACAGGAAAACCAACGGAGTCAATTAACCTGGAATGATGGTAGCTATCAGAGGTGGAACCAAACCACCGACTAAAGACTATACACAAGCTGGACCTAGTCCCTCGTTCTCTGCACATATGTGGCAGAAGTGCAGCTTGGTCTTTGTGTGGGTCCAGAACCACTGGATTGGGGGTTTGGGAGCTTTCCCTAAAGCTGGAGCTATCTCTAAAGCTGTCACCTGTGGAATCCTTTCCCTTATTCAGCTGTCTTGTGTGACCTCAATGGTAAAAGAGGCAACTAGTTGAGCAGATACTTGAATGTGCCAGAGTGGGATACCCAGGGGAACCACCACTGTTTCAGAGAAGAAGAGGAGAGGATATGGGGGAGGGACTGTGGGATAGGGTAACCAGGAGAGGAGACAGCAAATATAAAGTGAATAAATGAATAAGTAAAAAAGAAAGTAAAAAAAGAAATAAGACTAAACTGTGTTAAGGACTAAAGCAAATGCACATTAAACTACTTATCTGAATACTAGAAACTCTGGTAAAATCCCTCAAGCTGGAGAGTAAAAATTGGCAAAATCGACCCTGATCTGCCCTGGCTTGGATGTTCTATAGAGCAAGAAGCAATAGGCAAAGTGACTCATATCTCTCTCAAACTTTTGCTATAGGTAGTCTATCAAGAGACAAAATTGCTAGGAACTCTCTTTAAAGTCATAGAGTATCAGTGGAATGGAGATCCAGAAGACTACTGGGTACTACAGGTTAAAACAATACTGAAGGCTTTACTGTTTCTAGAAGATTTTGATCTAAAAGCACCATGTTTCAATTGTCTGGATTAATTACCCAGGGTTAAATGGTGATTGGTTTACGCTTTGTGCTTTTAATGTGTATGGCATCCTACAACTAGGCATACTTATGCCTACGTGAAAAGGAAGGATCCACTTACTGGCATATGGCATGATCCCGATCAGGTATCTAATATGGGGAATTGGGCACGTTTATGTTTTTTTTGTGCAGGATGCTGAAGGAGTATGATGGTTATCAGAGTGATTGGTGAGACATGCTGATGCCGGGACAAAGAATGATGCTGACTTGTGAGCTTGCTGAGTGCCTTGACAATGGTGACTGGGAAGCTGTATTGGACAAATGTTCCTAACCCACCTTTGCTTGCCTATATCCCAGATGGGACAAGCTGCTTTGTCTAAAGATTTTAGACCTTGTGGACAGAGAATCAAAAAGAGAAGTTATACTGACTCTTGTATTTTCTTTAAATGTGACTAGTTACTTGGACTCAATCATGTACTGGTCTAGAAATCAATCCAATACTGGAAATAACAGACTTCATTTGGAAGAGTGGATCTGAACATTTTCAAAGACACATTTAGAAGTTAGCTGCAGTTCTCTATGATGTTATGTTAACAAGAGATATGGTTGGGATATAGTTGGACTAGATTTCAAACAAGTGTTAGTACATGTGTTAAGGCTCTTTTAATTGTCAAGGTAAAATTACTTTTGTTTCTTCTACAGTATTTATTCTAAGTTGCACTGATTGTACACTTTCTAATTGTGTTAGAGTGTTGAAACCTGGCATGTCTGTTACGGGGGTGTCTATCAACCAGCTTTTGTCTTATTTCCCTAAGTATTACAGAACCTTGGTTTTCGGAAAGAAAAAAAGAAGAAAAAAGGAAAAAAAAGCTTGCAAGTACTGGAAGAAGTGAGTTAGGCTTTAAACAGAGCAAGAGGGTAGTGGTCTTGATTATTGCTGGTGTAACAGCTTTAAATACATTAATTGCTAGTACCACTGCTTCTGCAATTGCTTTGAGACAAGAAGTTAAGACAGCTACTTTTGTTAATCATTTAGCAAAAAAAAAAAAAAAATGTTGATACTAATGTGTTGAGTATACAAGAGGATTTAGATAGGCATTTGGAACAATAGACTGATGCTCTTTATTCTATTCCAATTATTGAAAGGAGGGTCAGAGTTTAAGAGTAAGGAGCCATCTCAAGTGTCATTCCAAATACCAATGTAGTTCTGTTATGTCTAAAATTTACAATGATAGTCACTATAATTAGGAAAAAGTTTAAAAACACTTGCAGGTTATTTGGCATAATTCTAAAACCTCTCTGGATATTTTAACTTTGCATAGTGAGATTATGAATTTAAAGAATGCTGCTCTGTTGAACTTTGACGCTGCAGATACAGCTGATAAAATTATCAATGGCTTGGGGTCAGTATTTCCATTTTGATCAACTTCAAGAATGGCATATATATCTTGATCATGTTAGCACATTTTGTCCTGGGAATACTTTTATTCCTGTTCATCATGTTAAAGCTTGTCTTTAACAACATCAACATGTTGGCAATCAAAGTATATGACTTGAAACTGAAAATGGACCTGCAGACAGAGTTATTAATTTAATATACTGGAAAGCCAAGGATGAGGCAAGATTCTGCATGTAGTCTTAGTAACCTAAGAAAGAAGTGCATTGCTTTTGATAATGCATATTCCATCATGGGTACTGAAGGCATCCTTGTTAGAATGACCAAAGATAGACTCAGTCTTGTTTATGAAATAAAAAGGGAGAAAATGTGTAGAGCTTTTGGGGCTGCTTGGCAGGAATCTGACATTATTAGCTAAGGACAAGGTAATAGGCTTCTGGCAGGAATCTGACATTAGGCTAGAAAAAAAGTAATTTCAGGCAGGAATCTAAATCTCTTTTTTTAGAGAAGTAGGTATTTTTTTTTGTTGTTGTTGTTGGTTTTTTTTTTTTTTTTTTGAAAGTAGAGTTTAAAAGAAGTAGGGTGCAGACATGAAAATGACTTTGGGCTAGGACAGGGCAGTAAACTCAGATATTTTGGTCATCCTGATAAGTCTTTAGAAACAGTGATCATGGGAGTGATCATGTGACTTTGTTTATCACCTTGTTTGTTCTTTGACTATTTGTGTTTATTGTCTTGCTTGTTCCTTGACTACTTGCATCTATTGTATTGCTAGTTCCTCAACCTAGAACTGACCTTAATACTTGCATGTAATTAAAATGGTATAAAAGCAAAAAGGAGGAGGGGGGATGGGATAGACTCTTTCTGGGGGTCGGGGGAATGAAGAAAGGGCATAACATCTGAAATGTAAATAAATAAAATATCCAATAAAAAGATAAGAATCTCCATTTTCTACATTCATTTATAGAAATTCCTTTACCATGACTACATTGTGTATCCTTTATTGGGAGTGGTGCCCTAAAATTTAGAGCACTGTGAAGCCCATACATTACTACATACCTGCTCTGTACAGCAAGCCCTTTGCAGTTCTCCTTGCCAGCCTTTCCTGAGATTGTGCCCTTCATCTTTTGTGACTTTTCATGGTTCCTTCCAGTTTACATCAATTCCTGAAACTATGCTTTTTCTATATATCCTTACTGTTATTTGTTCATGTATTTTTCAACAATGTCCTTTAAGAAATTTGATATTTTTCAGTTTAATTCATATGTACTAGTCTGAATTGATGATAAGTGTGGAGTCCTTACTGAATTCCTATCATGAAACCTAACCTCTAAAGAAACAGCATTAAGGGATTTCAGGAATTGATTAGCTCATGAAGGCAAAGCCCTCCCTCAGTATGAAATTAGAACACTTTGAATGAGGCTCCAGACTGGAGGGTAATATTTACCAGATAAAACATCTGACACTGAATCTTGATCTTGAGTTGTTCCAGTGCCCATAACACTAAGAAATATTTCTCTTGATTGCCAGCCACAGAATTGGAAGTATGTGGTTATAGCTACACAGGCACACAAGAACAGTAGGATCTGTTTATAGTGTACATAACTTATGCTTCATTACTTGGATAATGAATGAGTGAATAAAGACATGCTTTGTTTGGGTACATACTGGATGTCGCTCATGAACCATGTACAGGGACAGTGTGCTCAACTTCAAATATATTATCTCCTTTTAACAAAAAGAGGTAAGTTGATAAATTCAAAAACCAATGCCCAATTGCAGTGTAATTTGTTTAAAGTCATAAGAGAAGCACATGTAATCATAAAACTAGAAGCAATACTACCTAGCTTCCAGTTCAAACACATTGTGTTGTTCTCTCCTTTGAAATAGTCAACACATAAGTATATATAGTTCTATGTACTAAGGGCCAACTGTTAAGGTCAGGTATTCAGAGCACATTTCTTCTGAAGATTTCTTCTAATACGTTCAAGTACATACTGAGTTTGTATATCAAACTTGTGCTCAGGCTTTCTGTCCCGACATTGGATCTTTAAAAAAAATATATTTAAATTTTCTTCTCTTGTGCTGTGCCCACCAGAGAAGCACACAATGCCTCGAGCCTCATAACTGGCATATTGAAAAGTGACCATCCCATGAACCCCCTGGAACACAAGAAAGGGCACAGTGCTTTCCTCACCTGCTATTCATGAGTATCATTCAGAGGTAGGTCCATGTTCATGGTCACTTTCTGTTCTGTGATCTCTTGGACTAGCAACACACATGTCTGGTAATCTTGATTCTGAGTCTCTGAGGTGATCAGTCCTAGGAAGCTGAAGCATACAAGCCACTTTGGGGCCACTGATGAAAAACATAACCTCTCATCATCTTTTACAATAGTTTTCCCCAGAACTAAACTAGATTAGGCTCCTGGCATCTTATAGGTGGTCTCATATAAAGCTCTGGTTCAAAAATCAAAAGATATCTCAGAAGAAATGAATATTATCACACTTGGTTCAGGAGATATACATGGTAAAGACAGCACAGAATAGGAAGCAGAGAGCAACAGACTCAGGAGTATCCTTTGTCATTTACCAAAGAATGCAGCAAGGGAGCTCTGACTTTTTATCTGCTACTAAATGAGCACCCTTGAAAGCTATACACAAGTGTGGGACTATAACTCCAATCAAGACACTAATCACTTTTTGGATATTTGTAGTTTTAGAGTTGGATTTCTAGACTTTCAACATAAAAACAGTTGCACCAATTTTCTAATTTTATCTCATTTCATAAATGCTTTTAGGAGTTTCCTGCCTCCAGAAGGATATATGTTATAATAGTCTTTATTAAGGCCCATTGTAGAGACCCATTGAGTGAAAGCTACCTCCCCTGGTCCAAAACAATAGAATAACAATAGAATCTAAGTTGTATCTCTGAAAGATGAGGAGATCTCACAGTTCAATTCTACCCAGAAATTAAAAGTTAGTGTAGCTGAACTTATCTTTTCTCTTTGTTCCAGTTTTGTCCTTCCCTGTCTCCATTTCCCACCTCTCATAGCTGCTGAGATTTATAGTTTATCTATTCTATAATTTTTCTTTTAAGCTATTAAAATTGTTGAAGATTTCTTCAACTCCGTTTTTAATTATGTTATTAATGAGACTATGTACACTGAGAAGGGATGTCTGTTTCCTTGGTAGCATATGACATTCTAAGTTGGGTGCCCCCAAATTCCTACTAATAATATGGACTAAAGTTGGATATTGTTTCCATGTTACTGTGAAGATAACATAACTGTAAGAGTTTAAGCTGAGTGTTAAAGAATCCTCAGGGTTGAAGATTTGTTATCTATAGTCTTGACCATGCAAACACTGGCTATTAAGACTAGATGTCAGTGGAAAGAGGCATAATGAAGTTTAGAATCACTTTTTAATTTTTTAAATTGTATTTATTGATTTATTTACTTACTCATTCACTTTTGATCCCATTTACTGCCCCATCTCGATCACTCCCTCCCCAAATCCTTCTCTGACCCCCTTCCCTTCTCTTCTGATTAGATGAGGCCCCCGGGTATCTTGTCACCCTGACACTACAAGTCTGGGAGTCTAGGCACTTCTTTTCCCACTGAGGACAGACAAGGCAGCCCAGCTAAAAGAACATATCCCACAGACAGGTAACAGCTTTTAAGATAGCACCTGCTCCAGTTGTTCAGGACCCACATGAAGACCAAGCTGCACATCTGCTACATATGTGTAGAGAGGCCTAGGTCCAGCCTGTGTGTGTTCTTTGGTTGATGGTTCAGACTCTGAGAGCCCCACGGGTCCAGGTTAGTTGACTCTGTTTTTCTTTTCATGCAGTTCCTATTCCCTTTGGGGACTGCAGTCCTTTCTCATTTTTTCTAAGACTCCCCAGGTTTCCATCCACTGTTTGGATATGGATATCTGTATCAGTTTCTGTCAGCTGCTGAGTGGAGGCTCTCAGAGAACAACATGCTCCTAGATGACTTTTAAGTGAAGAGGTCCATAATTTACAATGGGCATCTTCTCTACCAATCATCTATCCCCAGTTGGACCATAACTAGCTAATAGCTCTCAAGTTCCATCTCACTTTTTTTCTAGATTAAGGATTATACCTTAAGGGTGGTCAAAAAAAAATGGAGACAAAAAATCTATACACTGTCCATGTTTGTAGAGAATAACAAAGATTAGTAATGTTTAAAAAGGTAGGGAAGTTGATGATCATTATCCATGGGCAGGACTGACAGCAGCAGGAGACAGGGGCACACATTGGTCATATGTGGGGCTTCTTCAGAGAAAAGTACCTCCTCTGATCCTGACTAATGTCCATTCCTCTTATACCTTCCTACTTCCCAGCAAACTCCTAGTGGGACAGTAACTCAAAGTATATTAAATATTTAATAAAGTCACATGAATATATTAGGTTTTGTTTTCTGTTTTCAAAATCAGACTTTGCAACACTTTGTGAGGTTATGATGGACATATGTGTTCAATGCGGATTTATCTTAAAGGTTCTTTTTAGCACATTTTAGGGTCAGGCACTTATCACTGAAGGCATGATAGCTCCCCTGATGATATTTTTGCCTCATGTTTTCAAGTACATGGAAAAAGGCACGATTTTTCTAAATATACGGTCAAGCGTACCCATTTCTGATCAACTGTGCTTTGCTCAGGGGATAAAAAAGAACAGAGAATTCAACACCCATTTGGGAATTTTCAATAAAAGGTGAATGCATGGTTTAAATAGAAAGGGGAAAAAGGAAAAAGAGATGGAGAGAACAAAAGACGGAGAGGGAAAACATGGAAGGTACTGGAGGAAAGCTTATTTTCTGAACATGAAGCCACTCTGAAGAGATCATGAGCTGCAAATTAAACAATCCTTCAGCAAGAATTTTGACAAGGAAATTTCATTAGGGATTTAAATCTCAATGGAAGCTCAAGTTGCTGCATTAAGATATGAAAATTGTGCAAATATTGTTTCTTAGAATGATGTTTGCCGCAGGTCATTGAGTTTCAGTCAATGAAATTTAGAGTGATAAATGTCCTATTGAAAATAACTAGCAGAGGAAAGGTTCCAGGAGAGGGATAAAAGAGCTCAACAGTTGGGAGCTTCAGCCCTTGAGTCATTTGGAAGAGAAGTGAGACTCCAGTGTTAAGTGGCTGTGTGACCTTGAGTTAGTAAATTTTGCATCTCTGCAGTCTAATTTCCACATCCATAAAATGTGAGCAATTTCCAAAGCACTCTTCAGTAGTCTGTGATTGTGAAGATTTAATGAAATAATCTAGGCAAAGCTCGTAGCACAGATCCTGGCATGCAGAACATCTAACCGCATACTCACAGTGATGACAATGGAGAGGAGGGAGTGGGCTAAAATCTGCCTAGTTCCAACTTTGCTCATCTTTGTGTTATAACAAAAGCTACCATCATTGCTTTCTTTCAGATAAAGATTGTGAGACTTGGAAGCCGAATAAATGTGCCACATTTTAAACCGTTATGTAAATGGTATATCCAATACATCTCAGTGTCTATACATAAACATGTTATTTTCCATCATTAGGTGGTACAGTTCTCAGAGCTAAATTCCCATTGTATTACCATAATATTTCTAATTAGATGACTCTTGGTGGTTGCTTAGAAGGCTAGTGGAATGTTAATGATCTCATAAATAAATATACACATAGATATGACAGAATATATGAATCATGCATTCATCTATGGATTTTAGATTAGTAAAATCCTTGATTTTTGATGTCAAGGAATACTGGCCCTTTGATTCTTACAGACATATATTCTTTTCTTAACAAAAAATTGAGTAGTAGGAAAATAAGTTCACATGACACCATAACCCAAAATTTAAAAACAAAACAAAACCTTGAGCAGAACAGTACAGTTATTTTTTAACTATAGATCAAAGAATGATTATTTTTCAATCCTACATAAAGTAATTTTCTGTTTCATGGTTTCATATGGTAGAAATCTTTAAGTTATTTGCCACTCTAGAGGAAGACAAGGTATAAAAAATGTAAATTATGCATTATGCCTAATTATTCCTTTCACACTATTGCTACACTAAATAATCTTAGACACCTAATTCTTAGCTATGAAGGATCATAGCGAAGTTTTTCTCTGAGGAACCCACAGTCATGGGTGTGGGTCTCACACTTAGTATCTGCACTGATAAATTTACATTTGCCTTTACAATTTAAAAATGTCTGTCATTATCCTTATTGAATTAAATTTTTGAATCCAATTGGATCACAAAATTTGATTAGGTGCTTTAATGAGAAATTATTTTATTCACTTTGTATTATCTGTAAGGCCATGTCTAGAATCCTGTCTTTAATAAAGATTTTACTGCCACATATAAAGTTTTATTTTTCTGAAAGAAGAGGCTGGTGAGATAGTGATATGGCTCAGTGAGTAATGATACTTGCCACAAAGCCTGATAACCGAAGACTTACATGGTCAAACTGACTTCAAGGTTTTCCTCTCACCTCCATGTGTGCCCAGGGTATACATATGTGCACATGAATGCATGTGTGAGCACATGCTCAAATATACACATATACAGACACACACAGGGACACTGACACACACATAAAATGCATATAAACTTAATCTGAAAAGGTATTGGAAAGGAGAAAAGGAGATGAGAAAAAGAAAAAAAACAAGAGGGAAAAAGAATGAGGAATGAGATTCAAAGTAGGGAGCATTAGGGTCCAGCTTTTTGGGAGTGGAAAGGAGAGAAAGGAAAGCAAAACAAAACTCATTTTTATGTCACACTCACAGTGTCCCAAATGCATGTCGAAGCTCAGGTTAACTGAGTTTCAGATCCCCCCTCAACAAGTTGTCACCAGCACAAAATGAGGAAAATGCATAGCAAGCCATTAACACCATACTCTCATGATAAATTCTGGAGAATGGTACTTTACACTTCTGAAAAGAGAGATCTAGGCTGGGTTGCTTGCTGGCCTTTTAACAAGCTTTGCATTCCACAAGGGGAGCCAAGTTTGCAAATAATTACAAGAAGGTGAATGCTTTGCCAAGACAAAAGACATTTTTACAGAAACTTAAAAACAAAAAATATTCTCTATTCTTAATACATTAACATTTGGCCAAGGTAATTGGGTTAGAAATTTACAAGACAAATTGTTGTACATGTTGTGAAAAGATGTGGAAGATAGCTAGACATGCTCTTCATGTCATAAAAAAAAAAGAGGACTGAGAAGACCACTTCTATCTATAATCAATATGAAATACTTTCTAAGATCCTCGTGATATATTTAGAAGTAGATAGAAAACCGTAACATTGCCTTTACAGTTTATGACATTATACTCATTGAATTAAATCTTTGAATCTATCAAAATGTCCTCTCCTTAGTGGAGATTCAATTGTAGTACTGAACCACTAACAGCAAAATAATTATCACAGCCAAAGTAAGATTTGTACTTCTAAGCAGAACTGGTCATGTTTGCATAGAAAGTTACTTTCAAATTTATATACAAAGTGAAACTAATATGCAACAGTATTGGAAACTATACAAAATTGTCTTTTTTGCATGACAAACAAAATAATAATTTCCTTAGTATTAAAATCCCTTATATGAAATAATGTGGCCAGACTGGGTTTTAAGGTTTGTTTGAAAACATCTTAAGTAATTTCATAAGCTTATTTTCTCATTTCAGTAAGGTAAATGTTAATAAGTTCACCATTATCACAAATTACCAGACAACGTCTCAGAAGCAATAGGAAAATGCAATTTCATAACATTCTTCTGAGTAATAATAAGCTATTTCTTTATATCCTTTCTGCAACAGAGTGATATTAAGAACCAGCCTGGGAACTAGGGCAGAGGTTGGTTCCCTGCAGAGGTGCAGGGTTGCCTTTAGCCGAGGGCTAAATCTCACGTGGGAAATACCCTAGACTGAGTTAGCCCTGGTTGTGCTTAGATCAAGTTCTTCTTCACCACTTTCTATCCTTGGCAGAGGATATTGGAATGCAGTACGACCATCAGCCATGTTAAGGTCTTCACTCAGGCAGGACTACCTATACATCATCCCATTACAGAGAAGAAAAAGACTTGACCTACTTGGATCCGATAAGATGGAGTCTGTTTTCGGCAGAAATTGATCACAACGGACTCCTTGGTAGCCTTCCTTGCACCTGAGAAGAGGGATAAATGACAAGCATGTGCATGTGGTTGTGAAAGACTCGAGGTTTCAGCAAGCAGATCAAGCACTAACAGTGACGTGAGAACAGTCTATTGAAGCCTTTTGTATTTGATTCAGCCTGTTTCCAGTATCCACGGGCAGATTCTTAATTGTTTGTCCAAAACAAACAAATAAACAAAAACACCCAGAAAAACACAGCTTTGCAATTATATCTGCAAAGACAGTACCAAAAGAACAATTTCCCCAGCATCTCAAATGCCTCTCTCAGCAGAGTGGATCATGGTTATCACATTACAAGGCTGACAGCAGGAGCATTCTTCTTCATACAATATTGTGGTCTCCAAATGCATTCAGAAACATATTTCAAACATCATTTTTCTTGAAAAAAAAAAACCCACATTTTCTAACATAACATAACAGTTACGGCTTTAAGGTATTATTTCCTCGTGTTTTATCCGTTTGCTCCTTTGCTGATACTGAGTTTTTTGAATTCACTCCTTGGCTATTCTTCAAATCCATGTCACTTCTTTGTCAGAAGTATCAACACTTCATCCGGCAGGATCTAAGGGGCATCTCTCTAACTAAACATCTCTGTTTGGTCCTTTATATTTAGAAAATGTATGCAAAGTGACTGGTCTCTGCCAGCCATTGTATATAACAACTATCCTGGGTGAACACACTGGTAAAGCTAGGGGAACTCTGGCTGGCACTAGTAGTAAGGTGGCTGCTTCTACACGGTTCAGTCAATCAAGGTAGTTGACCAGCACAGACAACAGTAGCACATAGACTACCAGCTCAAGTAACAAATGTAGGTACGACCCCAAACACTGTCTTGGTATTGTCCCTTTAACTGGATGGCTGTGTTCATGGGTGTGCATCAGGCTTACTTAATCTGTCATGCTTGGACTAAGCAGACAAGTCAGCATTGTCACCTGTGGAATGAACCTGTTCTAATTTTTCTGCTGACAGGAAAGTCAGATCTAAAACACAGTCATTTGCTTGTTAGAGATCTATGAACTTGACACAAGCATTCCAAGATATATTCTGCCCATGGAGAAGGGTTGTGCCTTTGTAGTGGGCTTTGTTTTCCGAGTGTGAGAACAGTGTTGGATGAGGTTTCCTTAAACAGGGCAGCACTAAAGGCATCTACAACATTTTCTGCCTTTCATATTGAGCCAAATTGGAACTCAGGTTATCAGACCAACTCTCTTCAGCACCTATATAAAACATGACAATCTCAAGTATATTTCCTGATTTTCTCCATAGACTGAGAACAAAAATTTCTGCTATGTGTATACAGATAGGCCAGGAGTCTCCAGTGCCTACCAAGTCTTCTGTGTAACCCCTTCTCTTCATAGATTTAAAATTAAAACATCTTATGTGCTTGAAATAAAGTGGGTAGACGCTTGGTTTTCTAATGTTGAAAAGGCAGCTAGACAGACAGTACTTCAGGTTGAAACATATATGTGATAATCAAGATAAAGTTCTGTTTATCGGAAGCTGCCCTGGTGGTGATGTTTATTCTTCATTCAGATTTAGCGGTGTCAAGGAACTTCAACCCTTACTACCCTATGACTGGGTTATGCCCTGGACATGTGCTATCATGAGCAAACACTTTCCTGGGATGTTATTTCCAACCCATGTGGGATGTTGTAAGTACCCTTTAACAGTTAGTTAGTTAGTTAGTTAGTTAGTTAGTTAGTTAGTTAGTTAGTCAGTTAGCTAGCTAGTTAGTTTGTTTCTTTAGTGTGAAAACTGTATCTTAGGAGAAGAGCAGCTTTGAAAGTCAAACACATTTGTTTGTTTTTGCTTTGCTTTATAAAGGCGTGTTGTTACTTAAAACACAATTTCCATTTGTGCATGGAAAAGAAAATGAAGAGGTTTGAATTTTTCACTTTGTCTTAAACCTATCAACCATGCATCAAAACCCATCTTAGAGTACAAAGCCTCATGGGGCATCAGAAAAACTGTAAAGAAAATTGTAAAGCTGCCTCCACACCTTGTGGGGTGCAGGTACTAGAGCATGATAGTGGTGCTGCAGCTTTGCTTAGGCTTGGGAGCCCAGCATGGGCTCCACAGACACACAGTCAGCCACAGCAAGCCATGCCCTGTTGGGAAAGAGGAGCAGAGGCACACAGGCCATTACTAATTAGTATTATAATTAAAAAAATTAAAGCCTCATACATTTCTTATTTAAAAAAAATCACACATACATTCCCTTGATAAGTTCAGACTCATCCAAACATACATTTGGAGTGTTGTTAGCACAGTCTGCTGATGGAGTTGTATCTATGACTATAGTAAAGCATCAGAGAAGAATAAGTCTTCTAACACACTTCTATTGCACGACCAAGTCTAGTGATGCTGTGTGGCCTGCTTCTGTTCATTATTTTGGATGGAAGGGAGAATTATTGCTTTCTTTTTGAAAAAACATAGCATAAAGAGCAAGAGTGGCAGTTATATTGCAGAATGTTTGTTTCATCTTATAGCATAGATAATGCAATAAGGAAATGGCATTTAAGAGTGTGTAAGTAATGCTTAACAGTAAATATGGCTCTTATTTTTTTTTTAAATCACAAATCTTTCTTTAACTGTGTTAGTAACCTGTTTGCTTTCTTTTCTCTTTGTTCTGAAAACTCATTCAGTCTACCTGTTTTCTGTATTTCTTTATCTTTTAGAAACCTGCATCATGGCCACTATATTAAAAAGAAAAACATAATATTATTCAGTTATTTCACAGTTGGATTCTGCATACTCAGGCAGGAAACAGTCAGGGTTGACAGAGGGTTACATGAAGAAAATGAGAGAATTATTACCAACTGTGAAATAACTACAGAGCAAAGTTGGTCTGAAAGAGCTTAGACATTATCCTGTGGACAAAATTAGCTTCAGATTACCAGTGTTTACTCTGACCTGAAGAAGTTGTCTTGTTAGAAAACTGTAACTTCTTAACAGATAATTTTGTTTTATTACTAAATATAAAAGGTCATAAGGAGGAGAGGCATGGGAAGACAAGCAGGGCAGGTGAGAACATGCAGCCACAACCATGATTGTTTCCAATAATTAGAGAGACTGGCCACTGGCAATGGTGCACACAGCACGAGGAAAGAGATGGACACTGCAAACTCAGCTCTGACATCTGTAAGGTCTAGCCAGTGAAGAGCCTGTACTACATTACACCCATGTCCGCAGAGGACAAGATTGTGTAATTTCAAATATACACATAACTGCTCTTCCTCACACCCTCTCAGATTTGCCCATACTCTCCTTCCCACATGTTGTGTTTCATTGGAGATGGCATGCATCATTTCCTATCATTTTTCTCTCCTCTACATTACCTCTGAGAAAAACCTCAGTGGCTGGTTTTAGTTGAAAGAGAAAAAGAAAGAAAGAAAGAAAGAAAGAAAGAAAGAAAGAAAGAAAGAAAGAAAGAAAGGAAGGAAGGAAGAAAGAAAGAAAAAAGAAAGAAAGAAAGTCCAAAAACAACCAGTAGAGCCATAAATTTCAGCCAAGATGAGGCAATTCAAAATGCATTATCTTTGCCTAGAATTCAATACTTGTTTTGTCTGGCCTGCTGAAACAGAAATTGCCAATATATCAAGACTACGTATGGAAGAACCCCAGAGGAAAGAGTTTTCAATAGTCCAGTTGGTACACTTTCACTGCCCCATGAACATCTTGCAGGATAGTAAATAGCAAACGAATGCAGTGACTCATGGTCACTAAGTGAGAGTTGAGTGCTTAACCCTAAATGAGGCTAAGTTTCAAGCAACAACCCAGAAACAGGAACAGAAAGAATAAGAGTAAGAAGATAGGCGGGCGGTGGTGGCACACGCCTTTAATCCCAGCACTTGGGAGGCAGAGGCAGGCAGATTTCTGAGTTCGAGGCCAGCCTGGTCTACAGAGTGAATTCCAGGACAGCCAGGGCTACACAGAGAAACCCTGTCTCAAAAAACAAAACAAACAAACAAACAAAAAAAAAGATTAAGAAGATAAAGAGGAGAAGACCAGGGTAGTACTGGTTTCAGAGCCTGACACAAGCAATTCAAAGTGATCTCAGAGCAGCTGGTGCTAATACCTGAATTGGGCCAGAATAAGACTAACTCTGTCAACAGTCAATCAAGGGTCAGGGAGAGGATCACTAGGCATAGTCCACCTGATAAAACAACTGTCTATTAATGAACTCACCAGGGTTAGTAATCATTTTCAGTTATATAGCCAAAGGTGAGTCGACTTTGTTCCAATAATTAGTTCCAACCATGAATGGTAAGGTACCTGGGCTTGGTTATCAATGGGTCATAAAACAAAATGACAGAAATATGGGGAAAGGACTCAGAGAGAAGTTGCAGGGAGGATAACAGGGGTTGGGGAGAGATAAAAGAGGTCGTGGTGAAGAATACCTTGAGTGCCCTAAATATTCACACAAAATTGTCATAGAACAAACTCAATCGATAAAAAGTGTGGTTTAGCCATGTGTATGTTTTCCAGAGGAGCCACCACCTTTGACTGGCTTAAAGCAAATCTTGCAGCTTAAAGCAAAACTTACAGAAAAGTTGAGCTTCTATTCTCACATTTCTCTTAGTTTTTGTCTGAATATACTTTGTATGAATTATTTAGTGACTTTGATTCTCATTTCAACTCAACTTTAATTAAATGAGCATAATACTAGTAAAGAAAATAACATATAGAGTTGTTACACTATACTTTCTGATTTGCCTTTGTTTATAACTAGAAACAGTATACTTTGCACCCACAACAATGGGTTTCAGATAAGGAAAATAGAAAAATATACAAACAATGCAAATGTATTTAACATAGTTTCAATACCTCTGGTATACGCAGTCTGTTAAACTTCTATGGGAAATATACATGCTTGATTTAAAACAAATCAAATTAATTAGTTCTCTGAAGAAACTTTCTGCATACAAAGTTTATATATTCCTGATGGTATAATGATTCATTCTTAGAAAAAATTGTCATTCCTTTGGATGTGACTATAAAACAGCTACTAGGTGGTCATGGTGAATCACTTCGACAATTTCAAAGACACTATGAAATATAGGTTTGACCAAGGACAATTTCTCCAAGTATTTTACTTTGTCTTTGGTTTATACTCTTCACTGCCAGTCTTTGTATAAGGAAAAAAGAGAGAGCTTAATAAACCTACATTTAGTATTTGGGGACTCAGTGATTATAGCATATAATATATGATTATAGTATTTAATAATCATATATTGATTGTTGTTGTAATCTTCTGGATCAAAGAAAATAAAAGTAGTTAATGTCTAGAATTACAGTTTATAATAAAATATAGTATAAAAGTGTCTCATAGTAAGCATTCAGTAGATCCAAGTTTCAGCGTTCATTGAACTACCATCTCAGCTTTCAGGAAGGGAGCAGACACAGCACAGTTATCTATGCTAATTCAAGATTCCATGACAAGAATTATACTCCCTGCAAATACAATAGGCTGACTTCAATCCTCTGCCTTACCTATGATCTCTCTGATTTTCTCTATGGAAATTTGCTCAGTGTATAGATTGTCATTTATTCCAAATTTTATACAAAATTAAATACTTGAAAAATATGGTTTAGATACTATGAAGTGAAACTATTATTTTAGAAGTCACAGACAAATTTATAAGTTATTATCTAGTATTAAAATGTCATAGATACTGATTTAAAGACAAATTTCTTGATTAAAAAAATTCTAATTACCTATGGCTTGGAAGAATATTTTCTAATGAATAATAACACTTCTCTCTTTTTATTCATTGTTTCAAATTATAGACATTCATGTCATATAACTTGCCTTGAAATTTATATATATTATGGGAATGGTAATCAAATAATACAATCATTGTCTTACATATTTTTCTTCCATAAGAATACATTAAAGTTTTCAACAGCTTTTAAATACATAATAGATGGTACATAATGCATAGAAGATAAAAAATGTCTTTGAACTTCTTTCAGATCAATATGTATGTTTGTTTACTCAATATGGAAAACAGTGTGGAACTTACACAAAAAATAGAAAATATATCTGATTCAGCAACCTTACTATTAACTTTCAATATATAGTCAAACCAAGTTAAAGCATGATGCTAAGGGGATATTTGTATGTTTATATTCACTGCAGTGTTATTCACAGTAGCCATCATATAAAGATGACCTAAGTACCTAGTAATAATGAAGAGAAAATAGGTAAAGCAAATACAAAAACAATGAGATATTTTGAAGTGTGATGAAAGAATTTGCAGTGCTTTAGAGCATCACAGATGAACACTGTGTGCACTGTGTACATCAGTGAAGTATACTGTGATGTGTGGAACCATCTAAGAGCACATGCTGAATCCTTTGTTGATATCGTCCATCTGTGTAACTTAAAACTTGAGTTCAGAAATGGAGCAGAAAGGTGCTCTTCTAGGAAGCTTTTGGAAGCTTCCAGAACTTTCTAGTCCTTCTAGGGCTAGAAAACCAGTGTTGATGACACTTCTTAATGGTAGACTCTTGATTAAAAACAAAATCAAAAGTAAAATGTATTAATCAAACAAGAATTAGAATCAAGTAACTTAAAGTGAATAACTTAGCACAAATAAAATAGAAGTAAAAAAAATCATAATTCAAAACCTGCTTGTTCTGAATATAAATGTGATGGATGGGCCAGAAATTTTTCTTTCTAAGGATCTGTAACCTAGAGTCCTTGGCTCAAAAACATTAATAGTTTTAGAACAAATGCATGTCCCCAGCCAATCTTCAATTGAAACTAGACTGTAGGTTTGACCACAGAGAATATTGCAATATTGATTAAAGTGTAAGCTTTCTTTAGCTGAACTGAGAATTTAATTAAGTGGTTTTATTTAAAAAGGAACACTAATTAAGACAGCAAGATCTGTTCGTTAACCACTTGGTATTAACATTATCTACTGATTAGCTTTGGGTACAGCCTTTCTACAACACTTTTGACTATAAAAGGAAGAGTTTAGGGTTGGATTTGTGTAAATTTCGGTGTAGCAGCTGTCTTCAATAATGTGGAGATTTCTTAACATGTTACATCAATGCCTTATCAGTTTAGAGGCTTCCCAGAATGGCGGATGGAAATAATCTAATGCCACCCAGATATTTCTGACTAATGAAATTGTATTCAAAATCTGAAGAAAACACTAGTATTCATTTTATAATTTACCTCTTCAGGCAAAATCTGGATTGAAAAAAATTGAATATGAAATCTAATGGAGACCAATTTCTTAACTTAAAAATACTGTGATTTCACTTTTAAGTTTTAAGTCTTCTACTTAGATGTAGGACATAGAATACATTTAGTCACCAAGGAACATCGGTAAAGAGTGATGAATGTCAGACATTCTGAAAGGACACAATAGTAAATGTATGATTATGCAGCCCTAAGGTCTTCTCCACCAGACACAGTAGCAGCTACCTGGCCAGGTATGTCATTTGGCATCAGTAAGTAAAGCAGTGGCCATTAACCCAGGTTTTATCATTCTACCTCTGATTATGGCACAGTCTCCTTGGGACAGTAATTGCTGTAGTGTTAATATTAGTCTCAACAAACATGTAGTGTTTAATATGTTTGCCTGGCCCTACTTAGTCTTAACTTTCACTTCTCCATTACTACACCCATTACAAAACTAAAACATATAACACAGAATGAAGGTACCAGACAATTTAGGTTATAGCATTCTATGATTTAGTAAAATATTTTATATTGTATACCATATAGTACAATGATTCAATACAATACAATACAGTATAGTTTAATTTAGTTAAGGCTGACTAACCCACCCTTTCCACTGTAGCTTAGATTTTTTTTACCACACGTACCCAGAGCTCTTATAGTTTATTTTGATATTATGTAAAGTGTCCTGGTGAACCAATCAAAGCACACACCTGCAGTTTAGTGATTACAAACAGCGTTACTTTATTTGATCATTGCCTCTTGTTAAAGTAGCCTGTCAGTGCTCAGGCTGTTGAAGAGGTACACGCTGTATTTGTAGCTGTGCTGTGTGAGCTATTTTTTAAATTATTATTAAAATAATAATAATAATTTGCCCAAGATGAGCCTACTGACATGGTAGGATTTGATGAAGTCTTTCTATGGGAATTGCAGATACCCAGCTTGTGATCTGTCTCTTCTGTTCTTAAAACTATGCTCCTACATGACTAAGGCCCTGACCTTTGACCTTGGTTGTCTCCTAATAGTTCTACCTTCAAGTACTATCACTGGGAGTAAGTAAAGTTTTCATATACAGCTTTAGGGGGTAGTACAATTCTGGCTATTACAGATACCAGGTATAGAACTGATGTCCACAAAGCAGCCAAGGCCACAGCATGAATTCCCCTATGCAAAGGGTGTCAAGATAAAATCAAAAATCCAGTTTAATTTTTATTTTGGATACATGAGATTATTTTTATGTGTATCAGACATACAATACATGAGGTTGAAAATAAAATTGTATTCATTGTTTCTATGAAGTGTGTAACTTTGTGTAATGTGGTTTATTTGCTAACTCAAGCAAACTTATGGGGACAAAAATGAATCTAATCACCAACAGGAATACACAGATTTAAGCTAAGATATAGTGTTGATACCGTAAGTATTATTTCAGCATTCAGATGTATTTTGCAACGCTGTAATGCCATTGTTTGCTGTTTTGTTTTAGATAAGGAATTCAAGTATCTTATATATCCTTGTATAAACCACATAAAACACTTAATGAGCTCACACAGCACAGCTACAAATACAGCGTGTACCTCTTCAACAGCCTGAGCACTGACAGGCTACTTTAACAAGAGGCAATGATCAAATAAAGTGACGCTGTTTGTAATCACTAAACTGCAGGTGTGTGCTTTGATTGGCTCACCAGCACACTTTACATAATATCAAAATAAACTATAAGAGCTCTGGGCAGTAGCTTCATTAGGATAAAAGGTTAAAAGAACTTCTTCCTGCTTCATTCTTCAGCTCACTTTACTTTGGATCTTTCTAATACTATTGTGAAATTGAATTTAAAAAGCAGTGTGCAGAGATGTGTCACACAGGGTAACGATTGCCAACATTTGATGATCAGATGTATGGAGAAACCCACAGAGATAGAGACAGAGACAGAGACAGAGAGATCAAGGAAAGAAGCCAACCTTCTCTGTCTGGGCTGTGCAAAACAATACACAGCTTGATAAGGACACATCAAAAAAATAAATGAATTAAATAAGGCTGAGAGATAGATAATTCTTATTTAAAAGGTGTCCCCATGATTGGCATTATAAAGGAGAAGGCCAGTTCATTAACAAAGAAACTGATAAACCACCCACAGCATATTTCAAAAGGAGTGGTAATAATTACTGTCTCCTTGAGAAAGGGCCAAAGTAGCCACAGTGTCATTTACAAATCTCCTTGCAAACATCACAGAACAAGCTGAAAAAGTTACAGAGCTTTCTGATTTAATTAAGGCAAAGGGGGAAAAAAGACTTTTAGCTTACATGTCCAGATCATAGAAAGAAAGCTTTACATGAAATGTAGATTATTTTTTAAAGCCATTTTAGAACGCTCTGGAGATGCAGAGCCCTAAGTCAATAGCAAAATGTCTCATTTCTCTCAGGATATTGTCCAATCTGCTAACAAAGGACAGCATTTCTGCAGTCTAGAGGAAGAGAGCAGCTTTGTTTGCAATTACAATACTTGATCTCCCTTGTGTGATCAATAATTTATTGCCGAAGAAAAAACAAACAAGCAAAAAAAACAAAAAACAAAAACAAAACAAAAAACCAAACACAAAAAATCGGATAGAATCTTTCATTATTATTGGCATTCGTCAGTAAGAAGGAAGCTTTCTCCAGAATGAAGAATGATTTCATATGAAAATCAGTCATGTAACTCAGACTGAGTTGACCTTGAGGCGGGATCTGCCCTCCCACCCTAACCTCACCCCCCAACTTGATTCAGGCTTAGGTTTAAATGAATACTCAGTTAAACATGAGCAGTACAAGTTTGAAAACCTGTTAGAAAGACATCAGAGGAAACAAGAGAACTGTGTGACTAGACCAATATCAGTTTTGTACAAAAGCCACATTTCTTAATTATGATATTCTGCACACTGAAGAGTCATTAAGACAAAGTTTGGAAAATGCTGCTGCTGCTGCTGCTGCTGATAATGATGATGATGATGATGATGATGATGACGATGACGACGACGACGACGATGATGATGATGATGATGATGATGATGATAAGCTAGGTAAGTGTAATGCCCAGAAGTAACCTGTAAGCCCCACCTGCCCAGGAACCAAGGAACTTCCTGGAATGCTAGGAGTTGTAGTTCTTGGGAAATTACAACGCCTTAAGGGATTGTATGGTGGCATATAGGTCTGGCCACATAAACCACTGAAACACATGGCTCAAGGCCATTCTCAGGTGGGAAGTTCTGAGGAATCGTCTTGATCAAAGTCCATCCCTTGGTCGGTATTTGATATTTTATTAATGCTTTGTTTAAATTTGGTGCAAAATGGTGGAGTTGTTTTTTTATCTGGAGAATTGCCAGATTAACATAAGAAAATGAGGGAAGAGAGTAGGTATGGGGAACTACACACCAAGATATAGAAGCTCATTTGTTATTCAGAGATTTGAAATAAGCAAAAAGGAACATCTCAAAAGCTGTGTGATCAGCTTGCCTGCGTTTGGGGAGAGGTTACAGAGAGGAGTTGGGCCTAGGGTGTTGGAGAGTCACTTGTGGTTGTCTGCTCTTCCTTAAAAAGCACTTCGTGATGTCTGCCTTTGTGCTTCAGGCTGGTTAGCCCTGAGCGTCAGAAGATTCTCCTGCCTCCATCTCCCATCTGCCTCTAGGAATGCTGAGATTAAAGATGGGCATACTACTTAATTAGGCTTTTATGGAGATGCTGGAAATCCGAGCTCAGGTTGTAAGGCTCGTGGAGCAATTGCTTTATCCATGAAGCAGTAGCTCCAGCCAGCATTTATGCATTTTTAATATAAAAGTATGGGTACTGGTGATACCACACAGGATGTGGCAGACAATTTAGCTTTTAAATATGATTTTTTTCTTTGATGTGCCGACTCTACCAAATAGTCCCATTTTGACTTGACATTCTATAAGTAGAGTCCCCCAATATCATATTATATGATATACAGGTACACTTGTGTGTGTGTGTGTGTGTTTGTGTGTGTGTGTGGTATGTGTGTGTGTGTGTGTGTGTGTGTGTGTGTGTGTGTGTGTATATATATATATATATATATATATATCCACACCAAAACCAAAAACAGACCATCCTAATTAAGATTAATTAATTAGAGAAGAAAACATGCTCCAACTGCCAATGATGTGTAGAGGAGGAAGTTTTCAAACAAGAATTTGAGACCTGGAAAAGAAATCAAAGGCCATAAGTACTAGAAAAAGGTTCAGAACCCATGTTTTGTTTTGTTTTGCTTTGCTTTCTTCAATTTGTCTGCTATTAAATGCTTTCTTCTAAAAACATAAAAGACATCCCTAAGTTCACATGCCATGCCTTTTCTGAATCATTCCAATGAAACATCGGTTCCTTTGTTGTATTCCACCTTATGTCAAAGCCAAGATTAAAAGGGGCTGATAAAATCAAAGCTACTGACTTACAACTGACAAGGCATACGCAGATTGTGATGTCAACAGAGTCCCAGAGCCAGTGTTAAACTGACAGTGAAGAAAACTGTCTAGATAAATCTGACCATATATATCCACGTGTCTATGTCCACATACAAGTGTGGACCATGTAGAACATTTGGCCAATACAGCTCAAAAATTGCTTGTCTGTTCTTACTTATGGAACCTGTCTTCACATCAGCCTCCTATGTGAGGAAGACACTTTTCACCATGTTTCCTGACCAGAGGCTTCAGCTAATAGAAAGCACTAACTTTGAATGCTTGAGTCTTCCAGTTCATTTTCTGTGTTTGTGGTTTATATCCTATAGCAACTAGATTTATTTGGGGTGACAGCACCTGCCTGGTAGAGCTCCTTGATTCACACTGAGTGCTCCTGCACTCTTACTCTGTTTCCCTCTGCGTGTAAGTCTCCATCTCTGTCTCTTCTGCCTTCACTCTCCATCAACCGGAAGTAAAGCAATTTCACTCTATGTTAATTTACCATTCCCTGTTCAGATTCTCACCGTTCTTCACCTGTGCCATAATCTTTAGTATATTTTCTTGACTAAAAGATAATTCTGTGTTCAACTATTGAGGCAGATTTCTTGGCATATTAATTTATTTAATAATAATTGATCATTTATATTGACAAGTTGGAATACTTTCACATAGTAAGTTAAAAGGTTTATTGAATATTATGTTTGTTTTCTTTTATCAATTTCAAACTCAAACTCTGTTAAATTACTCCATTAAGTGAGAATGAGTATATCATTATATATATATACATACACATATATATATACATATGTATGTATGTGTATATACACACACACACACATATATATACATATATATACATATATATATACACACATATATATACACACATATATATATATACATATATGTATATACACACACATATATATATATATATGTGTGTGTGTATATATACACACACATATATATATATATACATACACATATATATATATATATATGTGTGTGTGTATAAATTGATAGGCCATGCCCTTACTAAAAATAGTTAATAGATCACAAAACAAGAATATATACACAAGTCATAAGAATAGTTAAGCACACCAAGAAATCGAGAAACACAGTCCCAGGTGTTGATTCGATTTGAATATGAATGCAACTTTGCACACATGACTTCCTTGTGTCCTGGGGCTCTGAAGTGCATTTCTCTCAGCCCCATTAGAAGTACTTTCTTTTCCTGAGAAGATGCTGTGAGAGTTACTTCATCTCACTTGTGTAAAGCTTTCAATACATAGATGCTTGACATAGTCCCGCAGGGAAGCTTGTCTTTGCTTTAGTGTTTTTTTTTCTATAAAATGAAGTCCTTTCTAAGAACACTTTCTCGTCAATGTATTCTAAGATAAACTCAAAGAAGAGCATACACTGAGATCCCTCCATGGTTCATGTTAGTAGAAAGTAATCATAAGCTATTTAGTGATTTTAAGTCATTACTCATCTCCCGAGCTTTCGTTTTAGCTTGCCAACAGTCCAGTTAAGTACTGTAATGGTGTGAATGAGAGAGCTCCCTCAGAGGCTTGAGCACTTTATTTCTAGCTGTTGTTGATGTTTGTAGAAGTCCTGGGAGTGTGGCCTTGTTGGAGGATGTAACTCACTGGAGGCTGGCTTTCTGCTTATGGTTCAAGATGTGAGTCCTCAACTTGGAGCTCAAGCCATCATGCTCTCACTCTGCCTTCATGAGCTCGTAACTGTCCCTCTGGACCTGAGAGCTAAAGCAAATTATCTCTACCTGGAGTTGCTCTGGTCACAGTGTTTATCACAGCCATAGAAATGTAACTGAAACAAGTACCATGCTTCTGAATTCCACTTACCTGTTCCTACTCATGTGTGTGTGCATGTGTATGTCCCTGTGAATGTGTCAGTGTGTATGTGCATGTGTGCTTATGCTTGTGTGCATGTGTGTGTCAGTGTGTATGTGCAAGTGTGTGTGCACATGCATGTGTGTGCACATATGTGTGTGTGTGTATGTGTGTGTTTAAGCTATAGTAAAAAAATGTCTACCTCTGTCTCAATGTAGCTCTTCACTAGTCTTTCCTACCTATGCCATGTGTTCCTTTATGACAAATGTTTCCAATGGCACACAATAAGATACATGCATGTGCTCTCACATCTTGCTCTCAGCACCTTGAGGCAATGATATTTTTTTCTTCTGAAATGTCATTTTCTCTTTTGGCACCACAGCTAATCTCTCTGGCATAGCATATTATAGAGCCCTGCCTACTAATTACTTGAATTGTCTATACTCTTTTGAAGATGGAAAGCCCTACTATTCTTATCCTGTTCCTTGGCTTCAAATAAAAAGTTATGTCATATAAAAGTTTTGAGGGATTTATTATCAGACACACACACACACACACACATATGTGTGTGTGTGTGTATACATATATGTCACACAATAATTCTGATTACAAATTTAATGATCTACTCTACAAACTTCCTAAGACTACAACATAATTAGTTCAGTTTATAATTAGTAGTTCAAAAAATAATACTCATTTGTTAGAAGTAAATAAGAGACTGGGGCTACTGTAAGAAATCTAAGTTCTTTGATATAAAAAGTTGTATTTATCAGGTGCTTTCTTTCTATTTTTCAGATTCTATGCTAGACACTTAACATAATTGGCTACATGTTCCACTTGACAAGAATTGAGTCAGCATTATTTTATTTGTGACTTTACAGATAAAGCCAGAGGTATAAAATGATTTGGTAGTCTGACAATGTCACCAAATCAGTAAGAACCGATGTTGTTATTTAGGCCCTGGGACTTTTGATTATGACCTTTCTTTTCTGAGCACTGGGAACCTTCTTCATTTTCTGTGCCCATAGCTATCCACCTACATTTATAGAATGCTCAGTATTAGAAGGACTGATTGCTAGGAAAAAGGAGTAAACAATGAACAGCAAAGGAGAAAACACTGTGGGAAGGTAACTGTGTCCTTGGTGCATGCAATATAACTTCAACAGGTCTACTTTTAACTGTCAGCCTTTCCTACAGGCACTGAAAACAGCTTGTTCAGAGAAGCTTGGCTGTGTTCTGGAGAACGACCTGGGCAAAGTCTCCTTGAGTGGAAAGGGAATGCAACATCAGTCATCATACATTGATTGTTATCTTGGAACAGTAAATTTGGTCTTGTATTGTGGGACTTTTGACACACACAAAGACCTTTGGGTACATGTTTGGGAAGGGACTGTAGCTGTCTATAAGAAGACATTTTTTTAGTTTATGTTTTCTACATGGGAACTAGTGAACATAAATGAGATCGTGGAAGCAGATCACGAAACTTTGTTTACTTAAATCTGAGCTTTCGTTCTTTAAAAATGTCACCAGAGAGAATGAAGTCATTCAGCACAGCCTTGGGCTTTATGATGAAGACGTGCAACTCCACACTTTCTGGGATGTAGTTCTTCATTGTTATGTCTCTGTCATTTGGTCCTTCTGTGAAGGTTCTGGGGGTATTTGTTCCTTTGTCAGCCCGTATTACTCAGTGAAGGAGCTATATATAAAAAAATAGGTTCTAAGCAAGAAATGTATGATAGCATAGGGAGAAGTTTCTATTCACTGATTACATAAAAAACATTTTCTTTAATTATATATATATATATATATATATATATATATATATATATATATTCCTAAAATATTTTAGCATTGTGTATCTACAGCTTAGAGATCAAAGCATTCAAATTTCCCATTGCAGCATAATTTATATTGGCAACCAGAACACTAGTGTTCTTTATGGATCCTTTAAATTCCATATAAAGAGCTTTGCAATCAGTGGTAATCAGTTTCAAACCTAATTTGCTTGGCATGATGCTATTAGCGAAGGAGTAGGTAGTTCAGTGGTAAGTCTCTTGGGTCTCTGATTCCTCCCTAACACCTTCCTCTATAATCATAAATGACTGTCATAAAATAAATCAAGGTTTTATTTTGCTTTGGACCTAAACTTTCTTGCATATTTTATCAGAGGTGACTGCAAGTGACTTCCATTCTAGTTCCGATTAGCAGAACAGTAGACATACACTTAATCTCTAAATTATAAATCTTCCCTGTAAATTTTTTAGAGTGCAGCTGGTCATACAAAAGTTTCAGTGCTGATCTCAAGGGAGAAGAGCATGTGTATGCATTTGTACCTGTAAAGTCACCTCCACTGGAAAACTGAGCTGAAGACTAATAGGTAAAAACATGTACTCTTTAGGTCTCTCTGCAGTTGCTCAGCGCAGGATTACTCTGTTGCTTAGTCAGGTTCCTATAGTATTTCTATACAGTTGCACTAATATAAAAAACAATATGAAGTTCACCTTTTGCGTGTGTGTCTGTGTATCTATCCTCTCTAAATTCAAATGCTGATAAATACATCTTCGTGGCATGTCCTTGGAGGCAGAGACTTTGAAAAGTGATCAGATTGGGAGAGTGGACCTCAGAAATGAGATTAGTGTCCTTGGTCCTAGTGTCTTTTTATTCTCTTTCTGCACTGGGCATTTGATGAGCAGTTGGCAGTTAGCTGCATGTAAGAAGGTCCTCACTCACACCCTTCATTCTGTCACCCTTACAGCAGACATTACAGCCACCAGAACTTTGTAAAGTACTTGGTCAATGGAGATTGTTGTAATATTACAGACTAGCTCAGAGTGGTTTTAATTTAACCTTCTTAGTGATGTTATATAATTTTCAAGGCATCTATCTGAGTGAACCTTTGACATGTCAATAGTACTCACATATGTGCTTTATTTACATAATGGAAGCTGCTACCCTGTGACATTTCCATTTTGGTTTGTTTTAGTACAACTAACTGAGCCTCAGAAAAACATAAATGTTTGGAAAGAGATGCTTTGTTGTCACTGTAGTTCTGAGTCAGAACAGGAAAAGTACCAAGGATACTGTTGAAGGTGCTGAGATTAACATCTAGCCATTTTGTACTCTAAAATCCAACCCACATTTCTCAATCCAATTCAAATTCTGTCTTGTTATTTCGAAAAGGAATTCTGATCTTCATTGCCCATACCTAAGAAGCTTCTCCAGGTTACTTCTTATTCATCTTAAAATTGAAACATTTATAATAAAAGCCCAAGATTTACACATTTAAGAATAGATAAACAAAAATAGTCTAAAATATAGCTTCTAGATTTTTAATATTCAAGTGGAGACTTTCTTTCTCATCTCTGTGAGCCATTACCCTTGGGGAGGAGGAAGCCTCATTTAAGTAATAGTTAATAAAGCCTAGTGATGTGAGTCAAACCTACTAATTAGCACTCCAAAACTGAGAGAAGGAAATTGAGGAGTTAGGCAAGCCTTGGCTACACAGCAACATTGTTTCTAATACAAATACAACAAAATCAGATGTATTTAATAATTACATAAGAAATATATATATGTATAAATGTATATGTGTATGTATACATATATGTATAAATGCATACATATATGTATATATATATATGTACATATGCACATGGTTTGATATGTCACCATATTTTTCCTGTAAGAATATCAGCAATATAGATAAATCAATCTAATTTTAGGACCTTGGACATAATTTTCTCATGTGAAAAACTGAACTTTTTAATATGCACAACCCTCCATAAGAAGGGAAAAGCAAAGTACCCTAGTTAAACTGAAAAGGAGAGATCCTATCTTTATATAAATATTTGCTAGAAGTCATAAGCAGAGCAAATCCCTTCCTGGCATTTTTAAGAACAGAAGAAACAAATGAAAAGGAAAACTTTTGCAAAGAAGCCTGTGGTGCAGAGGCACTGTGGTACGCTTTTGTTATCCCTGTCTGGTGCTGCAGCTGCAGCTGATCGCCACAGGCATGTTGGTGGGGGAGGGAAAGTTCACATTTGTGAAAGAGTACCATTTGTAGGAAGACAGTTGGTGAGAGGTGAAATGACTGTTTTGTGGAGACAAGATGGAGGCCAAAATAAAGAGAAAGACTACCAGACAGATCTAAGCACATCATCCTTCCTTGTCATCACACAAACTCCACTGATTGAGAGGAGGAGGCTGTTAATATTACATCATTTCAAGATAGAATGATGTCCCCACTAGACAGTATACTGCAGTCCTTAATTTCTTTCGTGTGCATGGTGTGTGTGTGTGTGTGTGTGTGTGTGTGTGTGTGTGTGTGAGAGAGAGAGAGAGAGAGAGAGAGAGAGAGAGAGAGTAAGGAGAGAGAGAGATCATGTGATTGGGTGTCTTCCTCAATCTTTCTTTGTCTTGTTTTTTTTGAGAGAGCATCTCTCTTGAGAACAGTAGCTTACTAAGGACAGTTTGGTTTCTTCTTATAAATTACCATGTAAAAGAAAGGCATGGTGTCTTCAGATAACTTCAGTAAGCTCTCTGTTTCTTAGCCCTGGAGTGTTGGAAACATCTGTGATCTTTTCCCCTTTCTTTACAACCCCTCATACAAAAGCAGAAACTACAAGTTCAACGCAGTCCTTTGAACTATCTAGAAACCTAGTCACTTATACCTCCACTGGTGCCAAAACTCAGGTTCTCAATATAGCTGGTTTCTACAAAGATAGGTAAGCATTTGAGAGCATTTGTCAAACCTCTTCCTGCTCTGAGCAAGTTTCTAATTGATTTATGGTGTTATTTAAAAGTTCTTCTCTGACCTATAGCTCCAGCTGCATACGTAGCACAGGATGTCCTTATCTGACATCAATGAGAGGGAGGCCCTTTGTCCAGTGAAGGCTCGAGGACCCAGTATAGGGGAATGCTAGGGTGGTAAAGTGGTAATAGGTAGGTGGGTGGGGGAGCACTCTCAAAGAAGCAGGAAGAGGGAGGATGGAATAGGGGGTTTGCAGAGAGAAACCCGGGAAAGCGGATAACATTTGAAATGTAAAAACACAAAATAATAAATAATAAATAAATCAACAAATAAATATTCTCCTCCAGGCCTCCTGCCACCCTACAACTTGCCTCAGTCTCACCCTACAGCAGCCACCTCATGACTGGCTTTCTCTCCCAGGCCACTGAGATGTTGCTATGGCATTTAATGTGAGCAGTGACTTGTCCAGCACTCCATCTCTGCCGCCACCCCTTTCACTCCAGACCCCAGTGCTTCCACCTCATTCCCCCAGGTTTCCATCTTTTAGAGGCAGCTATAGACTCTGCTGGGAACTAGCAATGGGATGCATGATTCACTGATTCAAACTCCAGAGTTGAAGAACAGCATTTTACTAACCTGGCCCTGCAGGGGTTTCTGATGCTTTCTAGGGCTTGATATTCACTATTCTACCATAACACAATGGAGAAACCAGCTGCTTTCCTTTGCAGTGAGACACAAATCAAGCATACATGCTCTAAAAACTTCAGCTACTTTACTGATGGTCTAAGTCAAGAAAATGTTGTAAGACACCGATTTGTTACATTTCAATGTTAGTACCATCATTATAACAATTTAAGATCTTAGAAATTAAAAAGGGATTCCATTAGTTATCACAAATAGTAAATATTTAAAATGTATGCTTTTCTACAACTAGAGGTAAACACTTAGGAAGATATTTAAATGACCAATATCACTCAAAATAGCAACCAAAATTACCACCTATTGTGGAATAAAACTAACCAACAAAGAATAAGATTCTCGGGGTTGTAGAGACGGCTCAATGGTTAAGAGCACTGACTGTTCTTCCAGAGGTGCTAAGTTCAATTCCCAGCAACCACAAAGTGACTCATGACCATCTGTAATGGGATTCAATGCCCTCCTCTTATGGTATGTCTGGAGACAGTTACAGTTTACCCATATACAGAAAACAAAGAATTCTTCATTTTTTTTAACATTTTTTATTGGATATTTTATTTACATTTCAGATGCCAATCCCTTTCCCCATTTCCCCTTCCCAGAAAACCCCTATCCCGTGCCCCCCTTTTACATTTGGCTTTTATACAGTTTTTTTAAATGTTAATCAAGGGCTTTATAAGCATGGTAATGCTCAGTCAGAAGTGTCACCTAATACCCAACCTAGCTATGTAAACTATCTTTGACTAGTGGAGACATGTGAACTTCTGCCTCCATGCCCCCTCTCTCTTTCTCTCTCTTTTTCTCTCTCATTACCTAGCTTCAAAGAATTCTTTTAAAAAAATATTGATTCTTCCGGGTAAAAATTGGAAAATTTCATGAGAGAGCTAAAAGTGATTCATATGGATTTATGTGATTCATATAAATGGGAAAAAAAAGAGGAGATAACCTAAAAATGGTAATTAATGTCACTATCCCAGCATTATAAATTAGTACTTCTCTTAAATTTATCTACACATTAATAAAATTCCTTTGCATGTATATGTGTATGATTCAAATAAACCCATACAGAACACTGAAATGTCAAAGGAGTTAATGAATAAGGAAACAATCTTTCAAGTTCTATGCAGTGCTGCTCCAAGTATAACTGTCCATCTAAATATAAGCATTGTTACTACAGAGAAGCAAACCCCATTGCATTAACTGCATGTATAGTAAACAATAGGGAAAGTAGCTGGAGGATAAAGCTGTGTGCAATCTATGTGATGCTCGCTAGCATTAGAAGTTGGGGTAGAGGGAAAGAATGCAAAACTCAGAGAGTAGATCATGTTTGTGGGATACAGAGTTGAGTAATAGATCCAAGTACCTTCACCCATAGTCACAAAGGAACCTAGACATTTTACATGCTTAAGTGTGAAAAGACAAAATAAATTCAAAAGAAATCATAGGAGGACGTGATCACCGTAAATTTAATTTAATAAACAAATGTACTTAGTGAAACACAGAAGAAAAACTATTTACACTTAAAATTCAATCCAGATGAATTCCTAACAGCAAACTCTAACACTTTGGCACAACTTAGTGTAATAAAGAGTACATTTAGAACTGGAGACAATGGCTTAGAGACTAATAGTGCTTCATGGTATTATTTGCATATTAGATTCAGGTATTTTGACAAAATAAAACAAAAATAAGTCTGGTCAATTTTTCCCTCTCTTCTTGTTTCTTTTACAAAACCCATTATATCCTACAAAATTGTTCTTCAGACTCCCTTCAGGTAGAATTTAAGGAAAACGTTTGACAACTGCTTTGAAGATATTCAATATGCTTGCTGAGATTAGTTATTAACAAAGAAAAGCAACCCTTGCTGCTGTGAGTCAATCATTTCTAGATACAGCTGAAAAGCAAAGTAATGAAAATATAGTCCTAGGCAACTGACCCACAGCAAAGCCAAAGGGACAAAGGAACAAATCAGTAGAAAAGAATGACAGCTAGATATGTCATAGTTAACCTGAAAATAGCCAAAGACAAAATCTCCAAACTAGTTAGTATCAGAACAAAATTCACAGAATCAAAATTTCTTGATTTATAATAATGGTGTTCCCTAAATAGCCACATCATCCTAAAGTCCTAGGCCACAATGGATAATGACCCAGGACCCAACCCCTCTATGTCAATTAAACTATCACCTTCTACACATCCTAGAATTGCCATGCTCCTTGCTGCTGGGAAAGAATAACAAATACCTAGAGAGAAGTGTTGGGAAAGGCTGGAATATTACCCTCCTTAAGTTCCCCTCAAATCCTCCTTCCTTGAACCACAACAGGTCCAACCCTGCTGAAGGTTTCTTGTGAGCAGTCTAGGCTACTCCGATGAAGATGCTAGTAGCTATGATATGCTTGAGGAGTGGCATTACATTGCAAGAAAATGTTTAAGGAGCTTGTAACTCTATTATTTCTTCAAAATATTGTGAAATATGAGACAAACGTTGCTGATATTTGTAAAGAATTACTTCACCCTGAGGATCTGATTGAAACACACAAGCCAGTGCACACAAGAATCTCAAATCCCTAAATGGTAAATAAGCAATTCTCTTGGAAGCCTTTGCAAATTCCCCAGATTTTCCCAGGAGAGCTGCATGTGTCATTTGGGGGAGGCATGCCTTCTGCTGCTTTACCCCCCACCAACAGCATTTACCATTCCTGCTCTAATGAGCTACTAATGCCAAGGAGATTGTCACAAATCCCTGAGGTGGGTCTACTTGCAAATTGTTGACATTCATTGCTATAGATTGAGGAAAAACAAGAAAGGGGAGAGGGGATGTGTATGTAGGAATAGGTAGGAGACTAGCTTCTGACTGTTTCTACAGCTAGAGGTTGATACAGGTTCCAAACAGCCCTAGATTCTAAATACGAATCTGATTAGCCAGATCATTTTCGAGGTAGGAAAATAAACATACAGCAGCCACTAATTTTTACATTGAAAAAAAATAACTTTTAAGTGTTTAATATGTGGCATGTTTGTGCTTGTGGTGGTCCTCTGGTGGCTCCAGAAAACACGAGGAGTGAATTTATATGCAGTCACTCCGTGTTGTTCATATCATCCTTAAAGGCACTGTGCTGCTAGGACAGGTGTGTGGGAACTGGGAAACAGCCTGAGGTGTCACCATGCAAATACTAGAAGGCAACAGTGCTTTATCTTGTCACGGATCACTAGTATAGATTTTCTACTCTGAAAAGTGATTTGTTTTCTTTTGTTCAGATTCAAGTAGATAGTAAGGATAAGAGTTATCTCCAAATTTGCTTTGTTTTCCTTGAGGCAACAACATGTAAGCTTTTCTATGGGGTATTGATTAATTATTTTGAAGGCCAAGTTGCATAGGGCCTTAAACACAGGAAGAAACACTTGTGGGACCAGCAGCATACAAGGGCCGGGGGAATGTGGTGGTAACATGAAAAGTGATAGGCCAGTACTCCTTTCTGTGTGTTTAACTAGCAGCAGGCCTCCCTTTAAGAGCAGGTATTAGCAGGATCTAGAGCAATGGGTCTCAACCTTCCTAATTATGTGACCTTTTCATACATGTCTTCATGTTATGGTGAGCCCAATCATAAAACTGTTTTTATCACTATGCCACAACTGTAATTTTTCTATTGTTGTGAAAAACTAGAAATTAAAATTGACAAAAGAGAAAGAAAAGAAATCCCAATTAGGCCTTGCACCACAATTCCTGGAAACTCAGCAGAAGTCCACAGAATCAAGGCATCTTTAAGGTCAGTGACACTCATCCTAATGTCATCTATTCATTCAACATTCACACTTTAATTTAGTCAGGGGTTGTGGAGAATCTATTTGGATCAGAGACTGGGTTAATAGATGGAGTGACAATAAAGGACCTGCCTGTGTTTTCTGATGATCTTAGGTGACCCTCAGAGAGGTCTGTACTCACAGGTTGAGAGCCATTGACCTAGCAGGTTTGTTTAGAAAAATATGGTTTGTGCCACTGTCTCCAAAAAGCCTGTCTTGCCTTTAAATTCAAAGTAATAGTCAAAGATTAGCTATGATAACATGCAAAGCAGACACAGCCATCATCTGTGATATTCTAATCAATTTTTGACATGCTCTCCAGGTTACTTAAGTGGCACTGATATTTGAGACCCACTAGCTGTGCATGCTTGTGTGGGATTTGCTGACTACAGATTTAATACAGATCCATAGATCTCCATTTCTCCCCAGGATGTACTTCTCTACATTGGTGAATTTTGGTTTCTATGTTCTCATAGTTTTCTGGCTAAAATCTATGTGCAGTAGAATTTTTTATTTTCCTCAATGCTAATGGCTCCCTAATTATTTGGGAGCATTATTATCAATTTATTTTTCTCTGATTTCCACTGTTCTGTGGTTTGAGTGGGATATAGGGGTTCAGCCTGACCTCTTGTAATCTTCTGAGCATCTTTTTTATATAAACAACATTTTAAACAATTATACAAAAAATGATTATGAGATAAATCAAATATCAAATGCAATTGTTTTAAAACATTTTGAATGAGCAACTATTTAAGAATGAACATATTACAAACACCACTGAAATTAATAATGAAGTAGCTTGTGCAAAAAGACAGGGTGTGAGAGAGACGCGAATGGGCTGGAGGTTGCCACATATGCTCATTTCAAGGAGACAAAACCAAATTTGCATAACTAAAATTAGAGGTGTCATGATATAAAACCATGACAAAAATCCCACATGGATTAGAATAAAAAACAAGCCCAGACAATGGAACTGGTTCCTTTGGTGGCATTACTAGACTAGGGAGTCTGAAGTGTACCAATGTATTTCTTGGATGTTAACAGGTTAGAAGATGTGCTTGTACGTTAAAAGGAAGAATTTGGTATAATCCAGTAGTTACATATTTCATGTGACTGCTACTGTTATTCAAACATATTATTATCAAGTTGGAGGAAAGGTACAAGCAGCATGCCATAGGTGTTATCTTTGCATAGTACCTCCCAACAGAGAAATGAGGCCTGGCTTAAACATCAGGTGGTGATGGTCAGTCGTGGTGGCATCTGCACTTGCGTGCGTGTGTGTGTGTGTGTGTGTGTGTGTGTGTGTGTGTGTGTGTGTATCAGTGGTGTGGCTGTAGCACTGTCACAGAAGAGCTATGAGGATGAAACATAAGATATACTAACACTAGCTCAAAGTTCAGATATATTCACAGCATTCCAGTCTGATACAGATGTAATGATACAAGTTGAAATTTCACAGGAATTCTTTCTTTTTCTTTTCTTAACATCATCACAGTTAAAGGAAACATAGAGGTAGGAAAATGCAATCTGTCATCTTTTCCTCCTTCTCCTCTTCCCCCTCCTCCTCCTTCTCCTCTTCCACCTCTTCCTCCTAGTCTTCCTACTATTTTTATTCCTCCTCCTCATCATCCTTCTTTTGTAGAAAATCTCTCTTAATTAAATTATGTGGTTTGTGTAGGGACACAGGAGATGGAAATCATGTTTGTTTTAAAAACAGTTTTCAAATGAAAGCTCAGCTATTATTGCCAGGAGAACACGCTAGCTTATTTAATGACAGCATGTAAACAAAATCATACTAAATTGATTCACAAACTACTGGAAGCCGAAATAGAAGTTTAACATTAAGACTACAAGTGCGTCTGAAAGCAGGTTTCCAACAGGTTAGGGTGGTGACTCTGTGATATTTTCCTCCTAACCAATTAGGTATTTTAGGCAAGTGTCCCTGATCGGAAATCTGGGATAAATGCCCAGGAAACTTTTTGTGCAGTGCATGGTAGCAAGTAATTGGCAAAAATTAATGATAAAATCTAAAAGTATATGCTCAAGGGGTTAAATCTGACTCGTGAATCAGTGTCAGATAATCCTGCTTTAGTGATGGCTTGAAAATTCTGACAGAATCCCAAACACATGCTCGCAAACCAAATGCCTAGTGTTGCTGTGAATAATAGGATGAAGTATGCTATCAGTTCTAGGAAAGTTGGGCTGGTTTCTTGCAAGATAGGGCTCTTGAGTACAGATTTGAAACAAGTGATGAAATAAAACTAAACAGCTCTCTTAACTCGATAAGGTCTCCGAGTGCTTTATCATCCAGTGGTCATGGTAAGGACTTTGAAATAGACATAATATACCGTAACCCTTCCAACCACTGTGATCACGAAATCCTCTAATATATCACATGCAATTGAGTTTTAAAAATGCACTATGACACTTAATTAAAACCTTTCTATGTCTTCCCTACTGTCTTTCTCCTTTACTTAGACTTCAATAAATTCATAAACGGACAACAAAAAGTAGAAAAAAATAGGAACACAAATAAAATGCAAACAAACAGAACAGTTTTCCATAGCAGAAAGAGAAGGGAGCTTGGGCAGAGCATTTATACTTGCAGGCCATTGTTCTTAACTTTACGCAAGTCATCATAATTGAAGACTTCCCCTTCATCAAGGATCTACATCTTCTGTGGACTCCTTGTTCCTGTTTCCAATGAACCTTCACTTTAGTCAATCACTAGATATGTGGCTCTCTCAACTGTGTACTCTCAACTTTCAAGTGAGAGATTAAAGACAAGGGAGCCACCTGGGCTAGTAGGGAACCATCACCTGTGATGGTTTTAATACACAAGTCTAGAATAAAACTGCTAAACTCCAGATAGAGGGATCAAGGTTGTGGGTTCTGCTTCCTTTTAATACTTATTTCAGATACTACTCACTTCTCCCACAAGGCTCTTCAATTCTCCCATTTTTGTTTTCAACCACAGAAAACCTGTGTGCATTTACAAGCAGAACATTCCTAAAATAAACACATGCCTGTGTGTTAGGATTCACTGGGGGCTAAATACTCTTTAAAAATTCAGGTAAATTTCTTGGAAATTACTTTTTGACTTCAATTTCAAAATAAGTTCCTTTGGGCTTTGAAATTATAGAGGAAAAATTTAAAAGTAATTTGTTTCCTGCAGCTGTTGTACTTTTTTTTTTCTTCTACACCTCAATCCATTGATTTTTTTTTCCATCTGACCTGCTTTCATAAAGTGAATCAGCTGTTACTGCCAGCTCACAGGGTGGGCAGTAGTAGAATCCACCAGGCATTCATTAAGTATTCATTATCTTTTTCAAGATAAAACACATCACAGCCCAGCAGTTGCTGTGTGGCCCTCTTGTCAACACAGCCCCGTTTCTGTCAGATAGGTAGCAGAATTAGTCTCACAGGCTGATGCAGGGTGTGAGTATAGGAAGCAGACAGGACATGCTGTGGAAGTTCAGAGAGGTAACGCTCATTCAATTCCCAGCTCTACCAGGAGTCTGGAGAGGCTTGTCAACATCTTGAGCTCTGCTTACTATATTTATAAATGAAAACACTAACATAGTTTACTGTTTGAAATTCTACATGATTAAAAAAAAAAACTAGAATCTAGTTCTGTACTTAGTTGATTCTCAAAAAAATGTAAGGTACCTTGGGGCTTGAGAAGTTCTTCTCTATAATATTCAAGTTTAATATCTGAGAGCAAGGGCAGATTGGGTATAAGTAAACACTGTTGCAAGATAATATTATGCTTTCAAGCAGTTAGACAACTCTAAAGTACAGGGTATATAGAAACAGATGATATCGGTGTGCTGCTGTTACTATCAAGAGAGCAGCTATTGGAAGAATGGCTACATATTTCTTACGTTTACAGCATGGCTTAAAAATTTCACAACTCTTTAGAGTTTAGTGAATGGTTTGAATAAAGAGATGTTTATATTATTTGTCATTATGTGTACATATGCTTTTTGGCATGTGGCTATGTTGGTATGAGTGCAGGTCCTCATGAAGGCCAGAGTTCTCAGGAGGTTCCTGGAGCTAGAGGGCATCCTGACTTGCCCCATATGGACGCTGGTAGTCAAATGAATCATTTGCAAGAGTCGCATATGCTCTTAATCACTGAAGAACCTTTCAAGCTCCGTGAACTGTTTCGAGGAGCCCTGAGTTATGTTTATAAGAACCTGTGGCTTGATGACAAGACACTGTCCACACATTCCTGGACTGATGTTAAATGCTCTTTGCCTTTCAACAGTTTTTGGCCACTGACTATGTAACCAAAATGGGGCATTCCAAGAAGACTTAAAACAGCCCATGTCATTCTAATTAGGTAAGAGGCATGGTAACAGAGTGGCAGATCTGTGACATAGATATAGACACTATATTTTTAGGGAAAGAAGATTATCAAAAAATATTAATGATTCCACGTATATTAATTACACTAGATTAACTGTGCATGCAAATATATGTGAATTCAGCAAACAGCTATATGTGGAAAACTGAAAAAAAAATGTGCCTGGAAGAATTTTGAGAATCACTAAAAACCTCAAAACTGTTAATGACTGGTGCTAGCTAGATTTTTAGCAATAAATAATCACTTAATATTGGAGTGATTTAAATGCATACAAATATTGAAATTGCTATTTCTTCAATACTTAAGAGTTTAAGAAATATTTCCATGTTCAGTCTGATTGTTATCAGTAGCAAATTGAATCAGGGAAATTGAATCTCAGCAGGCAATATGAGTAACCCAAGACCTATGATTTCAAGAGTAGTATTTCCTCCTCCTGTCAGAGGTGAGCAATGTGTCTTCAGACAATAAGGTCACTGCTGCATGGGTAAAATCTTCAATCAAATGATTTCTTGTGATCATTTATTTATTTCTTATGCTGCACTGTCTGCATTTTCCTAAGTCTGTCTAAAATTACCATTCAGGCTACAGGATGTAGAAAAAAGAACACTGAGGATGATTTTGAAAAACGAATGAATGTTTTGCCTGCATGTGTCCTATAAAGAGGCTCTTGCAACAAAGCAGATGGTTTATAAAAAAGCAATGATTCTCCAGGCCAGCTGACATTATGCTAAATAGATGATCAGAAGGCGTCTACACAAAGCGATCTAATTGTAATACCAACACTTATAAAACATCGTCTTTGCCTCTACTTCCCAACAGGCTCTGTCAAAACCTAGCTACAGTTCTTTCTTCTAGTTGAAAAGTGTTATTCTTAAAATAAAACGCTCTGCCCTCTTTCTGCCTCAGACTATCAGAGAAGTCCTCTCCTGTAGGGAAAAAATGGAAATTCTTGGCTCATCAAAGTGACGCATTAATAATCCTGGCAAACGTTCAGTTTAGCATGCGTACATTCACATTTCCACTGCAAACTTCTTCCCAGATCAGAGTTTCCCGGATTGACAAGCCACAAATGATTTCAAGCTGGTTTTCTCTGGCAGAAACGAACAGTGTATTTCTCTGTCTACGATATGACCTAGATGAATCCATTTCCAGCGTGTGATCTAAGAGGAGCCTTGTTGAAAATGATTTTCACTTGCACTATGTGTCAAGTCAGGGTGGACGTGGGCTCTAGCCTGCTGAGCCTTCACAGGTAAAACAACATATTCCTAATTGTAAAGCCTAAGAATATGACACACTTAGCAGCTTCACTTGCCCCCTCCATGTGTTTGAGCTAACATGTGGACCAACACAGGCATTCTGCATATAGTTAGAAACCTCACTATGGAATCCCAATGTACTTGTGCACACAGACACATAGACACACACACAAAGGGAGAGAAGAGGGGGACAGGAGAAGAGGTGAAGAGGGAAAGAGAGAGAGAGAGAGAGAGAGAGAGAGAGAGAGAGAGAGAGAGAGAACACATTACATACACATGCACAGCTTGAGTGACAGGTGGTTATGCATCATCACCATGTAGATGCTAGGATTTGACACAGGTCATCTGTAAAAGAAGCGAGTGCTCTAAATCACTTCTGCCACCCCATTCTGTAAATTTTGAAGCGAATGACTGAGTACTGTTATTGACAGTGCTGACAGGTTAGGTAGCAGCTAATCACTTACGATCTCTGAACCAGGCATTTTCAGGCAGCATGCACCCTCATTTGTCTTTCATGACCACCAAATTAGTTCAATGTTTATTTTGTATCTCACAGATCTTAGACTCACCTCTTTGTCTGTCTGAAATCAAATCCATCAACCATTATTTTATAACTCCATAAAACAACAAAATTAAAAGGACTCGTGTTAATAAGTAAACATGCTTCTTTTTTTTTTTTTTCATTTTGGCTCTTCACAATGTGATTCTTATAATTCTAAGATTCATTCTCTCAGTCACTACATTTTCTCTATCTACTCAAAGTATATGTTCAACTCTTTTTCCTACTTACATCGCTAAGGGAGATATTCCTAGCATTATTTGTAAGCTTCTTACCTTTGAAGCAGCTTTTGCCACGTTTACAGTCACATCAAATGAAGTTTTACATTTTTTCATACATCTGTCACACCTTTTATCCTCGTATCATGCAAATAGCACATACGAAAACATTTCCTAAGCAAACAGACAAATGTGCTCTGAGTCTAGATGCTTTGGGATTTCAGTCACAAGGGAGTGCTGTGGGTAAGGAGGAGGGAGAATCCAAGAAGCTACTGGAGAGTGTCTTTCAAAGTACATGGAATTCTCCTCTTCCTGTGTGTGTCTGAAAAGCTGCTGTTCTTGACACATTTACTGCTCACAGTGTTGAAGGCATTTTCCTTCCTAATCCTCTGCCTTTTATGCAATAGGGCAGGCACGCTTCACTGAAACCACTCAGAGCTGGACTGCCACAGCCTCAGGAAATGGCTCATTCATCCAAAAGTGGCAGGTAGTGATGGTTTCTGGAAACTCAGGCCAACTACAGAGTGACACATTACTAGCTGACCTTCTGAAATCAAATTCAGAGGCCATTATCCCTCAGGAGCTTCTGTCCCCCAGTCAGTGCTCAGCCTTTTTGCTCTTTGCCTCTTTCTACAGATCCATGCCACTGAGTCAGCTTCAGGGCTCCTTGCAGTCATGCTGAAATGCAACAATATACTTCTTACTGGTAGACATGAAGTTCTTCAGCTTCTTGGTTATGACACCACATTTTGCCCATTCACCTTTGAATACTGTGGACAATCCATTAACATAAAATCGGTGTGACATTGTTTGTCTCTGAGAACTGACAGTTCATATGCATAATCCTCTCCTTGATGATAGGGAAGAGATCATGAATGACCATTTTTGGAATAATAGCAGAATGATTAACTGCAGAACTTTTGAGAAAGATCCAGGATACTCTAGGCGCATGGGCTTTGGGATAGAAATAATTATTTCTTACGACCCTGTAATCTGATTACTTCTCTTCAGGGTGATTTACGTGAACTCTGGGTTGTTCTTCTGGATTTTACTTTGTAACTCAGTATCTAAGTTTGTCACTCTAATAAAATTAGTTCAGTCGTTGTATATGTTTTTGAAATAAATTTAACCAAAATAAATATCTGTATTATCATTTTATACCAATTAAGCTTAAGCAAAAATAAGGTGATTCATTATAAACAATACTGTTTATTATAACAAACTTTAAAATCGGATAAAGTAATCTGTTAGGTTTATTAATGCAAAACTTCTTTAAAGGAAAGATTGGAATATCTATCCTAAATATGTAATTTAAATGCATATGTTTGATCATTAATTTGCAAAAGTGACTGGTTTTTACATAGTGGGGAAGTTTTCTGATCATGAACTCCAGTTTTAGTATAAAAGTCAGTTGAAACAAAGAAGAATATACCCTTGCCTTCCTTCTTGTGACCCCTATTTGTGTTGGAATAGTGATGATAATAATAATTTTGCTTGGAAATTCTAGGAAGGTAACTCAAAAGTTATTGTGTCTTGGGGCAAAAAGAAAAGTACTTGTCCTTTCTGCCTGAAAGCATGTGCACTTGGGAAAAGAAAATAATGGATTGGAAGAAAGTTGTGTCAGCGCAGGAGGCAGAAACTTGTGATCTGATGTGAACAGACACCTGCCAAGGTGATTTAGTGCCCTCTCATCTTGTGTCAAGATGCAGGTGCTGACTCAAAGAAGCTCTGAAATAGTCTGTCTATAAAGGCTTTAAGGGAGTTGTTTGTTCTCACAAATATTGCACCTGAAAGGTAGCCTGCAAAAAACAAAGTGGTGGTCATGTGATCTGGATAGGTCAAAAAATAAAAACAAACAAACAAACAAACAAACAAACAACCCGGCTGAAATTTTGTCATTAAAAAAATAGGATAGCTATTTAATTTGTATATTTAATAAACTGGATTTAATTTTCTTGTTATAAAATTGGAAATATGATGATAGATAGTTTGGGAAATGAACAACAACAACAAATAAAGGAGAAAAAAGTAGCATCTTTTCAAAAACAGCTAAGTCAGTATCTCTGTGCACATACGTATGTGGTTGAGTTTCCTCGCCAATAATTAAACTCCTTTTAAAATATATTTAACCATTCCATTGATGTGTTTCAGCCTTTTGTTCTAACTCATTTTTCGAAGATTTAGATAAGATTTAGATTCTATTTTCTTCGTGATTTTCCTGTTGCTGTAGTAAAATACCACATACTCCAACACAGGCAACTGAAGACAGAAGGACTTATTCTGGCTCACAGTTCATGGTTCTTTTCCATAACAATAGGGAATTCACAGCAGTAGGAGCTTGAGACATCTACTCAAACTGCATCCACGGATGGAAAACAGAACAGTGACGGCTGGTGCTTGCCTCACTTCTTCCTTCTAATTCAGTCTAGGACTCTTGACCTGTGGCATGGTTCCACTCACAATAGCTGCACCTTCCCATCTCACTCAAGATAATCGCTATTGTACAGGAACCCAAGAGCCGTCTCCCAGGTGACTCCAAATCTCATCAAGATGAAAACGGAGATTTACAATCACAATTGGAATAGCAAATACAAATTTGCTCAATAAAGACTAGGACACAAATTATGAACATCAAAGTCCCATCTTAAATATATGTGTGTGTTGACAGTATTGTAAATATACTAAAATTATAAAATGGTATAGAAGCCATCTGTAGCGGTGTATGTCTTTAATCCCAGGACTTGGGAGGGAAAGGCATTTAGAGCTCAGTGAGTCTGAGGCCAGAGAAGTCTACATAGTGAATTCTAGCTCAGTCAGAATTACATAGAGAGAGGCTGTTTCAAATAAATAAATAAATAAATAAATAAATAAATAAATATTAATAAAATTGTACATATTGATTCATAAACTTCAGCAATAATAGGAGTATAAGAACATTATTGAAAACAACTTAGACAATTGTAAAGATTCAGTATTTATTATATGTTCATTCTTTATTCAATGGGAGTTAAAGTTCTGTCATATGGGAACTACAATTAAATAATTTGAACTTTTTAAATAAAAGAATATCTTATATCACAAAAATATTCTATATAATAATGATAAAAGGCTACATCAGAATACTACTGAGGTGCCAGTTGTAATGGCATAAGCCTTTAATAACAGTATATGACAGGTAGATCCAAGTGAATATCTGTGAGTTAAGTCTCTGTGAGACATGAGCTGTTCTACGTCTTGAATTCCATGACAGCTAGGGCTATGTAGAAAGACTGTGTCCCAAATAAATCATTACTACTACCACTGCTGCTCCTGCTGCTGCTGCTGCTACTACTAAGCTACTGATGTGACCTATATAATGTACATTTGTAGGGTTTAATAAATAAGTGAATTTTCTTAGATATGTTAATAGTGTTTTATATAGTTAATTATAATGAGTTTAGAAAAATGAATTTATTCACACAGTTTTGACATTCTCAAAAAGTTTGTTGTACTTATGTTAGAACATAACAATAAAAATATTTATCAACGAATTGTTAAGTATCTACACAATGACAGTTATTTGACAGTGACACTATTTGGCCATGCTGATGATGCTGTCATATACTCAAACATTCTTGAACAAAGTGATTATGATAATCAATCGAGTATTCTGCAGAACACTGATACCTGGACATTTATTATTTTTAACACATGTTGGGCATATTAATACTTTTTGAGAAAGGACAAGTATATCCATGTTGCTCACAGTCAATGTCTAGCTCTACATTTTTAATAAGCCAGTTCCTGCTGATGTGAAGTTTAGAAACTCCCTTGTCACTCTACAATCAGTCATCTCTTAACAGATTGTTCTTTGTGTAATCTTGGATCTGGCTGCCATTTTCTTTACTATTACAGCATCTTCCATTTTTTAGGGGTTAATTCTCAAGTATTAGAACTGTTTTCTTTCAAAACATGAGTGGTAAAAGTGGTAATTTGAATGAAAATGGCACCCCAAACTTATATATTCAAATGTTTGGTCCTCAATTGGTGCAATTGTTTGAGAAGGATTAGCAGGTGTGCCCACACAAATTTATTCTCTCTCTCTCTCTCTCTCTCTCTCTCTCTCTCTCTCTCTCTCTCTGCTTCTGTCTCTCTGCCTCTCTCTGTGTTTGTGGATCAGATGTAAGATTTCAGTTATTGCTGCAATGCCATGTCTGCCTGCCACCACGCTCCTGCCATAATGGTCACAGACTATCCCTCTGAACCACTCATCAGACACCCAATTGAATGCTTTATATGGTTCTAATTAACCTTGGTCATGGTGTTTCTTTACAGTAATAGAACAGTAGCCAATATAGTAACCATCTGACAAAGATTATCACAGAGTGGCTCGGTAACATACTTATGATGGCACAGCTGCCAAGAGATGGAGTCATTGACTACTAGAGCACTCTACAAGTAGGAATGATCATACTATGTTTAAAACAGAATCTACTGCTGTTTAATATATTGCACATGAAAACTGGGTTCATAAACAAAGCTTCTAACTGTACATATATTTATAAAATCTTTATCCTGGTGACTTGACATCAGGCACATCATTTTTTATGAGAGAAAAGATTTTAGACCATTCTCTTGCAACATTTCATACTATGGAACAGAGAGTGGAAGGGGAATGTGACAGAGCAGAATTGGTTATCTGGAAGTTAGCAGAGGAAACCAACTAGATCAGTAACTAACTATGAAAAACTAGAGTAGGAAGGAATAGACAGGAAAACCGAGGAGAGCAACGTTTTCTCTGGTGAAGCTGAGAGTGAGAGGGATAACACTGAGGTCTTTTCTGTTTGTTTGTTTGTTTGTTTGTTTAGGCCCTTGCTTTCTGCTGGTCAGCCTTTAGAATCATTAAGTCACAGTGAAGGTGAAAGTTCTCCGTTGCAGTTGCAGTAAATGTCATTTTTTACCTCAGTTCTAAACATCATAATATAATAGAAATGAGCTCAAATAGAAGTTTGAAAGACTAAAGTTCAGATCTTCCTTATATCAATGAATGGTCCACAAGATATATATATATATATATATATATATATATATATATATATATATATGTATATATATGTATATATATATATATATGTATATATATATATATGTGTGTGTGTGTGTGTGTGTGTGTGTGTGTCTGTGTGTGTGTGTCTGTGTGTGTGTGTCTGTGTGTGTGTCTTTGTGTGTGTGTATGATCCATCTTATTTTAGGGAAGGGTGTTTAGTATGTCTGCAGCATCTGCAGAGTACAGGAACACTAATGCACTAATGTGTGTGAACTATTGCTATGCCAACTGACTGTATACTTTCCCATCTTACCCAAGGTCTCTAGATTTTAGCTTCTAATTTATGGACTATGATAGATTTTCTGTAGGCTTGTGTGAGAATTAAATAGAACAACTCATGTTTCAGGCTTGACCTAAATTATAAGGGACATTCTAAGTTTCACACTCCACCTCATTATGTTTTGTAATAAAGTACTAGACCAAAGGGAAGAAACTGGACTGATGATTTCCCTGTACAGTCACATATATGCTGTCTTACCATACTATGCTCATCTATGTTTCTGATTTCTTAATCAGAAATGTTCCAAAATAAGAGATTTGTGGTCGTTTGCATGAGAATGGGTCCAATAGGCACATAGATTCAAATGCTTTTTCACTTAGGATTGGCACTGTTTGAAAGGATTAGGTGTGGCTTTGTTGGAGGAAGTGTGTCGAAAGAGGTAGGCTTTCAGGTTTCAAGAGCCCAAGCCCAGTGGGTTTTTTCTTCCTCATGCCTCCAAATACGGATTTAGGCCTCTCAGCTACTTCTCCCACACCATGTTGGCTGACTGCCACCAATGCTTGCTGCCATGATGATAACGGACTAAATGTGAGACTGTAAAAAAATCATCTTATTTTTTAATTTAAGTTAAATTGAATAATTTATTATTTAAATTCTTTCTAAGAATTGCTATGTTCAGGATGTCTCTTTATAGCAATAGAACACTATTTTATATATTGCTAAGACAAGACTTGCACACAATTCCAGCCAGTGCCTATACTAACAGTGAGACCTGGGAGTTTCCCAGTGGCCAGGATATGGATTTAAACCTCCTTCCAAGTATACTTAGAGGCCATTGCTGGAAAGAAGTAAAGCAGTAATATACAGATGCAGAACAGTGTGCCAGTATCGGAGTGGAGGTGAGGATAAAATATAACAGTTAGTATCAAGCCCTAGAGCTCATAAGGAGGATGCCTAACTCTTTTTACAGACCTCCATTGTTAAGCTGCTTATCTGAACAAAGGTGGATGAGTGGAATCAACAGGCAACATCCGTGGTTTTACTCAAAATCAACTACTTTCATTGAGCTCTATCCAGAAACCAGCAGGTTGGTTTGTAGTTTAGAGATTAGTTGATCTTGTCTCCTTTTCTTAGAAATTCTGATTCAAGAGAAATTCTTTTTTTTTAATTGTATGTGTATATCATTTCTTAGCCTTTTGGCTAAGATCATGTATATAAGAAGCTCTTATGTATATAAGAGCTTCACCTGTATTCAGTGCCAGAGGCCAGAAGAGGGCATCAGATCTTCTGAGAATGGAACCATCATATGGGTGCTAGGAATTGAATCCAGGTCCTCTAAAGGGTAGCCTGTAGTTTCAACTGCTAAGTCATCTCTCCAGCCCCCATAAAATCTTAAGCTACTTGGTTTTGAAGGACAAAGAAGAACAGGGGAAAACAATAAAGATCTCAAGCAGGAAAGCAAAGCAAAAAACAGAATCCCAGAGACATAGAGGATAAAACTATTAGGAAGATAGAGAGAGTAGGAGGCTGCAGTACAAACATGGGAGAGAGCTCTATTTCAAGATCAGTTTCCAAGTAACTAAGGAAGCAAAACAACTCAGAAAAATACAGTAGAATGCGGATAATTGCAGAATACTTCAGTAAACGAGCCATTCTATTTATAGAATCCTATGAACTTTCCATGAAGGAAACAAGTTTTAGGGCAGGTCATCTATTAAAAGGTAAGAAGTCCTGCTGCCAAACTCATCTCAGTAAATAATCTGTATGCCTCCTATTTTTATAAGTCAATGAAAATTTTCTGCTCTGCTATAAATAGAACTATGACTTCTGCTTTCTTATATGAAGTTGACATTTCCGTTCACATTTTATAAGCAATTTTCTTTTTCACTCTCGTTTTCTTCCTGTAAAATATTTGTGGGAGCTAGAATAGGTAAGATGCTAACTGAAAACTTGCCTTACTCCTGTTTGTAATGAAATAAGATGTCTCCATCTGAGAAGTCCTAGGTCTTTTGGAGAACAGAAGTAGGAACCCTTCTCATTCAGTGTTTAACTGAATTATGGATCCTAACAAAAAGTTTTACCATATGGTATTATGCCTATAAGACTAGGAAGAATTAGAGAAATTGTTTCTGAAATAATGTCAAGAAAGGGCAACATCTTGGTTAACAAACTCTCATCTCAGTTTGTTCCAGTTTGGGAAATACTTAAGTAAACGAGTCATTCTATTTATAGAATCCTAAGCTTGGCAAGCAAAAACCATGAAATAATTAACAATATGTAAAGTCTTTTGAGTTGTACACATGGTGGTAGAAATGCCAAGTATTCACTCTATCTAATTTTCTTCTACTGATTTTCTTCACTGTATTATTTCATATTCCTATTAAGTCAGGCCAGTGTTAGACAGTAAAATGTGATTGGAAGTGACATGTGTCATTTTGAAATGAGAGAACGAGATGCATATATCTAATGAACTATTCTCTACACTCTGTCCCCAAAGAACACATATCCCACTTCAACATGATAAGCATACTTAAGCATTGCCTTCAGTGCTGAGGACAAGATTGGTCACGCCATTGAGATTGTGCACTCTTATTTGTTACTGAGACATGACAATCCTGACTACTGTAGGTACGCAGAGAGTCTTTGCACATGTTGGAGACTATGATTATTATTAGTAGTAACAGTTATTATAATAATTTGGAATTATTTTAGGCGTTGTAAATGGCTTTAAGTAACTGATTTATTAACGGGAACCAGTTTAATTTGAATTTAGCAATGTTTCAGAATCTAGGAAAATAGTGCCTGATTTAGCAATATCGCAGCAATTTTGTCAGCTTGTATTCATTATGATTGTAGCATTATTCACCTTATCACTTATTCATATTGTTGGCATGTATATATGTTGTTTGTACATGTTTATGTACACAAGAAGGTGAATACATTTACACATGCATATGAAGGAACATAGAATCCACACAGATTTGTCAGATGAGTTCCGTTGTTCATCAACTTATTTTTCAAGATGAGAGCTCTCACTGAAGTTGTTATTAACAGTGTCTACAGAGGCTCCTAAGATCTAGCTGTTTCTGCCCCTACCCTATCCCCAGTGTCAGCGTTACATACACTGTTACTGTGTTACATACACACAGTTGCACCTAGGAGCTGTGGATGCTTGTGCATCAACCATGGTGCAGACTAAGGGATCAGACCCATCACATAGTTCTTTTGTCTACTTTGGGATAGGTGTAAGGTCTCCTTTTGCTTTGCATATTACTGTCTCACCCCTAAATTAAACTACAACTATTACAGTGAATTATATGGAACTGCCAACAGCTGACCTTTTCTGAGCATCAGTTCAATAGGTGGCCACCCAATGTTTTCCTTGCTGGAAAATACATTTAATTTTGCTTTATAAAATTTTTCATACCTTTTTGAGGATTATAACTGTTTTTTAAATGGAGAATTAACAGTGTTTTCAAAGATCAGAAACTCAGGTGCACAAATTATAGACTTATGTTTAGGGGGCTCTTTCTATCTGTGGGAAATTGCACCAAGGCTTTTACGTGCTTAAACAGCTTCAAAGTCTATTAAGAGCAAAAATCAATCTATAATATCCCACCACAAACAAAGTATATGGAAATTACATCTAAAATTATTGAGGTTATATTTTCATTTCTTGCTAAAAAAGACTTATGGATTAGTTCTAAGTGAGTGCCATTTTAAACCACTTGATGTATAAACATCCTACCTAATAAAATTCTAATTTATATGCAAAAATTTGTTTATTTCTAGAGAAATAAAAATTACTGTGATTTAGTAAACTGAAAGTGTCTCATTACTTGAGAGTATTCCGTAAATCCTTTCTAAGAGAGTGTCCAAGAACCACAAAGGTAATTTTCAGTAAATAATTTTGGTTGTTAAAATTTTTAAATAAAATAAAAATATGTATTGGCCCCCAAACCTTGAAAATTGATTAAGGAACATTCCATAATAAAAGCAATATATATACAATAACCACTCTGATTATTTTGTTATTCCCAGGATTTCCTAGAAATAAAATATGCAGTGGTTCTCCACTCAAATCAGTTTGAAAGGTACTGTGCACCTACCATGTGCCAGACACCAAGGGAATACTTACAGGGTACGTAGAGATGTAATGATTCTACTGAATCTAGTTTAGGTGGAAAAGTACACACACACAAACACAGGTATAGGATAATATGTGTGCTGTAATAGAGCTGTCTTCAAGGACACTGAATGCTCTTGTGTGTGGGAGTGAGTAATTATGGCTGGGAAAGGATACACACAGGAGTTATATTTCAACTGTATAGTAATCCTGTGTAGGAGTTTATAACTGCAGTTGAAGGAGAAGATTAGAAGAAGATACATAGTGGTAACGTGAGGGCTGAGTGTAGATGGTGAAGTCAATGATTTATAGTTCACGTGCAGCTAAAATTAGAGTTGCATGGCAAAAGAAGAAAGACTGGATACTCATTTCTGAATGTCACTTTTGCTGCTTCCTACAGATTCTAGAATGGGAGCATATATTAAATTTACATGAAGGTAGTGGGAATTTTCTGAAATGTCCATAGGAGGGAAAAAAGCAGATCAAATTTTAGGACATGACTTGGTCTTCCTGGGTGCAGGTGAGATGAGTCAGATACATGGAGAGCAGTTATTAGCACTCACTCATATTCTAAAGTTGTAGCTAAAACTCTTATCCGCCATGCTAGCCTTTAAATACATCCGTGAATCTTTCTGTTCCACATGCATCTTTGGAAGGAATCACACATCCCTGCTCAACTTGATTCTTACTATTCACTTTCCCCAGACTACAACAAAACACAATTCCTCCATCATTCAAAACCATGACTACTCTTCAGGATTTTTGTTTTGACATTTATTACACATCTAAAGTTTTACTTTCACATCATGGAATCTAGTAAAAGAAGATTCACACTGGACATGATGCAAAATTGCATCTTAGATCAGAGAAAAGAGCAAAGTCAGAATTAGTGGAATGGTGTGATCTATTTCTGAATGTCAAGGACACAAAGATGGGATCCAGAACAATTGTAAGCAGGAGTACAGTGACATGGAAATGTTAATTAGGCATCTAGGAGCAACTGTAAGAAGTCTGTGCTTCCTAGAGGGAAATATAAATGATGACAGTTAAAATGGCTGCCTGCTGAGTCAAAGCACAGAACCTGCAAGGTTAGCCTCAATGTGAACCAGGACAACACACATCCTGGAGTCCATTAAGCCTTAGGAAGACAATGAATAAGGTAGTCCTAAGATAAATACAAGATAGTTAAGAAAGCAAAATGTCTGAAGCAACCTAGGATGGCTATTTCAGAGGGCACAATGACTTACTGACAGAAATTGGAAACGGCTTTACCAGAACACTCCTTTGATTCTATACTCTCCTTTAACATGACGCTCAGAAATACTCTGGTTTGGGTTTGGTTTTTTAAAATTCTACATTAGGCATTCTGTCTCACAACCAATATTCACTAACTTTTGTATTTTCTAGCTAATTTTACTTACTTTTTTTTAAAATTCAAAATAATTACTTCTTTCATAGATCCCAGATATAAGTATTTATCAGATTTCAATGTTTTCCCAAACTAGGTTAAAAGAGCCTCCAGATCTTGAGGCCCCCTTCTTTTTATTAAGACACATTGGGTTTGAACTGAATGAGAAAATTCTGATGACTGCTTTCAATAATCCCTTCCATTCTTACTGCAGTATACTTCCTATAATTAATTCATCCCAGGGTGCATTCACACAGTGCATCTGCTTCATCTTTATTTTAGAAATTCTTGCTTTAAAATTGCATGAACTACAGCAGAAGAGATGAATAGTAAAAACATCTGAGGTCTTGCTACATGAGGAGATGAGGGCGTGGTTAAGTTTGGGAGACTCCAATCTATTCATCTATGTACTCTTGGCCACTTATGTTGGTTATTTGTCCATCAGCAATTAAAATATATATTTTCAAATTTCTTAGATGGCTTGTTTTTTTTTCTCATCATATTTATTTTTCCAAATCATTTTCACCAACTCACCCCCACTGTTGAAAAATACCCCAAATGCTCATATTTTAATTCCTATTAAATTTAATATTTAATAATATTTATATTTAATATATTTAATAATATTTAATTGTACCACCCAGGAGGTTTAAGAATCTGCAAAAAATACATTTCCCAAAATTTCTGCTTTGAACAGCTTCTAGAATAAAGTGCTGCATATTTGCTATATACCTTTTCCCCTAAGTGCCCTTTCTTTTCACTTGTATAACATTAAACATTGGAGTCACCCCTTCTCTAGACTATCTTTAACTTCTAGAATTCTTATCAACCCCCCTGTGGTTATATTTATTAACTGTCAGGATGATTATGCTCTCTGTTTGATACTTTAGCTATCTCTTTGATGAAGAGAATGCTGCAGGTGGCTTCAATTACCAGAGCAGAAGGACAAGGGAACAAGAAACAGAACCTATTGTTTCTTTCCATCCACCAGTGTTGATCAATCAGCTTACTCCAAAAAGCTCAGTTATGAAATGTCTCAACAGCAATTGAAGTAAACATTTCAGTACGAAAATTCATCCCAAGAAAGCATAAAGTAACATAAAGTATACTTGGATCTAGGTCCAATTTGATTCCTTTCAGAAACTAGAAAGGTATGTATATGTATGTGATAAATCCTCTTAGTTGGTAAGCATGTTGCCATCACTTCTGTGAGAAAGACAAACATGAATCTGTTCCTTTGTTGTTCACTAGTTCACTTTATATTAGACAGATAAGCATTGTAAAGTGAATTAATTTAAAGTGAACTACTGACCTAATAAATAATAGTGGAAGAGAGTCACATGTGTCTTTATAATATATTTTAAATTAAACAGAGTTTATTAACTAATCAGCAGTCAGTACTCCAAATGTGGGCATCTCCACTTTTTGTTTGTATCTGAAAACATGAATCTGTACCCTAAGTCAAGCCTACTTCCAACCTCCACATTCTCCAACACCAGCTACAACAGAATATATATATATATATATATATATATATATATATATATATATATATA
>JANHMN010000001.1:173166815-173180975 GCA_030674055.1 Rhabdomys pumilio | reverse complement strand
ATATATATATATATATATATATATATATATATATATATATATATATAGTAAGCATAGTGTAAAGAGTTACAACATATTAGCTTGGTTCAAGAGGTGAAAGAATGTTGACATTAACCACTACCACCAAGGCAGTGTTACAACAAGGGTTGTTTCTCATTCGGTACACTAATTTCTAAATCAAATTTATTAAAATATACCCTTGTATTAAAATGTAATGAGATTATATATCTATGGGGAGCTAATACAACTTTACTCCTTGCTGTGATTTCTCACTGGATACTAAAAATAATAAACATGGGGGATACTGAAGACATAAACACACAGCATATCTGTAGATCCACCCTGATTGTAGAGATATGGACTATTTCAACAGTCTACACACAGATTTCACCTCAGAGCACTTTCTCATAAGCTTATATTTCTACAGTACTTATCTGATTATTGTGGTTTAGTGAAAAAGAAAGAAAAACAGTGAGCAGGAAAGAAGTTTTCTAATTCTAGCTCTTAAGAGCTTTCAAATAAAATTATAGGACATCACTCTTTCCTAAAAGCATAAAAATTTCAAAATAAAATCCAACTATTTTAAAAATTATTATTGAAAAAATATTTCATCAGAATCGGGCAGGATGCTTAAGCTAGTTTGTAATACCTTTCCTCACTATAAGGGCAAGGAAGAACATTAAGTTGGATCAGATAGTTATAGCTGTCAGTCTACAGAACGTTGCTAAAATACTATTTAAGTTTGATTAGCTATTTCTTTAGTATTTCCAAAATGACACGAATTTACTTTACAACTGTGGAAATACTGTGTGTGTGTGTGTGTGTGTGTGTGTGTGTGTGTGTGTGTGTGTGTGATGTTTATGTGTGTGCATAAGCATGCATTTATTATGCATATATGTGACTGTATAAGTGATAAAATTAATTGTATTAAGTGCTCTATATTTTTAAGTATATTTACCTTTTATTAACTTAATTTTAATTCATACATTCTATGAAGTTATTATATATAATATTTGTAAAGTCTGTGATCAAGAACAGGAGGGAGGGAGAGAGAAATATAAGAAGAAAGCCTGGTTTGTATTTCCCCAAGCTGTTCAGGAAGGAATGAACAGCTGCAAAAATTTGTTCCCAGCAAGCTTTGCAAGGATTTATTTTTTTTTTAGTTTTTATCCTATTTAAAGAAATGGAAGCTAGAAACACAAGACTATATAGATCATATGTGAGAGAAAGTTCTGAGAGAAATGCATACATTTATGCAATATCAAGTAAACCCATTGATCTATTTCAAAGGGTTCCCAGGTTAATGTCTACATATACAATTAATATAATCTTTTCAAGTTTTATTTCTTTATAAAATATTTTAAATTAAACAGAGTTTATCAACTAATCAGCAGTAAAGACTCCACATCTGGGCATATACCCTTCTTATTTATACCTGCAAACATGATTTTGTACCCTAGATCAAATCGACTCCAAACCTCCAGATTCCCAACACTATTAAAAAAAAAAAAAAACAGCTTTTAATCTGTCTTTATTTCTCATCTATCTGTATCCTTCTCTCTGTCAGGTCTGTCAGTTAATAGTTTTTGTCTCCCTATCATCTATATTCTTGTCCATTTTTTGTGGGTCTGTGCTACTATCTATCTCTATCTATCTATCTATCTATCTATCATCTATCTATCATCTATTGTCTATCTAGCATCTATCTATCTAACGTCTATCCAACATCTATCCATCTATGTGTCTGAATCCATCTTTCTGTCTGTCATCATCTAGTGTTTCTCTGTATAAGTGAGCATTCTGTGATGTTCCCAAAAACAGTGGAAGCTCCAGATTGCTGAAAATGATGGTGGCTTCTGCTGGCTTCTGGTGTCTTCGTTTCCAGTCGTGAATTACCTACTAAATAATGAACTTCTACTAAGAGTGCATCAAATCTCTTTTTCCCCTCCTACTATGGCCAAAGTTCTAAATCTTTTATTGTCCAAAGTTGTTCTCTTTCTGTCTCTCTTTTTGTCCCTCTTTCTCCCCACGCCCTCTTTGACTCTTGTATGTGTGTGGGGGGGTGTGGGCATATCTATGGCTTTCATTTCTTGATAGAAGCAGCAGTATCTTGAAGGCTACCAGGGCCTTTCAGACCTCTTGTTCCCGGTCACTGCATTTTATTCCACAAGCAGTCACTGAGACAGAGGTCATACTGTAGGTTGAGGTTGGCACTAAGAAAAAGAAATGAGTGTGTGTGTAGGGGGGGCGGTCAGGATCATATTCTAAGGTCTATATCTTCCTGTGTGAGAGGAGATATGACAAAGGAACATTCTACATAAAGATGGTCTGAAAATCCTTAACTGTTACTTTTTATTGATGTGGACCAGGACATGTTTTAGCACCTTTATGAGAATGATGATGTGCCATAGATTCATATGTTTTCACTAATCACAGTCAATTGGATTTTGAATATAGTACTCAATAGGAAGGTGATAAACTTTATATGTTATTTCATTACCAAGTGATATTCATCAACGTATTGGTGATTTGTCAATTTATTAGCATTTATTGGTTTTATGACAATATTTTTATAAACAAAGCATCAACGGATATTTAGTATCTTATTAGTGCACAATGAAGATTTCCTTACATCTTAGCAACATAACAAATGAAGAATTTCTGACATGATGGGCATATTCAGAAACAATTTTTGTTATATATCCCAATTTTATTTATGTTATACAGTGAGGTTTTTGTCATTGTTATTTTGAGAAAGAGTCTTACTCTGCAACCCAGGCCCTCATACTCAGGACAATCCTCCTGGGTCTAAATGCTGGTACTCCAAATGTGAGCCATTTCACCTAGCTCTCCTACAGTGATATTTAATGGCTAATATTCACTGATAATTTAATATATCAGACTATTTCACATTATTCATTCAATTGCATTTATCACAGACTTATGCGAGAAGCTACTATACCTGCTTTTAGGTCAAAAATGGAGAAACAGAGTCAAAGATAGCATAGCAGATTGCCAAGTTTCTTTTTGTTGCTCAACTAATGAGGAATGGTGACAGGTGTCAAGTTAAGGAATTTTTTTCTTAAAAAATTATTAACTATTGTACCATAATGCTTACACACAAGACAATTTCTCTTATGCCATCTCCTAACATGTCAAACTTCACAAACAAAAATGTTTTCTTCATTACAGTTGCCTATTAAAAGCTTCCTAACACATGCCATCTAGTAATACCTAGTCCAAAGGAGTTGCAGCAAGACCCCAGGGAAAACATAAACTTGTTCCATGGCTGGCATATTTAAAGCCTTTCCTGGGACAGCTTAACATTCAGCCTCCTACTCATCTAACCAGCATCCTTAGACAAAAATTTCAAGCAAGCCAGAATTGAACAGTAACTAAAATTACACTGGCCTGTAATTGCCTATATGCTAGTCAGCCTTTAGATTTAATTGAAAACTGCAGAGTGAGACTAGGGACTTTGTGTTTGTAACAACAAATGCTGCTAAGTCCAGCTTTCCATGTTCTCAATCATTTGGTACTAGGCCCTGTGCTCAGAGCAAATATCAACCTTGTTGGCTCTGCTCATGATTGACAGAAATTCATAAACACTGAATAGCTTACTTGTTCTTTAGTGAAAAGGACCAGAGAATAAAGATCTAAATAATGACAGGAATAAGATATTATTTGAGCAAGTATTTAGGCTCTGCTCTTAGAATATTTTACAGTATTGCATGAGAAGAATCTATTTATGCATTGCTTGCATAATTAAAACTTTAATTTTCAAAGGATTCAATTCTTTCATTACTTCATCAAATATTGACTGGTTATGTAATGTGTCAGACCAGCTGCTCACTGATGATTCAGGAGTAGGTAAAAATTAAAAGGATAGCATATTTTATTCTTCACGTAATTAAGAAACAAAATAGAAAAGACCCTGGGTTCAAACTTCACCTCTGTAGTTATTAAGCTGTGAGTCATTGCTCCAAGTATGTACCTTAATTCTCTTGGTGTCCTAATATAAATTATTATGATAATAATAACAGCAGTTTCATTATAGGGTGGTTTTGAGAATTACATTATATTAATATCATAAAAGGCTTCAAATAGTGTTTAATGCTTAACAAGATTTGTGTAAGTGTTGGTCTTACAAGTTGGCTATCTTGCCGGGCGGTGGTGGCACATGCCTTTAATCCCAGCACTTGGGAGGCAGAGGCAGGCGGATTTCTGAGTTTGAGGCCAGCCTGGCAGCCTGGTCTACAGAATGAGTTCCAGGACAGCCAGGACTACACAGAGAAACCCTGTCTCCAAAAAAAAACAAAAAAACAAACAAACAAACAAACAAAAAAAAACAAGTTGACTATCTCTAATTTAAAACTCTAAGTGCTTTAAAATCCAAAAGATGTATAAAAGATGTCGCAAATTTTATGAAAATGACTCAGTTTGTGGGAAATAATGAAATCTCAAACAACTATGGTCCCAAGAATTTCAAATAAGTTGAGATCAGTATTTAGCTCCAAGTGATATTTTCCATTGGTTCATTCTCTAATTAGACAAATTAGGCCACACAAATGGGTAGTCATGCCAACATGGAGATATTCATAAATATGTGAGATATATATATATATATATATATATATATATATATATATATATAAAATCAGAAAAAATGATTTTTAGAAACTTACTATATAAATGATTTAGTTTTTAAAATGTGGACCAAAGTCTGGGGAATTAGCTCAGTCTGTAAGTATTTGCTCTACAAGTGCAAGGTTATCCCATAGAAACTGCAGTTGAAAAGAACGCCAAGATGATGGCACCCACTTTTAGTTCCAGCACTTGGAAAGAAGAGACAGGTAGGTCACTTTGAGATAGAGTCCAATCTAGTCTACATAATGAGTTCCATATGTATATATGGAAATTATATATATATATATATATATATATATATATATATATATATATATATACACACACATATATATGCCTATGCCTTATTTTAAAAATTAAAAAATAAAAATAAAATCTTGGTGTGGTAGCATACTTGTAAATTTAGTAATGTGAAAGCTGCAATCTTGAGGCTTGCTAACTAGCCTATGCTATCTGGTGAGAAACCTTATAAATAAATGAGAATCAGAGTAGGTGGTCCCTGAGGAACAACAGTTGAGGTTGTGTATAGAACCTCACACACATACCTGCAAACAATGTGCACTTACACATGACATCCCCACATTCACATAATTTGGGATGAAGGAAGACTCTGGAACAAAACTACGTGGATGGAATCCCAGTCCCAACACTATAACCTTGGATGAGTTATTGAAAATGAGTAATAGAGGGCTGTATTTGTCCACCTAAAACATTGAAAATTAATAACATAAATTCATCATTACACAAACACACACACACAGACACACACACACAGGCACTTATATGTTCTTCTATACACTATACAAACACCGCATATTCAAATTCACATGTACATGCAGACTCACACTTGTAGGCTTTATGGAAGTCATCTGAGAAGATATAATTACAATTACAGAAGATATAATTCTAATGTTTTCCTTCCCACATCTTGAGAAAAAGACCTTCTTGAACTCTACTAGGAGGCTAGAGCCCATGGTCTTAGGTAGAATGATATCTGAGACAAAATGTTCAGGAGTGCCCATGGTTGTTTTATAATTTGAAGTAATATTCGCCTTCCAGAAAACAAAGCAATATAAAACAAACAAACAAACAAAAACAAAACAAAACACAAGGAGGGAAAAATACTATTTGTTGAAGGGAAGGTGCAAAGAGAAATATGGGAAGCAAAGGTCCCATTTTATTGTCCTTTTATTTTTCCATGAAAGACACTATTTCATTTAAAGGTATGAGGCATAAAAGGCAAATTTAATGGTTGATTCTAGATGAAAAACTAAAGTATCAAAAAATTAAACAAAGTCTTCATCACATGCAAGCTTAAATAAAAATGTTTATGCAGAAAATAAAAAGATAATTAAAATTGAAATGTTGATTAGCCACAGATCTCCTTAAGCCCAAACACCATAGATTCAAATATCTAAGAAATCCAAGTAGGCTGTTTGAAACCCCATCTGCCCATGGCATGACCCAGAGACCACAAAGCACATTAACTCACTCCAAGAGCAGCTTTAAACTACTAAAGAAGTGATATTCAAAAGCAAAATAAGAATCCAGGGGCTTCTTCTAGAGAACAAAAGAAAGCAGCAACAAAAGACTTTCCATTGCCTTCTGTGCTCTGGGTCATGAATTTAGGAGGATGTGTGCAGTCTGCTCACCTTTAGGGTAACAAATAGTGTGAACACCCAACACTGGGACAGAAAGTAAGTCAGCCATCCTTAGATGACCCAAACAGAACCTCTGGCTTTCACTCAAAGTGATGCATTGCTATTAAGATTATTAATCTTCCAAATGAGGAGGCATTTTCAAGCCATTGTGACAGTTTTACAATGAAAACAAAAAGTCTGAGACCATAGTCCTAATTTTAAGTAAAGCAGCAATAATTTCATACTTACTCTTGGAGATAATATCCCTAATTCCTGCATGCTTTTAGTGTTTCTAACTCTGAATGCCATCCAGCCAATTCTAACTGAATTACAAAAGTTCTGAGTGACTTCCTAAATTTTCCTAACTTCATCTTCTCCTGAGCTCTGTGAGACTTCTTTCTTTCTCCTTGATGGTCTAAGTTTCCTCCTTCCAGAGGCTATTTGCTCTTTCTATTCTCTCTGTGTAAAACGTTTTTTCCCAACTACCCTGCTCAACACCTCTTTCGTTTCAGAGTAATTACATGTTCACTGACATGAAGAAGTCTTGATTTTCTAGTCTTTATCACTTTTTCTATATTATAAAGTTCATGGAAACATTCTGGTGGCTCCTTCTGCAGCTGGTGAAGTGGACAAGCAGAGGTGAGATTGGTATGTAGATGAAAGCTAAGGTGTATGATACTGGTTTGTCTTCTGTAGCTATGTGTTTGTGTAAGCTATTTATCTGCTGAGATATGTGCGGGTTTGCTGGAAATGTCAGAGCAAAGGAGAACACAAGAACCATAGTTCATGAGAGATTTCTCCATTGAATCTGGGGTAGGTAAACAATAGGTAGTGAGGTAGCTGATGGACAATAACAGCAAAAACTAATTCATTTTGCTTGATTCAGTGAATGTTTCCATATATTAAATGGATTTAAACACATCTGCAACTTATTTCTTACTGCTTATCTATTATTTTCTGCCTTTTCTTGTGACATGAAAGTTTCTCTGAGGCAGTTTTTACTTTTAAATATGTATCTTCCTCATGGTTCCTGTGAGGTCAGTGAGTTTGCCTCAGGTGAAATGCCACTTATCCCAGTGTCAGAATGTGAGGTCCAGATAAGAGAGACATTAAGCCTTGTGCCCAGAGTCACACTACCAAAGATCAATAGATCCAAGATTAGGACCTGGACCTAGACTAATGTAATCTTCACATCTAGCTTGATGACCTTATGGTATGACCATGTCGTCTACAGTATTTCTGATGGAGTTGCCAAAACCAACCTCATAATGTTTTAAGTAAGTGTAAGATATTTATAATTGACTGCATTCATAACTATGAATATAAATATAAGTTAGCTTGCAGTACATGCAGACCATTGACCACAGTCTGAATTCTGTTTGCACATTATTTCACAGGCAGAATGGTCTTCAGCTTCCTCTGCTATGCCACTGCTGCTGTGCCTCCTCTCATGTTTCCCTAGATGACAGCTGCTGTCATTGACTCCACTACCACCTCTGCTTCCTCTCTGTCAGGCCTTTCTGTATCTGGGCTCCCTCCTACTGCTCCCAAGGTGTCCAATCACACTTGGTCAGGCATGATTTTGTGAACTTTGATTTCAAATCCCAATTACTGTGCCCAGAGATCTGGTTGCAGTCTGGACATTAGCATTGCCAAGCATCTCCTGTCTCAACGTAGTTTAAAAATTATTTTTCATCACCTCTGATTGGTTAATAAAATTGGCAAATAGCTGGGAAAGAAGAGAGGAGAGGCAAAGCATCCAATCTCAGGGGGTCCCAGAGAGACAGGGAAGGTGGTTAGGAAAGGATGGACCATTCCCTATGAGATTAGAAGTCACCAGGACAGAGTCTGCATGAGGACAGAATTAGACTTACACACACCCTCTATACATTTCCTTCTTTGCCACTGATCAAACAATTCTGTAGCTCTGTCCCTGCTTATATCATCCCACTGTTACTGATGCTACTATTCTTCTGGCATCACTGCCAAGACTCCATGCATGTTGCCAGTTCAAACTGTTCTATTAATGATGAATCATAGACAGGAGTATCTTGCAGTGAGTTCACAGAGAAAGCTAGACAGCCTGCTTATCTAGCCAGAAGAAGGTTGTTCATACCAAATCAAAAGGTTCATACAAACTTTATGGAACCAACAATTTGATTCGCACCAATCATGGCAGACCTCCTCTGCATGATTCATAATAGTCCCTCTGCTTGAGGTCACCAAAGAAAATACTTTCTCACATGTTAAAAACGGTTGTGAGAAAAATCTTAGGCAATTGTTTGAAAGATTCATGGTTGGACCATCTCTTCAGGAGCTAGAACTGTTGTGTAGTTTCCCCGATGCTTCTCCAGAATGTTCAAAACAGTTTGCAGTTTGCTTGGTTGCTTGACTGACAGGTCTTTAATCAAGGCACCCAGGAATCCAGGCATGACCCTAACAACTGTCAATTATGAATCACCATCAATCTATATCCTTCCCATTAATGTAAGTTATTTATATGGAGAAAATGTTTGAAACAAATGTTTTTGTTGATAATAAACAGATAATAATAAAATTAATTAATTAATTAATTAATGTTTTTCCATTGTCCAAAAACTGCACAGTACCAAGGAGAGGTGAGTCCTTTCCGTTTACCTCAGTTGAAGTAAAGTGAAGCTTGGTGCATTTTATAGAGTTCTGGTAAAATTCCTAGGGCGGGAAAGGAGTGATGACATATATGTGGTCCAGACATGAAGTGTCCCCTGAAAAGTCAAGTGTTGGATGTTCAATCCCTAGCTGGTCAGTCTGATCACTGATGTATAATGGAGTGAATCATAAGAACTCTGACCTAATGTATTGGTACACTGAAAAAGTCATAATTTAATTGTGTTATTGGGAGGTGGTGGGAGGTCATGCCAGTTTGGATAAGGTGAGCCACTTGGCATTTGTTCAGAGAGGCTAAGTCTTGGACAAGGCCCATTTCTCAGTCTCCTCCTGCTTCCTGGAGAGCATGTGTTGAGCAGTTTTACTTTGCTATGTGAGAAGTTAGTATGGAAGGGAGTGTGACGGATGCAGTGGCTGAGGGCGGATGTCAAGGAGGAGAAGTGGCACACTGTTTCTCTGATTACCCAATAAAAGGTGCGTTGACCTTTAAGAAAATAAACATTTGAAGAAAATGTAACCAAACAAAGTGACTCTGAGTTTTCTTTAATTGGAAAAAACTCATGTCACCTGGGCTCTGAAGGAAGACAGGGAAGGAAGCCATATGTTCCAACCTTTTGGTTCCCATTTCAAATTTTGATGAATGTGTCCCAGAGAAGCCATTACTGCCAAAGGCGAACTTTCTTTGTGCTTTGGAATTTGCCTCTGGCAGTCACATAAAGTCTCAGCACAGCAAATTGCTAGGGAGCTCCGGAGTTCTGCAGTAAATAAACCATAATTGGTTGGGAATTTGGGCAGCAAATTCAAACGAAATAACCAAGAAAGTAAAGTATCAAACATACATTTTTTTTGTTCGAACCCTTCAAAACTCATTATTTTTAAGAAATTGGACCTCACTAGAATACAAATCGAAGTTAGAGAAGGACTAGTCTCCAAGTTCCTCAATTTCAAAATAACTCAGCTTTGTTATTCTTTACTATCACTGCTGTTATCTTCATCTCTATTCTAAATGATTGTCATCTTTTATTCCTTACTGAAAGTCCATAATTGTTCCTTTATATTTATGTGATGTTGGGATACTCTATTTACAGGATGTTAATATTTGGGTCTAATCAAACACATCACTGTTTCTACAAATACTGGATCTGATGCTGTCATGGTAATTACAGGAGCTGATGAAATATAAAGAATAAACAGAGTCCTAAATGGTGTCTTGAGTAAATATAGCAACCACAGTTCTGAGTTGGCAATTCCTACTTTCTGACTTAAAGCTAAGCCCTTTGATTCAATAATCCTTGCCTCTAACACGATGCCACTTTCTACTCAGTCATACGTACGACCTGTAAGGCAAAGTTTGTATAGTTCAGGTGTGTACATCTCTCAGATTGTTACAGCAGACAATAGTTTGCTCATACGTAGGTCACCTAAAGTCACTGCAAACGCCTGCCTCCTGGGAGGGACTTGACAATTTCTTCCCGAGTGAACTCTTCAGCATTTGGAAGGAGTTGTGATAAAGACCAGTTACCTTCATAATAGACCTGCTAGGCAGAAAGCTGGTTATGAGACTGATTAACAGTTTGGGGGAAAGTAGATGTAAGAAAATGTAATTAATGGTTGTCTATTCCAGCTAGGATATGAAATAGTGGCAGTGGGCTTTGTAGATAGACAAACTCAGAGCTCGAAAACTGCATGTACAGAAAAATAGCTGTCTAGGTCAATTCAACTATAGCTTCTGCCAATTCCTCACCAGGAGACTATGTGAAAAGAATTGTTATCCACGCCCTGCCAGAGAACTTTTCAACTTGAAAGTATATAAGCCCATATAAACATTCTTATATTGTATATATTCTCCTAGTGATAAACTGAATTCTGGGAAAAATGTGCTTCTGAGAGAAATTTCATTTCTCTTTCCTTTAGCATTCTCTTAGACTTGTTCATTAATCACACACAAGCCATGCATGTAGTGTTTAAGTATTTTGAAGGCTGCTATGATAACTGCTGTGATCACTCTTATACCGTTGAAAAATATCAATCACTGCTGACAAAGAACTTTATTTTCAGATTACCAAGTCCTATCCTTGTGATGGGACATCAACTTTTGAGTTGACCACTGAACTGACACATGGAAGGAACACTTACCCTGAAAACCATGCTGTCATTTCCAGGCTAGTGCATGTTTTCATAAGAACATAAAAATATTTGTGTGCCATAGAAGGAAAGCTTGGTCACAACTGTCTCAGCCTCCTTTTTGCCTCAGCCTGTGCTTTGACCCTTTCTGGTTTTACAAGACTACAATCCCTCATGTCATGATAACTCAAGGTGAAGAGTTGGAAGATAAATGGGTCCTTGTTGTAGTGTACATGAGCTAGATGCATACCTCTTTTTAACATAGGCTTGAAACATCAGTGAAAAGAAAGTGGTCTGTTTTGAATTATTACTACACAAATGCTTATATACGAGGTACAAATGCCCCACTAATCTGTTCTTGTTATATGTCACATACTATTATGATTGTCTACACATGTGCCCTGGCATAGTCACATAAAAGAAAGGGATTAGATACTTTGCAATACCCAATTAAAAATTACTCAAAATTAGTGGATAAGATTAAGAATTGTTACTTCAACTCTATGGAAAAACATGCATGTAAAGGAAAATGGGTTTATCTGAGAAGTAGGAAAATCCAATTTGCTTATGGCAAATAAGAAAATGGATATTATAGGAGAGCATATGGAAGGTATTAATCCATGGGGACTGACAGAGATGAATGATACCTGAGAAGTATGTCCTGGCAAATGAGCAGGTTAAATAGGATGATGGGCATTTCAGCTAAGAGACGCTGTACTTAATGTGCCATTGACATAGTAAAGAAAAAAGGTTATGAAAACCAACAACTCACTTAAGAGTTCTGAGTTGTAGTAATAATTACAAATTCTTGTGTTTATAAATAGCAGAAAAATACCTCATCAAAGGAAGAACAAAGTATAGTAATTACTATGACATGGAGGACAGTTTCCAGCAACCCTAGTGGATTTCACAGAATATGAGTAGTATTAAATTCTATAAAATGTTTGTTCTATAGAGATATGGCATATTTAAGTTTTATATATTGAGGATATTGGTTGATTAATTAAATATAATAACGGAAAAAGCATAATACTATAATAAAATAAAAATTGTGTCAAAGCCTGCCCCCTTCCTCCCCTCTCTTTTCCTCCCTTCTGCTATAGGGTTTACAGCACATACTGCCTATATACTCTGGACAAAGATACACTTTACATTTTGAGCCAGTGGAAGCTAAACTACATGATGGATGATCATATAATTCATTAACAGCAATTTAAAGCATATAACTATTTATATTTGGAAATTTCCTTTTATAATTTTGCATCATGGATCATGGGGAATAACTAAAATCACAGAATGCGAAATTACAAATAAGGAAGAATTGCTGTTCTATGAAAAGAATATATATAACTGGCCACTTGTTAGCATTTAATGGCTGAAAAGTGGATGCCCTTGCATATATCCATATGGGTGGATATAAGAGTGGAAGAAAAAGTTATAGAAATAGCCCCATCATGGTTCAGGACTGGGGTTATACTAACATCTTAACAAAACAATAACAACAACAACAACATGTGAATAGTTTAGTAGCTAAAAATAGCTGAAATAGGCTATGTTGTGATCTGATAGCTCAGACAATGAAGGTGTTGTGTGTAATTTTATAATATATGCTACCCCCTTCCCGGGATCAAGGTCCATGTTCTGACCTTTCGGAGTTCCCTTGGCTCCATCCAGCTTAGCCCAGGATCAAAGGCAACCAACTGCCAACCTGGGAAAGCAGAGAGCTGCTGTCTAGGCTCTACTAGCTACCTCTTCCTCTTCCAAGCTGCCATCAACCACCTTGTCGTCTATCTTTCTCCTGCCTACGTTTGCTCCATGGAAAAAAAACACAAGACAGGTTTACTATTTTAAAACTACCCAGATAACACAGTTGCTGGGCATGGAATCTCCTGCCCTAATTTTATCTGCAATCAACTAGTTCCCGTCAGCCACCTCAGCCCTAGCCTGCTGTAGAGGCAGCCACTCTAGGTGCCCTCAAAGCCTTACATGACTGGTACTTTCTTCTCCTTCCAATGCATGCCTGCAAAAGCTTTCTCTTTTCCTGCATCTCTTCTCTTCCTCCTGGAACCTGGAAGTCCCACCTTTACCCTTCATCCAGCAAATGGCTCTTGTCTTCTTCATTAACCAAACATAGAATCAACTAGGGAAATAGCACCTCCTCCTATAGATATGCCGTCTTTCAAGAGCTGAAGGAGTAAATGCTCAGGAAGAGCGGGGCATCACATGAAATCCAGCCATTACTCAGGAGATATAGGGGTCAGTCAGGAGTCTGCGAGGGGATAAATCAAACACTCTGAAGATAGCTGAGAATGGGAAAATGTGGGACCCGGTTGAGCATAGTATGGCTTTCCAGAAACCACAGTGAAAGTCTATGATGAAAGAAGCAATAGAAATCGTGAGTAGACATATGATACAAGTAGCCATACTGCTGAGGACTGATGAGAAAATATTCAGCAGCACAACTTGAACAAGAGACTAGATCAAGATGTCTCCACAGTTTTTCATGGCAAGGCTCCAACTGTCTTGCTATTGAGTGCAGCCATCGCAATATTGTATGTCTGAACCATCACATTACAATAGCAGATGCTTGGAATGTGTACTGTAGGGCATAGAAAGACAGTCAAAAACTTCTGGCTGCGTTTTTACTGTCATGTATCCCTTTGAGAAGCTGAGAAGAACTGAAAAATTTACATCAAGTTTTATGAGTTATCAACTTCTGAAGAAATCCATGCATAAGCTCCAATTTAATTGCCATGGTCCACATTATTAAGATCGAACCTCAAGCTGCTTGACTTTGCTGCTGGTATAATCGCTTTAAATAGCTTTTGTGTAGTAGGCTTGGGATCCATTCCCAGCCATAATTAATCTGGATAAAACCAGGGCTCTTTTCTGTTAATTAATAAATGCCCTTTCCTCAATAATTAAAAGAAAGTCTTCATTAGCAAATTGTTTCTAATCCACCAGTGATTATACAAACAATCTCTGGAGTGGGAGTCTCAAACATTTCACAACCTACTGGACTTATTGTTAGGGTTTATGCTTATTATTTCTCTCTCTCTCTCTCTCTCTCTCTCTCTCTCTCTCTCTCTCTCTCTCTCTCTCT
>JANHMN010000001.1:173115778-173166805 GCA_030674055.1 Rhabdomys pumilio | reverse complement strand
TCTCTCTCTCTCTCTCTCTCTCTCTCTCTCTCTCTCTCTCTCTCTCTGAGTGTGTGTGTGTGTGTGTGTGTGTGTGTGTGTGTTCATGCACACATACAAGAATGGTCATATAGAGATCAGAGTAGAACTTTGAGACATTAGAGTTCCTTCTTTCCATCATTCGATCTGAGTATTGAATTCAAGCGATCAGTTTTTTTGTAGTGAGCAAAGTACTGGAGTCATCTCACTGGCCCAGAGAAAATACTTATAAATTACACTACAGCACTAATGACAGGGGGAAGATGGAAAGAAAAGTTGATACAGACAATAGTGTTAAAAATGAGTGTGGTTTCTAAAGCAAAATCTAGTGTAAATAAAGCAGCATTAGTACATCCACTGTGACATTATCATGATCATAAAGAAGATATCTTTAGGAACATGTACACAAGTAAGCATGAAAGTAGAAGACTGAACACTTGTAGCTATCAAACCAGAGGTCTGCAGTTGCCAAGGTTCCATATGCCTAGTTATCCCAAGATTTATTATGTAAGACTGTCCATCTTGTTGATCCAAGCTGCTCATGCAATTGCTCATTCTCTTCTGGTCAATGCCATATTAATTGGTTGGCTTAGTCATGTCTCTTGACCCAGATAATACTTCTTTCTTATGATCATCATCATCATCATCATCATCATCATCATCATCTTCTTCTTCTTCTTCTTCTTCATCATCATCATCATCTTCATCATCATCATCATCATCATCATCATCATCATCATCATCATCATCATCAGCAGCAGCAGCAGCAGCAGCAGCAGCAGCAGCAGCACATTCAGGCATGCAATGCTTACTACCTGGCAAAATTTAACCTGGTACTCAACCTAACACATATATATGTGACTTGACTATAGTTCCATTCCAAGCATCCTCAGAGAGAACTGCTTCTCTGTCTATTGTTCTTACTATTTATTAGTTCTTAAGGGGATGCTCATATCATCCATGGAGAACACATCTGCACAATGTATCAAGCTCTTGATAAATTGTAATCCTTTTAAGAGTTCTTTCTAAGCCTAAAATACACAGTGGTTGCACCAAAGAAGAGAAGCCCATGAATATGCTGCCTCACTCTATACTGACCGAGATTGATGACTTAAAGATTCAGTAATTTTTTTTCAAATTCTCCTCATAGCACAAAGCCCAGATTTGCTCATATCACTGTGTTCAGGGAAAAAATTCCGGATACATTCTGATTTTCTTCACACTCCTTTCCTCATGAGCCTCTTCAACTCCAAAATTTTTATACATTCTGGCGATTTGTTCTTATTGTACCACAATTTCAAGCCAAATTGCCATACACAGTCCAACCACTAACAACCTTAGTAGCCCTTGCTTAGGTAGATAGGCTCAGCTCTAACTCCTCCAGACCCCATAATAGCAGAACTCCCATGAGTAGATGGTCAGTATTGACTCTGTAACTGCTAGTCTTTGACCTACTAATCTAGATTAAGTCCTTTTAGAATTCAGTTTTTAAGTAGGGTAATTATTTTACTTACTTCATATCATTTTTTACGCAAATAATAAGAAACTGTGATGCTTTAAATGAGAAATGATAAAAAAAAACTAGCACTTCCAGATTGCATATAGAATCCAAAAGACATAGCTTCCAGTGAAGCTCTTCCCGGCACCACATTGTCTTTTTTTCTTCACACTTGGAATACACTTATAAAGACTAGGTTTTACAAGCTATATTGTGACCTTAAAGATGTATGTCACATGTGGGAAGATAAAGATCAAAGTCTATGAAGTGTGATCCCTATAGTTGTATGGAGGTTTCATACCATCTTTCAGCTTTCCATATTAATCTGGCTATTATTCAGAGGTGTGGGGGGGGAACCTTATGATCCTATTTCATCTATGGCTCTTTGAGCATATCTAATTGCTGTTGACTTCTAATAGGATTTTGATTTTTAACCTGAGGTTTTATATAATAATACTAAACAGTAGTTTTAATCCTGGTACTTGGCACATTTTTGTTTCCTGGCTCTTTCCTTGTTCTTCCAAAATTTCATGTGGTTATTTGTGCTAAAGCTGAATCCCTCCTTCTCTGGTACTGAGAATTGACTTAATTTCCTGAGTGGTTTTGAGACAAATGGTTTAATATTTCCAAACAGTTATTTTGTATCTGAATATGTTTTAGGGGTTAGGATATTACATGGCTTCTCTTAATTCATATACAATCATGGAGTTATTCATATATATCAATACAATAAATATAGTCTTTTACAGAACTGTTCCATTTTTTATGAGTCTTATAAAACAAGGTGTGATTATATATGATAAACCATCAACAGCCTGCAGGGTACACTTACCCCTGAGTCTGTCTTGTGTTTCCTCTGCATTTATATATCAAAGTCACTTACCAAACAGTTAAAGAAGTGAAAGAAAACCAGCAACTCTGGCAACAAACAACTCAAAGCTATTATCATAGAAAACACATGACGCAGGCTGGAGAGATGGCTCAGCCATTAAAGGCTAGGCTCACAACCAAAAAATCTAAGAAACACATGACACGTGTGCAACCAATGACATGGTTGCTGTTCATTTGTCAACCACGATTGGCTTCACAATTTTTCTGGCTGTTGTTTGCACAAGAACACTGTGATAATGAGTGCTTAGTTTCCAAACATTCCATGAGAACCTCTAATCTTAACCATGGATAAGGCATCTATACATCTAAAATTACTAATTCAATGGCAAAACATTTAAATACCAATGGATTCTGCTTAGGCAAATGGGCAATAACTCAGCTTTTCATATTTGATTGGTGATTACAGTTTTTTGAGTAGTGACTTACACATTCTAGAACACCCTGGCTGAGCAGTGTGACTTTTATAAAAATCTTTCTTTATTTTTATTTTATATGTATGGGTATTTAGCCTGCATGTATGTCTCTATTTCATAGTCCAGTGCTTCTCAATGCGAGAAGAGAAAATCAGATTGTTCTGACCCAAGTTACAAATGGTTTTCAGTAGGTGCTGGGAATTCATCAAAGGTCTTCTGAAAAATAAGCAATGCTCTAAACTTCTGAGCAATCTCTCAAACCCCATGATCAGTGGCATATTTACATAAAATTACTGGACTACAATTTGGATTCTGATATTCCTCTGAAATCTTGAATGTAAAGATTGGTCCCCCCAAATGATATAGATCAGAGGTGTTTGGATGTTAAGAGATATGGCCTATGGAAAGATCTACAGGTTAAAAAAATACTTCAAAGAATTTCTGGGAGCTTTCCACCCTGTCTCCTATTCTCTCTATAAGTAGATAACAACATACCACTTATCATCCATTTATATCAGACTCTATAATGAACCGAAAAGTTAGAATGACTTTCATATTTATCCTTATAGAAGAGTATATTACTAAGCAAATTAATAAAATAACTAAAACCATATATCTCCCTATATGTACGTGTAAACCTTTATAACAACAAAAAAGCATGCGTGCGTGCGCACACACACACACACACACACATATCCAACACATACATTCTATGTATTTCAGTTGTGTCTTTTAAAATGTATCTTCAGAGACAAGAATTTATCTCTCAGTAGTACACAAGATACATGAAGACAGATTTTAGTTTAATTTTTGAAATAATAAACTTAAACTCTGACACAGTATATGAGATATAAGAAAAACAAAACAATAATTTGTTCAATGAGAGCATTAGTAAATATTCAAATAGGAGTTTTTTGATATTAGCACATGAACTGTATATAAGATGGATTTAGTAAATATTTGTATGAAGAATTAGTAAGTCCATAAATATTATAAGAAAAACCTTTCCTTGTCTTCATGCTATGTAGATTTATGTTTTAACTGAACCCAATAATCCTCTCTAAAAGAACCTAGGAAAATTACTATAAATAAATATAAATATAACAACTAGAAGAGAATGGCTTCTAAAAATAAAAAATATATAAAGTAAATATTAATGTTAAATATATTAAGTAAAATAAAATAAAAATAAGTAAAATAATATAAAAATAAATATAACAAAGACAATTTTCCTCAAATAAAGTATAGATCATTCTATTAAAAAGTAAAATAAGATGGATCCGACCAAGCAGAGAGTGAACAGGGAAATTGTGTACTAATAGATTAACATGCAAGCAGTGAAGAACTCAGTATAAGGTATTCAAACAAACAGTGAATATAATTGGGATCTGGAAGTTAATTATTTAATGTTGAAGAGCCTTAGAAGAAATTTCAGTACATTTCCAAGTAACATTTCTTTTTTTCTTTTCCTGTTTGATGATGAATAGAATCTTGATAACCAAAAGTATCTCTGAAAGTTTTCTAACACTGCAATTATCTTGCTAAATAGCATTGCTGGTTAGCCTTAAATGTCATTTACAAAAACAATTCTATTGCCTGCTAAATTTGGGGATTCGCCAATCTATAAAACTCTGTAAGGAGAAAGTCACATGCGAAGAACAAGAATGCAGAGATCATGTTTTTGAATAGTTTTAAATTTTAAATGTATTTGTTTACTGTTCATTTACTGTGGTGTTGCAGGATGAGCAGGGGGCAGATAGCATCTATGCCATGTTGCACATGTGGAGTTTAGAGGGAGGGGACCTTGTGGAGTCAGTTTTCTCCTTTCTCTTTTATGCAGGCTCTAGGAATCAAACTTGGCTTGTCAGACTTGTGTGGTAACTGTTTTAGCTCCTGTGCCCTCACATTGGCCCCTCTATTTCCCAAAAGAGAAAATCAGAAGCCTACAATTGGGACTATCAAATAAAACATAAAGACAACAATTACACACATCTTGGAAGAAAACAGTGTTCAAACAATACATTTGTTGTTAGTTAGAATAAGTTCATTTATGACTTTAATACAATAGTGTTTGTGTCAGCAAGTTTATTATACTTTGTTTATGCCAGATTCTGCAGACTGAGCTCCAGTGAATGGAAGATTTGCTTATGTGTTGTCTTGGTTATAGCCTTCAAGTGTAAAGTGCTGTGATCAACAAAGTCAAACACTTAAAGCCCACCATTCCCATTTAGCATTCTCCAACTTCATTAAAAATTATATTTGGGCAGAAAAAAACTGATCATGAAGTCCTTGTGAAAAGTCACATAAAAATGCTATTACTCTTGAAGCTACCTTAAGTGGATACATATAGAAAATTAATTTAAATGCAATTATCATATTATGGGTGAGAAGGTTAAAACCAGAACTAGATTACCAAATAAAAGCCCTATTATCTGGATTAACTTACATATTTCTTGATAATTGGCCAAAGGGTTTCCATAGACAGCTCAACATTATAGACTATTTCATGTGATTTTGGTTACCCACTCCAACTTGAGTCAGGGACTATTGCTAAAGATATACCATATACTTATTCAGAGAACATGGAGAAATCCAGCAGGTACTCAACTAGAAGTTTCACTCAAAGCATTCACTGGGATATATGCTATTGAAGGAGAAACCATGCATTGACCTCCTGAAATAGCAACCCTGTAAGACATATCCACTGGTGGAAAAAAAATAGCATGAATGCCATAGATGGAACCAGTTGCCTTTTACATTGTATTTAAGTCCAGGTATATGAGATGAAACTCATATCTGCAATTGTGAATGAAATAAAAAATCCCCAGACTAGACGGGTCAAGGGTCCTAGAAAAAAGTCTATTATTATTCTACTAACTGAACATACCAATAGAACCACTCTTAATGACATATTGCTGTGCTCACAGATCAGTGTATTTCTCAATCCTCATTAGAGATGCTTCTTCTTGCAGTAAATGGTAATTAACACAGAAAGCCACAACTAGACAACATACAGAGTAGGGTACTTTAGTCCTAAAAGAGATGGCTATTTCATGCCCCTACAAAGGCTTCAGGATCAATGCTAAAGAAGGGGCAGATAGTATGAGACACAGGCAGTGGAAAACACCGAGAAAAGTGTTTTTCAGATAAAAGAGGGCAGATGTGCATATGAACTCAGAGACTGCTATAGAATGCACAAGATTTGTACACACTCAAGGCGAACAAAATCCAAACATAGATGAGAGGAAGCAGGCATAAAGTCCTACCCATAAATAAAAAGCTATTCACAATTGATAGCTTCTAGGAGAGGAAAAAAAATCACCTTTCTTCAGTAGAGTGTCACTGGGTATATTAAGCACACTCCAGGGCAGGTCCCGTATCTAGGAGGAGTAGACAAACTTTGGTCAGACTCCATTTTTTTGTTCTTAAAAAAGAAGGAATGTGGAGTTGGAATAGTAGAGAGATGACAAAGGATTTGAGAAGAGGGAAAAGAATGTGATAAAAAATATATTTTGTGAAATTCTCAAAGAATGAATAAAAACATGAAAAATGTAAAATTCTTAAGAACTGTTTTCCTGCCTCACTCTTCAAAATGGCATGGCTCACACAATTTCCCAGGTGAAAAATCACTGGCTGAAAATTCCTTTTTCTAGACTGAGGAGAGAGTTCCGTGGCTAAAATTATTACCTTGCAAGCATGAAGCCATGGCTTTGATACTCAGAACACACATGTTTAAAAAGACAAACAAGCAAAAAAACAAAAATCAAGTTTGTATATGTAGTCTCTTCCTAGCAATTGCTTTACCTACTTGTTTATATGTGAATGATATTTTAATTGTTACTATGTAATAAAACTTGATATCAGGTAATTACATCCAGTTTACTTTTCAAAGCTGATTTGATTATTTAAATGTCTGCATTTCCTTGTGATTTTTAGAATGAGTTTGTAACCTTACCTTAAAAATTAAACAAAATTTTTATCATACATTATATTTAATCTGAGAATCAATTTATTTGCTACTTATATGCCTATTAAAAATTATTTTTATATTTTTGGTGATTTATATACGTATTTTCATTTATAATTGCTTTTGGTAAAATACTAACAATATTGATTCTTCCAGTAATGAAAACATTATGTATTTTTATTTACTTGAGTCATTTTCATTTTTTCTCACAGAAGTTTGTTGTTCTTACAGCTCAGGTCTTAAGTATATTTTGTCAAGTATATTAGCAATATTTCATATTTTCAATTCTTTTTAAAGTGATAAGTTTCACTTTGATTTGCAATTGTTGCTGATTCAATGACATATATATTTTTGAATATTCATCTTTTTTCTGCGATTCTGTTAGGCTCCCTGTGAATAGAAGGTTTATATATTTTTATATTGCATCCCAATTTTCCACTTAGATGAAGATCTTGTCTGTAAATGAAGACCATTTCTTCTCCTTTCCTGCCTTGATGCCTTTCATTCTTTCTTTACTAGAACTAGAGTCCAAAGTACTATTCTGAATAAAAGTGCTAGGAGTGTATATCCTTCCTTATTCATATGTGAAGGAAATACATCTCTCTTGCCTACCAGTATGTTGTTGATGATAGGTATTTCATGGTGCCATTACTTAAGACAATTTCTTCTCATTCCTTGGTACCAGGAAGTTTAGCTGGCATGCATACTGGATTTGTTCTATACCCTCAGAGATGTTTATAATACTTCGGTTTCACTTTAATTAGTTTATAAAGTAAATTCCAGTAGGGATCTTCTAGTGCTAAACCATGAGCATAGTATTTTACATGATTGTTATTGCTATTGTAGTGCTTCTGGTATAGGTATATTTTTACCTGTCATATCTAATGGTCATTGGATGTTTTAAAATATACTTTGTCTCTCTTGCCTTTTTTCCTGTTAATCCTGACTATTTCTTTTACAATTTGTTTTCAGTTGGTATGTGCTTTCTTTACATTTTGTTTGGGAGAAACACTCCAAATATATATATATATATATGTGTGTGTGTATACACACACACACATATATATATACATACATACATATACATATATATATACATATACATATATATGTATATATATATGTATATATATACATATACATATATACATATATGTATACACACACACATATATATATACACACATATATATACATATATACATATGTATATATATATACATATATTTGAGTGGAGGAATATAATTTCTTTACAGAATAATTGTAGTGTTTTAAATAAGAATGGCCCCCATAGGCTCATGTATTTGAATGCTTAGTCAACAGAGAACACTATTTTTTCTTTTTCTAAAAAAATAAATCCTTCTATACTATATTGTGATAACTTTTCTCTCCCTCTACTGCCTCCCCCCCCCAGTTCCCTCCCTACTCCATCCCCCCACTGCAGATCTATTCATCTTCATTTGTTTCCCTTCAAAAAAGAAAAGGCCTTCTGGACATAGCAACCAAATGGAACTTAAAAGTTACAATAAGACTAGGCAAAAATTCTTATATCAAGGCTATATGAAGCAACTCAGTATGAGGTAAAGAGTCCATAGAGCAAGCAGAAAACCCCCAACTCCTACTGTTAGGAGTCGCACAATAACACCAAGCTATACAACCAAAACATATATGCAGAGGACCTAGCATTGATCCATACAGGCTCCTTGATTGACTTCAGTTTTTGCGAGTCTCTGCGAGTCTCTGTGAGTCCTGCTTAGTTGATTCTGTGCCAGGTTTGTTGTTGACTCCTCTGGCTTCTATAGTTCTTCCTTTCCCTCTTATGCGGGGTCCCCGAAACTATACTTAATGTTTGCCTGTGGGTCTCTGCATCTGCTCCCATCAGTTGTTGAGTGACACACCTCTGATGACAATTGGGCTAGGCATCAATCCATGAATATAGCAGAAAATCATTAGAAATAATTTTATTGACTCTTTTCCCCTGTCAGGTATGTTTGGTTCTATCCTAGGTCTCTGGGTAAATATTTTAAAAATAAGCATGTGAGATTTTAAATTGATGTGCTCTGTTTTTATTCTGGCTAAACACAAAAATGTTTTAAAATATTCTTTGGTGACTTAGGCATTATGTCAAGGTGTGCTAGTTCCCAAATACATGGGTGTTTTCCCAAAGATCACTTATGGACTCATCATTTAATTCTATTGTGTTTTGTTGCACATTGTGCATATTATAAATGATTTTTAAATATACTAAGGTTTGTTTTAAAGCCCCAGATTAAAAAAAAAAAACCCTGTTTGTTACATATTTTGTATGTTCTTAAAAGAAATGTCTATTTTACTGGTGTTGACAGAAATGTACCAAAAGTAATTATCTCAAGTTGACTGATAGTGTTGATCAAAGATTATCCTTTGTTCAATGCTTGCTCTTCTAGTTAAGATCATACCAGTTACATCTATAGTAGATTGTGGCTCTTTCTTCCTGCATTTATATGATTTGATTCATTTACTCTGAATATTTTATGAGATTAATTATTAGTAGTTAATGCCTTCTTAACATGTTGTCTACTTTAATAGTACTCAGAGGACTTTTATCCTTAGCAATATTTTTTCATTTAAATTTACTTCATCAAGTTATTATATATACAAGAATTGTTTTCTTTAACAACTATTAATATCTATATTTTCATTTTTACCATATTCTTGACTTTATATGTAAAATGAGTATTGCTAGAGATATGAACTAGAGACTAAGAGCTCTGGCTGCTCTTACAGAGCACCTGGGCCCAGTTTCCAGTACCCACAAAGTGACTGAACAACCATCTGTAATTCCACCTCTAGGGGACCTAGCATCATCTTTTTTTTTTACTGTACAGCCACAAGAAAATGGTATACAAACTTACATGAATGTAAGATACTCAGATACACAAAATAAAAACAATCTTCAAAACATTGTTATGTCTCTGCAGTATTCATTTCACTTTTTAAAACAAATCCAATATGGTTCATAAATATCTTCAAGTAATATTAGTAACAGTCTCACCAACATCTCTTCCTTCACATAAGCTAAATGAAGCTTATACCAACAAGTGTGCAAAACTCGAATGAGAGAAGCCCATTAGACCTTCACACTACACAAGGAACTATAGTCAGCTGAGTAAAACTGGGAGCAGGAGAGGTGGTCTTCCTCAAGAAGGAGCAAACCAATTTGTTGCCCAATGCCAAACAGCCATCTCTGAAAATATAAAGTGACATTATATAGACTGAAGAGAATATATTTAGGCATTTATGTATATGTAACTACATATATGTATTCAGTTACAATTAATGAAAAAGAGCCCATGCATTTGCAACAAATGCAGGAGGGGCTTATGAGAGGATCTGAAAAAAGGAAAGGGAAGGGAAAAATGTTGTAATCAAACTACAACCTCTAAAATAAACAACAACAAAAAGTCAAATTCTGTGTTCTTCATTTTTAATTTAGGATATTAGGCTATTTGTATTTATTAATGTGATATATATATATATATATATATATATATATATATACATATATATATATATATTCATCTTTAAATCTATAATAATATTTTTCTATTTGTCTTATCTGTGATTTTCTCAGTTTTAATTTTTTAAGTTTGATGTGAAGCAATTTTTTAGTAGTAACTCGATTAATATATCCTAGATTCCTAGTCATCACACTTGATGATGTTAGTGGTTTCAGTGTCTGTATGGTATAGTTTTTATCTTAGCCATCTACAGTCAAGGGCTATACTTCCTCTGTTAATGCAGTATTAACACCGTGCACTCTCATTTCTTTCCCCACACTGAACTCTCTGATGCTTATCACATTTATACCTCTCCTGTACTTGACTACATTATACATTTCTTAGATATTTAATCAATTTAAATACTATGTCCTCATCTTTATAATTGTTATATCCAATGTTCTTCATTTGTTTGTGCAAATCCATAGTGTGTCTCATATCACCTTTTTAATAAAGAGTGTGTCACATTAGTCACTGTGTAGATCTAATGATGAATGAATGCTTAGAATTGTACATACACCTGAAAAACTTTTATGTAGCTTGTAATTGATATATATATATATATATATGTATATATATATATATATATATATATATATATAATTTGAAAGTCGAAGTTTTAATAGTTGTCCTGAGGTCCTCATATCCTCATTCTTTGTCAGATAGGTATATTTTGATTAATTGATTTATCTCCTTATATCAGGCTTATTTTCAACTTTTGTGTATGCCTAGCCAGTTTTCAATGGATGCATTTCCATAAATATTGTGAATTATTATCTTTTAAGATGAACATGTTTGCATTTATTATAAGCATTCTTGTGCTTTCTTTTGAAATATATTTTTTGCATGTATATCAAGTTTGTTTCATAATTTGGGTCTTTCTTATAAGATTTTTCTTGGGGGGGGGTGGCATAGAATCAGAGCACTGTTAAGTCTTGGACTAAACATGCTAAGGCTTGTATGAATTTCCTCCAGTGTCCCATAATCTATGAATTCTTCATGGCTACAAGCCTTGGTGGTGTGGATAGTGGGCACAGTACTATTGAGTGCTTTTGAACAGTTCTTTCTCTGGATATTTCATAGCTTGAGTGCATATATGTGCTTATTAGTAGTAAAGCTTTTCTTCACCTGTCAGGGGACATCTTGTTGAGAAGATGGTTTCTGAATAAAGATATGAATGAAGTTATGGAGTACGACTAAGATAAATGAGTGAGCTAAAGCAGTGTCAAAGCCATAGCTTGGAGGCTGTTGTGATGAGAAAAAATGTAGAGTAAAGAAAACTGTTATAAAACACATATTAGGTTCGCTACACGAAAGAGGGAAAGTCTAGATGCTTTTCATCTTTTCTTTCTTCCTTATTGCTGACAGAGGATTGTCCTTGTTGCTAAGTTACTTGAGTGTTCTTGCAAGATATGTGCTAATAGACTGAGATGCAATGGAGCAGATAATCTATGATGGGCAAAGGATCTACAGATGCAGATGGATGAGAAGGTTAATCAGGGTAGGAGACTTTATTACGAATGCGGGAGACTTAAAGATTTGGGAAGATAATAGCATTGTTTTTAGGAAAAACTAGGTATGGAAAACAATCTAAAATAATAATACTGTTTGGTTATAAGTTATATTTTCAGGATGTTCAAAAAACTTAAGGAGACACAACTTCTTAAATTATTGTATTATTATTATTATTATTATTATTATTATTATTATTATTATTTCAGTATTTCGGGTGATGCAACCACACTAAAGTTCAGTTTGTGACTTGGTATTATTGGTGAGCTATCAATTGGTATATATAATATAAGAATTTTTACAAGGCCTTTGTAAGTTTTATTATCATTTGTTAATGAATGTATCTAACTGGTTCAATTTTTTAAAAGTCAACTCACCTTTTCAGCTAAGGAGTAATATATCAACATATACAAAGTTTATTCACTCTCTGATTATTGCATTTGACATTCTCTGAGCATAGTGGTCTTTAAATTTGCATGAATATCTTTCATAAACGACTGGAAATTGTTTACCCTTTTTGATTTTTTTTCTCATTATTTATTTTGTGGTGCCATAGATCAAAATAAATCAAGACCAAAAAGACTTTTTTATATTAGGTTGTAGTCTATATTTCCCTTTATGTGGGACTATAAATCAAACATCCACTTTAGAATTATAACCATTCAGAGTCTGCAAGTTTTCCTGAGGAATGAGAAAATTTTATAAAGTATCCTGGTATTTTACATGTGTGTTTCATTCTGTGTCTAGGTATCTTGACATAATTTTATGTGAGCATGCATGCTTTGACATTATACTTTTGAATACTTGCATAACACCCATTGATTTTAGATAGTCTCTAGTCTCTATGATTTTTTGCTATTGCAAACATAATTATAAGCCATAGTATTTCTGTGAACACATCTGAATTTATACAGCACAGAAAGTGTCAAAAGCAAAGGTTCCGGAAGCTTTGTTTTTCTTTGCTTGTTTTGTGGAATTTACTAAAATTTCTGTAAAAGTCAGTCTTGTTTCCTTGACATGGGCAGCTCAATGTGTTTGTACCTTTACAGCCTCACAATTTAACCCATGTCTTGTGCCCATTTTATGAAGGGGACTCCATAAAATAGAGTTTGACCAATCCTATCTCTGTTTTTGAAAATAGGGGTGCTGTCTTGCTGTGTACTTTTCAAAGTCCTTTGTTTCTTTCTTATACTCCAAAGTCTTATTTCAATAAAATTTCCTGAATGAAGAAAACCACTCCTTCACCTGTTTTGCACTTATGTATTCACCTTCATTTTTTCCTTCAATTCTCTTTTTGATTGGAGCGTATTTTTTTAAAATTATGTAAACTAATTCTGTAATTTTATGACATATTCTTCTTAAAAATAATCCTTTTTAGAATGGAAAAATAGAAATGATGGCATTGTTTCATGTCATTTTTAATAAGTAAGCCTGTGGACCACTTCAAATAGATTCTGTCATATAAGGAAAAGAGGCTGTATATGATTTCAATTTTAAGAGTAAATATTTATTATTTAACATGATTCTTAAATAATTAAATTAATTAAGCATTTGTTACCAAAATAAATTCCATATTACCTACTTAGTCAATGGCTGGATTTCACAATCGGCATGTAACTGTTTATTCTTTTTAAATATGATATTATGTGTCCTGTAATATACTATTGGTGGAAGATTCTAATAACCAGGTTTTTTTTTTTTTTTACCAGTAACCTTCTATGCTACCAGAGGAGTCAGCAGCTGCATTTTTTATACACATAAATAATTACTGTTATGTTTATTTTTAACGTAAATACTTTTGTTACAGTGCGGCATAAATATTTCCTGGCTGTTTCCTTGCAAGATTTCACAGGCCTTGGCAAAGAAACTCTATTTTCTTTTGCATCAAAAAAAATCTGTACAATCCAACACACCAACCAATACTGAATAAATGAATGGATGAATGGATGAAAGAAAAAAGAAAGAAAGGAGAGAGAGCTGTTTTAAAAAATTCATTTATTTACTAACTGTGTTCTGCATACATGTAAAACAAAATCAAGATGTCTATATATGCAAAGCTATTAACTCAAATGTTTTGATTTTCTTTTCAAATGTTAAAATTTGTGTGCTCTGGGTGAGAAGGACAGCATTTGCCAAGTTCTTCTCACCCAGGTTCAGCCAGCACTATAGTCCTGATCGTTTTCTTGGGAGACAGACACTAAGCTATATTCCTAGCTAGCCAGCTCAATTCTCTTCATTTTAAAATGGTTTGCATGGAGACTTAACTACCTTCCAAAAAGCCTGCAGTGAGAGATAAAATGCTTGAGAATAATAAAATGCTTTCTAAATCCTCTCACTCAATAGACCTCCTCAAACCTTCCCTTAAGAGAGAAGGAGATTGTATCCAAGCTGCCATCATGATGTACTGTCATCTAAAATCACATCCTGTGAAAGCTCTGGGGGAAAAATGGTATATGTAGTTGCATTTCACAACCCTCTAAATGGCACAAATAATGTAGCCCATTTGCCTTGGTATCCTATATACCTTGCTTTCCAGATGAAAACTTTGGCTGCTACAGCATTCCTTTGAAAAAAAATGTAAAGCAATACTTGAGTTTGAAATTGCATCTAACGGCTCTCTGAATGTGTGAATCACTTTACCAGCAAGGTGTGAGTGTCACTCTTGTGACTACTTTTAGAAGAGCTGAGTTCATCATGGCAATCTAGTAGAGGACAGACAAACAAGCTTTGATACTTGGTGTTTGTTTGTTTGTTTTTTGTCCTTAAAAAAACACTTCCTTAGAATATATTATATATACGATAAATCAAAAAGCCAGCATATTTAAGCATGCAATATATTCTTAAAGTGAAAATAGTTATGTGAGGGAAGCTGGAAGCTGGTTATCTTCCAGTTAATGCATGGCAGGCAAGTCAAACTTGTAAATATACGTTCTTTTTGCAATTACAAAAGACAATCAGTGAGAAACATACTACAGTACTTATAAAGCAGCACTGTCAAAACACACATACAAGTTTTGAGAACAAGGTCATGCAGTTTTGGAGCTAGTATCCTTTATACAAGGTAGTCTTAAGGTGTCAGCTAGTCCCATTGACCATTTGACCTGATAAACAAAACAAAATTTCATGAGATTTTAGCTAAGTTCAGTTCTTGAGAAGCTTTAATGGGTGTAAGCTACTGCAGAGATATTTCACTGAAAATGTCCATCACAACAACTAGACCACGTGTGAGTGGTTTTAAGGAAGTGTTTCTTTCAGTCACTATAAAAAATACTCTCAACAATAATCAGTCCTTCCAACTCAAGACTTACCAAACTTCCACCAAACTTTTCTATGACATCTAACAGCTTACAGCTGCATTTACAGATCATTTTCATTTCATTTAAATCTTTTTAAAGACTGTGTGCTTGGGATGGAGAGATGGCTCAGCAGTTAAAAACTCTGAATGCTCTTCTAGAGGTCCTGAGTTCATTTCTAGCAACCATATAGTGGCTCACAACCATCTGTAATGGAATCCAATACCCTCTTCTGGTGTGTCTGAAGAAAGCTACTACAGTGTACTCATATACATAAAATAAATAAATAATTCTGAAAAAATGTATATGTGTTGATTGAAGGAATATGTGTTGATTTAAGGAATGGTAGATCTATATCTCTTTCAGCCTTAATAGGAAGATAGGAGCCTAACTTCTAGACACTTTGAATTTGTATTCTTGAGGTAGAGGTGAAAACATTTTTATTGCTCAGAAATAAGCAATGATTACAGTATCCAGAAAACCTGGTTGTGTGACCAGAACCAACCACCATACACACTCAACATCCTTCTATGCCCTACTGTCAATTCCTCCCAGCATTGAGAAGTCTTTTGGTTTTGCTCTAATAAAATTATGTTCTATTTGAACCACTCTCCACTATTTTCCTACTTACTACTGTGTAAAATCAGTCTTTTCTGCATTATTCAGACGTCCTACATTTGATACTCTGACTCACTCTAATAGGAAGTTAAATCACATTTGTTATTTGCTTGGCTGGTTGAGAGATATGCTGTAATGCACTTATAGAAAGAAAATGAAGGTAAAATACCATTGATAAGCGGTGATCTTGAACTGTACGTGGCCCTACATTCCTAGAACTTGGAATATCATCAACCTTGAGAAATCTTCTATCCTTTTGTATTTGAGAAAATGAAAACTGTCTGGGAACTATCAAACAGACAGAGCTTTAATATTTCTTTTTCCTACTGCAGCCAAATTGTTGACCTTAAGCCTTGATTTCTGCCACTCATTCATTTATTTTTTAAGAAATGTTTTTCAATTTAATTGTATGGGTATGCATATGGGGTTTAGTATACACATCAGCTCAGTGTACATTCAGTATTCACAGAAGTCAGAAGAAGGCCTGAAGTTTGAGAACTGGAGATCCTAATGGTTGTGAGCTGCTATGTGGGTGCTGAGGATCAAATTGGGGGCTTCTAGAAGAGCAACAAGTACTCTTAGCCGTTGAACTATCATACCAGCCATTTGAATATTTTGAAACTATATTTTGATGGATCATGTTGGTTTGTATATGCATGTTCTAAAATTTAAGGAAGGAGTTATTATGAGAAAGGGAGAAATGCAGAAGTAAGAGCTTTGGAAAACCATTAAAAAATTCAAAGCAGCTATTAATAGAAAAGATGTTTTATTTTTTATAAATGATTAAAATCTACCACAGTATATGCAGAAGATATGACAAATTGTGTAAAAAATCTCTGTGTCCCTGTCTCTCTCTGTCTCTCTCTGTCTCTATCTCTGTCTCCTTGTGTCTCTCCTCTCTCTCTCTCTCTCTCTCTCTCTCTCTCTCTCTCTCTCTCTCTGTGTGTGTGTGTGTGTGTGTGTGTGTGTGTGTGTGTGTGTGAGTGCCATGGATTTGTTCTCTAGAAATCAGAGAAAAGTTGCATATATAGCAGCAGTAGATAATGGTCATTGGTGAAATAGAAGGAGTTTATGGGACAACATGATAGAGGTACCAGGGTAGACTAAGCTACAGAAACAGATAACACATACTAAGACCAGTCAACCAATGACCTTCTAAGACTAATAAATCTGACTACTCATGATAGTGGCCTTCATATGTACATACCTAGAATAATAAATTCTATGATGCCCTAATCTTATTTTTAATCAGATCTCCCACCTAATAGAAGATGCTGCAAGAGGAAATATTCCCAGGGGATAATAGAGTTTGAATAAAATTTTAGTAACTATGATGTAAATGTTGAGAATATTGCATAGGTAAAATATTTTCCTTAGTACCTGGTATCAGACCCAACAAGATTATACAATGAAGACTGGTGGGCTGAGCAGTGAGTACATATCAGAAGACAATGACACTTCTTCTCCCAGAATCTAACATATAGCCAGTAGTTTAGTATTGAGAGGGTGTCATGAATCTTTTGCCATCTATGTCAGACTGTAGACAGGACCAGTCTTGTAAAAAGTCAGCACAAGTAACCATAGTTGCTATCTGTTTGTAATTGCAAGAGTTGAATCCTGCCTAGAGCACAGAATTTCACAGCCCGTGTTGTTCTCTTCTGACATTTAAGTTCTCCCATCCTCAGTGTTCCACAATTTCTTCCAAAACTTACAGAAAGTAGTTCAAACGTTTCGTTTAAGGCTATATACTCAGCTTTCACTTATTCTCCACAACTTGGGCAGCTATTAGGTATCTGTGTTCTTCATTATTCACTGCAAAGTGAGCCTTCTCTGATTAAGGCTAAGAGTAGGTTTGTCTATAGGCATAAATATGGATATTTAGAAGACAGTGTAATGCTATGTCAATTTAACTAAACAAAGGTAGTAAATCCTCCCTGCATTGGGATCATGTTATCCTTAGGCAGAGATTGTTGACTAGTTTTACTGTTCCAGGTATGGATACACTGTGGTAAAAAAAACGTAATGCCAGTAAAAGTGTGGATGCTCACACCCATAACAATCATGAAACCATTGCACAAGTAGGCACATTTTCTTCACAGGTTGGTTATATTGTTTATAGGGTTCACAGATAGGCAATATTTCTGATGCCCCTTTTGCTCTAATTCTTTCTAGCACCTTGAAAGCTACATGCCCAGAAGAAAGCTGCCAGCTTATATTCTTTATTTCTTACTGCTAAGTTATGTGTAGTCTTCAGCAACAAGGTTATATTTTATAGCTCTGGAGAACAACCAAGAAAACTGCCAAGACCCTTTATGGTTTAGGTGGCTTCTGGGACTTCCCTCACCAACAACTTCCTGTTGAGGTTCTCCACATGTAGCACTAGGAATGCTGTTTAATGACCCACTGCTTCTAAGACTGTGTTATCTAGCCATGTAGAGTGTCCCCTTCAATCTTTTATATATTTTTTAATTGTATTATAAGATGATAGGTTTCCACTGGGGCTTTTTATATACCTGTTTTTAGCCATATTAATTTATCAACTAATTTCATATTTTCTTTACAGTTGTGTAGAATTCTGTTGTGTATAAATACCACATTTTATTTTTGTGTAGATCAGTTAATGGATACATAGGCTGAGTCCATTTCTTAACAATTGTGAATAAAGTACCAATGAACATGGATGTGAAGGTATCTCTATATAATGATATAGAGTCCTTTTCATATATATATTTCCAGGAGTGAACTATCTGTATCCTACAGTATCTTGTTTTTCCTTTTTGTTTTTATTTTGTTTTGTTTTGTTTTTTGTTTGTTTTTTTTGTTTTGTTTTGTTTTTTTGTTTTTTAGAAACATTCAGACTAATTTCCAGAATGGCTGTTTGTTCTAGCTTTACACTCCCACCGACAGTGTCCCCCCAGTATTTAAGGCTTCCTATTTCCCCATGTCCATGTCTGCATTTTCTGTCACTTGTATTTTGAATATTAGATATTTCAACTAGGGTAAGATGAAATCTTAAAATTATTTTAATCTGCATTTTTATAATACTTAAGGATGTAGACAATCTGGAAGTGCTTCCTGGATGCTGTCTTGGCTTTTTTGATTCAGACTTACTAAAACACTGAAAAAGAGCTGGATGTAATGGCACAGTCTTGTAATTCCAGCACTTGGGAGGGTAAACTATGAGGATCAGGAGTCCCAATGCCAACACTAGACTACACAGTGAGTTATATGACAGCCTCAGATATAGAAGTCCCAGTATCAGAAACATAAATTCATAATATAGATACATATATAAAATACTAACAAGGAAGAAGAAAAACAAAAGAAAGTTCCTAGCACTGGAATGGCAAACTCAAGGAACGTCTGTCTTAAAATCTAGAAGTTCTCCTAAAACTTTAAGGCAAATTATTTTGTATTAAGAACAAGCATCCAGACTTAATATCATCTAACAGAGTTCACTGAGAAAATGGAAACGGTAAGGTTTGTTTAACATTGGTGGCCCATTTAATCATGTTTTTATTCCTGCTTGGGCTGTAGGGGGTAAATGACTCGGTACACAAATGTTTTATTGGAGCATAGTCTCTGATAGCTGAACCTGTGGGAATTACTTTACACCTCGATGCATTGCAAATAGTGAATGGTAATGTAAAATAATTCTATTCAGAGGCTGCACATTTTGTCCTAGCTGGCAGAGGTTCAATTGATCTTCCTCTCCCGATGTGGACAATACAGTTTTGACTGTGTTTACACTTTTACATTAACATTCCTAATGAAATCCCTTGTTCATTATAATATTCTTCAAACTGTTTTTAAGTTTTTGCTAGTTTCTTCATTAGGAAATTAAATGAAATCTTTGGTAAGCTGAGAGTTTTGCTCCTAGCTTTCTTTCTTCTCTTTTCTTCTCTTCTTCTCCTCTTCTTCTTCCTCCTCCTCCTCCTCCTCCTCCTCCTCCTCCTCCTCTTCTTCTTCTTCTTCTTCTCTCTCTCTCTCTCTCTCTCTCTCTCTCTCTCTCTCTCTTTCTCTCTCTCTCTCTTCCTTTCTTTTTATTCTGGCAATATCTCCACCAGCTAAAACTACATTTAAAGCAAAAGTAAATTAGTGAGGTAAGTATCATTCTTTAAGAGTGAAAGAAAATGAAAAACTTTATTAATGGTTTTGGGAGTTGTGATACTTGATAGAAAGTAAAATTCTTAAAAATATAAAACTATTATATTAGAGAAGAAACTAAAAAACAATAAAAAATAAAAATAGAAAGCACAGAGTAGTCCCTGTTTGCATCATGGAAATCATAAGGGATTGACAATCAGGTATCTCTAAAAAGGGAGAATGGCTGAAAAAAAGAGGGCATGATGTTTGTGTAAGGGACATGATATGTCCTTATCCTCACCTCTGAAGAATGATTTTGTATTTGCTCCCCAAATGTTGAGAGTGAAACAATATAGGTGACTAGAAGATTTATTGCTGTGCAGACTGACAAAAGATAGAGGCAGTATCACAGCTGATACAGGACAACAGGGCATATGTGCAGGTGTTCCAGTCTGATAGCTCAATGCTTTTTAAAGTAGTTTAAACGTAGTCAGTTGATGAGCAGACATTTGGGAATGTGTGTGTGTGTGTGTGTGTGTGTGTGTGTGTGTGTGTGTGTGTGTGAAGAGAGAGAAAGAGAGAGAGAGACAGAGAGAGAGAGAGAGGGAAAGTAAGTTAATTCACAAGCATATTACAAAAGAAAATAGTAAGGTTTCTTTTTCTTTGCATTACTATGTATTCATACTTTAAAAATATTTGATGTATTTTTGTCTATTAAAGTTGTTATTATTATAAAGACTCTTACTGTCCAACATTTGGCTTATGACTTTGCTAGAAATTTTTCAAGCTGATTTATTAGTACTATGAATTTTAAAACCTCGGCACATACATACTCATATATACACAGATACTTAAGTGCTCAAGTTCAAGTCCAGAAGAACCAATTGAAAAATTTCATAATATATAGATTTTTCTCAGTAGTTTAATGATTACCAGACATTTTTATGTGTATACTTATTTGAATCTATATTTTTATTTAAACATGTATATAACCTAAAGGTAAAACTAATGTAAATTTAAAGTGTTCATATTTCGTAGAAAGGAACTATAACAAAATTACTACTCCAAGTATTATTAAATCATATAAGCTATTCTCAAAAGTACACTGTACATGAATTAGTTAATATTTGCAAAGCAGTTTAAAAGTAATAGGCCTGTGTAACATTATTCCACTTAGCTTATGACATATTAATAATGCATTTTATTTATCTAGCATTTGAAATGAAAGTTAATGAATTAATGAACATAATACCCAATCATCTTTAATAAAGAGCTTTGAAGTAACTAGTCTAAATGATTCTGTTATCATTTCATAATTACACTGAACACATTTAGTGCATTTATTTTTTGAAAGCATTTTGCAAATACATACTTGGTACATCCATCTTCAGGTACAGTTCCTGCTACATATGCACTACTGGTATGGTAGATTCTAGATAAAAAGATGAGCTAAAGGTTCATGTTCGTTCTTTCCCCAGGAGAAGGTGCTGCTACATAATGCTAACCTTGACTTTAGGATAAGACGTTGGTAGGATGCAATAGGTAATCTTAGAAACATTATCATGGAATCCACCATTTGACTTACTTTCTACAAATGAAGCTTAAGTGGATATGGCTTTAAGATTTTAGTAATCAAAAGTGTGTCTTCCACTGAATAAAATTGCCAGGGTGCTCTCAGTCAATTCATCAAATTTTTACAGTTGAGACAAGTCTAAAGGGGGTAAAGAAGCAATTTGATGCTAATATCCAGTGAGGATAGCCCCTAGGTATTAAATAGAAATATTAAAAGAGTCTTTAATTCTGACAATCTTAAACCAAAACTGAAAGAAACATTATATATAATTCTGAACATCCTTCCAGAAACACCCTTTTAGTTTTATGTAGTGCTTGTGACTAGTCAGCTGAACTGTCAGTAGAAGGGTTCTTTAGATGCCATGGTCTGAATGCTTGACTCTCACCTTTCTGCTCACATGTTAAAACCTAAGAAAGAAGATAGCAGTATTGAAAAGTGGTGCTGAAACAGGTAAGCAGCCTATAGGTTTTCACTGTCTCCAATGGGATTTGTACCTTTATGTAAAGATGTACATGTAAGGATACAGAAAGACAGTTTCTATGGCTGTCACCAGTAGAAACTGACTCTGCTGGCATCTCGATCTTTGTTATACAGCTTTAAAAACTCCGAGAAATATATTTCTTTTCAGTCTTTGATTTTTTATTCTTTCATGTTTCTCTCCTTCCTTTATTCCTTCCTTGTTTTTGGTTTATTTGTGCAAGCCACAGCCCATTACTGCTCAGTGTAAAGCCCATAAGTGAAGAGATGCTAGGCAACAAGTTTTTCAGTTTGATTGTTTCCAATGTAAGGGCATATCACAGAATAAAACTTTTCACTTTGATAGGCTCAAGATGTAGGTCAGCTGGGATAGTTCTTACCGAGCATGTTCAAACCCGTAGCTTTGACCCCTAGCACTACATAAACTGGACACGGTGGCACAAAGCTACCAATTGAATGCTTAGGAAGTAGAGACAGGACGATCAGCAGTTCAAGGCCATCCTCAGGATCATAGGCAGTTAGAGGTCACACTGAATTTCATAAGACCCTCTTTCCTCATGTTCACTCTTTAAATTTAAAAAGAAAAAAGAAAAAAAATAACATTTTACACTGAAAGGAACACCAAGCTACAATTTATATAATGGACTTTCTTATTCCAATTTCTGTACCCTTTTTAATTTTTGGATGCTCTTCAGATCTCAGATGTCTGACAAGGAGACATCCACAGAAGTGGCTGAGATCTAGGCTAAGCCATCATTTGAGAACACTACCTGGGGCGTTTGTCACGATTCATTTCATTCTTCCTGCCAAACTGAGCAGTGGCAAAGCTGTGCTCATAATTAATAGTGAACAAATTAAAGGTAACCAAAATGCCTCTAAAGAAAGAGTGTAATATGCCATGGTGGTTTTTTATTCTGTTTTTAAATAAGAATAATTATATTAAAACACAAACTCCGAAGTTGTTTCTAGTCAATTGCATTGGATTTAAATTAATTGCATATTTCTAGACTAAATATAATAATGCACAGAAACAATCAATCTCACCTTTGAACACAGCATGGCGAATAGCTGTGTTCCTTCTATTACTTTTATAAAGCACAGCAGCAGGCTCTGGAACCAGAGCTTTTCACCTAGAAAGGATGCTTGCATGCATCCCTCATACTACATTTAGCAGTGTCTCCCTTCTTTCCTTCTCTAGTCTTGCTTTAAAAACAACCCCAAACTTACACAGAACAGTTGCTACTTACAAACTTACACAGAACAGAGTACGAGGAATACATTGCCTGAACTCTTTGGGAGTAAATTACTAATCTAACTTCCCACAGAGAGAGATTTCCCACATATAAATATCGGCTGTATTTCTTTCAGAAAAGGACACTTTTCTCCATAATCATAACACAATACTGACAACTAAGAAATCAACTCTGCTACAGAGGCATTGCATAGTCAGCATGCACCAATCATGTGTCACCAGTCATCCCAATAATGTCCCCAGAGAAAAATGGGTCTGAATGAGATTTAAATATTCTATATATTGCAATTTATTTTTCTCATTTTATTAAATGAACCCAATTTGTGATTGTCACCTTTTATCATATTTAGTTAATCTCACTGTTTGTCCTAAATTATTTCCTTTTCATCAGACTGTGTGTATATTGTAAACTATCATTTAAAACCACCATGCATATTTAATATATAGAATGGGATACCATGAGACATATATCAAAATGGGTACAATAATGAAATCAATTTACCCACTATCTCTTACAGGCACCCACAAGGCTGCCAGGAGCAGGGAGACCTAGAAATTGATTTATTTAGCAAGAGTTCTGCAACATTTCATTAACAACTAAAGTCAGTTTATATTTGACTCTGAGACTTACTTACAGTATCCAGAAGACACTTAATAGCCTTAGACCTATGCTTCTGCTTCCTATTTTCTCCATCTCAAAAAGATAAAGTGTTAGCATTCGTTGATGACTTAAGAAAATAAAACCTCTATGGAAACATGGATTGCTGCAACCATTATGGGAGTGGTAAATAAACATTTATAAAGATATTTTCAAAATAGAATTAACATATAACCCAGAATCCTCTCTCTAGGTACATACTAGCAGGAAATGAAATTAATATATCAAAGATACAACTGCCTTCTCGTGTCTATGATGGCAATCTAATAATGCCTGGCTAATGAAACAACCTGTCTGTTGATGGAGAAATGAAGAATGAAAACAATTCATGCACATACAGTGGAATTTCATTTAATTGTGAGAAGCAACTACTACATGGATAGAAACTGAGGATAATTAATTATTCACATGAATTAAGCTACACTTAGAAAATGTCTTCCTCTTGTTCATATGTTGAATCCTCATTGCTTGAAATTCACTTTGCTTTCCAGCACAAACAATTTCTTGTGATTTATTTCTTTCCTTTTTTTTTTTTTGGATATTTTATTTACATTTCAGATGCCATCCTCTTTCCCCATTTCCCCTCCCTAGAAAACCCCTATCCCATGTCCCCTTTTCTTTTTTGCTTTTATACTGTATTTTTAAATGTTAATCAAAGGCTTTATAAGTTTGGTAATGCTCAATCAGAAGTGTAACCCAATACCCAACCTAGATATATAAACTATCTTTGACTGGTGGAGACACGTGAACATCTGCCTCCATGTCTTCCTTCTCTCTTTCTCTCTCTCATCTTCTAGCTTTTCCTCTCCTTTTTCTTCTCCTCTCCTTACTCCTTCTCTTCCTCTCCGTACTCCTCCCACCTTAGCTCCTCCTACATATCACCCTTCCTGTTAAAATAAAACTTTTCTCTCAAAATACAATTAGAGCATAATTATGCCTATTTGTACCAGTGAGGTACAAAATAGTCCTAATACCCAGTCCATCATTTTGTTGGCTAACCAGAACCTCTGTCATCTCTCTTAACTAAAACACTTAGTTCTGAACCTGGTTTTTTTTTCCCTTGGCTTTAGAATGAATGTCAGCTGAAAACCATCCACTCAGATCTTTTCTCTCAAAGTAAATAGCTAGGATTGGCTATGAGACTATAAGTCTTCAACCCCATCAGAAATCCAGAATGATTGAGTTAACTGAAATTATGGGAAGCATAAAGCATAGCTTCTAAAACTTAGCCAATTTATAGAGACCGCTGAACACCTGGACAGTCCGTATACTTCAGAACGTTGGAGCATCAAATCTTCAGCCTTCTGGCCCAGGATCATCTGACAGACCTTAGTGATGCAGAATTTTTAAGGGCTGATTACTCTGTCTAGGCAGATATAATCAGTCGACTATTCTGCAAGTGTGTCCTTTTCTGGACAGTAATTTGTCTGTAGATGAGAAGAGGCAATGCTTGCCTGATGGCTGTCTCACCACAACTGGAATAACTATATTTTCATTTGAAGCAGACATTTCTTCAAAGCATCCTTTTTTCTATTGAAGAAGAATGGGATGAGGAAGCTAGGATCTGAAGGGACATCCTTCCCAGATTCTCTCAGTTGACAGAAGGCATGCATACACCACATTTCACATACATTACAACTACACGTATTTATGTAACCCATGAGAGCAGAACGAACACCACAGTTCATATCTCACACTATAAAGACTAGCTCTGCTCCCTTTCTCCTTTTGATTACATCGTCCTGCTCTAATGTAGCTCCCATCTCTCTTCACACATATACTTGGGGAACACTTCATGAGGAAAGAAGAAAGCTGCAGCTTCTACTCTGCTGTTGTTGTCTCGTGCACGCACACAAAAGCAAAAATATGCACGAGTATAATAGATATGTGTGTATGATGTGGGGTGTATGTCCAGACAATGTCCCCAAACTGGATACTTATCTGGCTTTTGAGGCATCAGTAATTGTTTTCAGGAACTGACAATGTGATCTGAGGAAGGAATAGAAATTGATAAGGAGTCCTCCAGGGAAAGGGAACACAGAGTAATGACTCACTAAAGAACAGCAGGTACCTCAGAGAAAGCCTCTGGGAATCTTACCTAACTAACAAGGATAGAACATATCTCCAAGTCCAGACAACAGTAGCCCCAGGGTAGTCGATGTGTCTGGAGGTGATGTTTCCAGGCACATCTCCATTCTTTAAGCTGCTACTACCTGCTTTATACTAATAGCACTTGGGAGATACACAGGTGCTATTAGACAATAGCACACCTTGACATACATACGAAATGGACAATTTACAGATCGATCAAGGGGGGGAAAGGTTTATCTTGATCAATTCACCAGTTGCTAGATAAACAGGAAACTATAAAACAATTAGGTAATGTTATCAATAGTTGAGCTTGAGACATGTGTGGGAGAGTCATATGTTTGTGTGTGTGTGTGTGTGTGTGTGTGTGTGTGTGTGTGTGTGTGTTGCTATGCACGAGCACATATGTGGTGTTTAGAAACTAACCTCAGCATCTGACTACCACATGTCCTGCCAACTTTTCATTGTCTCTCTTTCTGTCTCTGTATTTGGAGACTGTCTCTCTATGGGAAACAGCGTCTCTCACTGGTCTGAAACTTACTAAGTAGGCTAGGTTGGCTCCCCAGTGCTGGAATTACAAGGATGTACCATTTTATCCAGTTGTGGAGACCTAATCTAGATCCATATGGTTGCACTGCAATCACTTTACCTGTAAGCTACGTCTCCCCAGATCTTCTATGGTGGTAACTTTTCAGTAAAAATAAAATTACATCCAAATAATAAGTTAATAAAAAAAAAGTTGCAATATCTAAACAAGCACTAACTCTATCAGACTTTCACAGGTCTATTATATTTTGTTAAATTATGAAATAGAAGAAAAGGTTGTCTCAATACAAAAAGATGTTGTGAACTAATATAAAGAACTGAACAGAGGCTGTTGACTCAGTCCAATGGGAGTCAACCTGAGGAAGATTTGAACACAGCGTTTTGCGACGTCATCTCAAAGAAAAGGAAAAATTCATCATATGCTCACAGAACTCATTTGGTACGAATAAAGACTCTACCTATAACCAGAGGCTCCCAAGTGCTTACAGTATACACTTGGCAGAAGAGATGCAAACTCCTAGTGTCTTCTAGAAACCCTGTGGAGGCAGCTGGGCCATTTTGACAAGTAGCCATAATCATCTAACAGGAGCGCACTTCCACATCTGCAGAATTAGACTTGGTGCTTGTCACACCGATTAGCGACATTTCCCAGTCAACACAGCACTGGAGACATTTCCAACTCCCTGTCTTGCCAGTGAGTGGAGAGGATTAATTAACAGCTCTCTAAAAAAATACTCTATGTTCTTTTTCTCGGGAGACAGATTAATGACTAATTCTTTGACTTTCTCTGAAACAAAGGTTATAGTAACTAACAGACCCTGCCTCCAAGAAGTGCTGAAAAGTCAGACTTTGCATTTGCTTATTTTTATACAATTGGAAAACACATTTCAGTGAAATAAATAAAACCCCTAACTACATTTATGCCCCATAACTCTACCAGACAATGTAATTTAAAGATAAAAATTCTTAGTTAGCAAGAATGTGTTTTAAAAAATGGGATAGAACAAAGATGAGGCTAAATGTGCTTACATCTGAAGCTGATGACCTAAGTTTGATTCACAAAACCCAATAAACTACTGACTTTCACTTGAGTATTGTAGCGTGTCTAAATACTTGCATGTGTACTTGTATGTGCACATGAGAGGGAGAGAAAGAGAGAGAGAAAGAAAGAGAGAGAGGGGGAGAAAGAGAGAGAGAGAGAGAAAACTTTTGAATAATTAGAGTGATAACAAACCTCACTGTTGAATAACAGAAGTAAGATAATAGATCAGTGTGAGTATTTAAAGAATTTAAATTTAAAGGATTATGGATTTAAAGGGTTTACAATGAACAAAAAAAAAATCTAAATTGTGAAAATTATTTTTCGAGACAGGGTTTCTCTGTATAGCCTTGGCTGTCTTGGATCTCACTCTGTAGACCAGGCTGGCCTCGAACTCAGAAATCCAACTGCCTCTGCCTCCCAAGTCCTGGGATTAAAGGCGTGTACCACCACAGCCCGACATTAAATTGTGGAAATTTACTATTAAGTTGGTTATTTAAACAACTTTTAACCAGACAGTGTTTCACTGAAATTCCAGGAGGGCAATGGCCAGCAGACCAACACTCTGTCATCAGTTCAGGTGAGAAGTCTATACATGACATGAACCTCACGGCCATTCTTCCTGATGACCAGGAGTTTGTAACAAGCTACTTAAACTTTAAAAGAAAAGAACTATGTGAGGTTCTGACCCATCTTTCCTGATGCTGCCTCCAGCATGTGGTTGTAAAAGCTTACATGGAATCTGTTTCTTTGACTTTACCTCCTGAAATAGTATTTTCTTAGATTGGGCTTAACCTCTTCAGCCCCTCTTACGTCCCTCCTCTTCCTAAATCATGACTGGATTCAAGTTCAAGTCTTTTTTTTGTTTTTGAAAAGTGCATTGGAATAGGTCCCTTTCTTTTACTGAGTACCAGAGATTTCACCTTTCCTGCCTAAAAGCCATTGTTTGGTTTCCAGTAGCCTCTGCCCGACTTATAACTGATGGATAGGGTAGACTGTGAACTCTGGCTCTCTCTCTCTCTCTCTCTGTGAGTTTTTTTCAGAATGGTGCTGTTGGGGCATCTTTCTCTTAGACTGTCATTGCCTTTCCTTTTCCTCTAGAAGAAGAAAGCCAAGCCACTCTTAAGAATATCATTCAGTCATTTAATTGTGTTTTCTAAATTCACTGTCAAATCTATCCTTGAGGATTCTGTCAGTTCCACATGTAATTAGAGACAGATTTCCCTCTTCCAGTCCAAGTTCTTAAGTCCTGATATCTAATAGTGTCATAATATAAAAGGCGATTCTTAGAATAGAGTACAGCAAATTGTATGTTAATTCTGTAATCTGCATTTCTCCAATCAGCAGAATCTACTGAGAGACAGGTAAATAATCTTTAACTACAGCAGCTTTCTTCGTAGGAAGTTCACGGCTGTCCAGTGATATGTACCAGGGAGTTTCTGGATTAGTGAATTCACCACCACAGTACCTCAGCAGCTCTTTCAGTTTCTAATCATTGGCTAATGTTTCCTTTTATTGTTTACATGCCTTTCCACCATGTATATTTTCCACTGACCAGACTGAGTTACTTGTGTTTTCAAGTTGCATCAATTTGTGTGGGCTAAGAACTTGCTTCAGAACAGACTATCATCTTGTATAGTTGAGAGGCTGAGGTAAGAGTACCTTTGGCTGGAGGGCCAGGCTATAGAGTGAGCCCCTGCCTTATAAAAAATGCAATAGATTGTCTATAGAAAGTAACATTAGAACATAAAATGCAAATATTTCTTTGTTTCCTTCAATCTTCAACTTCTTCAAATTTAGATTGAAATAGCAGTCCAAATTCCAGAGATCAGTCATAGAATTGTCTTCATTGCTGTCATGTGAATCCTTTAACGGACTGTGGAGAACGCATTCTTACTTTCATTCTTCCTGTAGTTTCTATGTTGGGATAGTTTATTCACACACTGAGCTCCCACTAGACACTCTAGAAGTGGCTACATCCTCTGTTAATCCTCTGAGTGATCCTCTCTAATGTTGGTGGTTTCTACATGCCACATCCTTCACAATTTTACTTTTTCTTCAGTGTTGCAGAAAGAGTCTTGCTAATTTTTGAGTAAAATTGTTTCAGAGACATTAATCATCTGACCATGAAGGGAAGATAGCAGCTACACTGGTGCCTAGTTTAGATGCTACAGATCTGAAATAAAATTTCAATGTCTTTACAGTATACTATGTACCCATTTTACCATTTAGTATTTAGCTAAATCTGTTTGTTTCTTCTGAAAAGAGAGAGAGAGAGAGAGAGAGAGAGAGAGAGAGAGAGAGAGAGAGAGAGAGAGAGGTATTTTTCTCTCTAGGAGTTGTCCAAATGGTGCATGTGGTGGCAGAGTACACAGAGACACAATTACATTTTCATTTCATTAACTATTTTTGAAATGACCGTGCTTCCTGCTGTTCTCTGCAATGGGTCATCACTCTGAATGCTACCGAGTTTTGGCTTTGGACTCACTAAGCTGTTGGGTAACAGTGTAACATTACATGAATGGAATCACTTTTGGCGTTGTAGTGATATCACTCAGTTGAGTTCAGGAGGCGCCATCACAAGAGAGTGAGAAGAAGCCAGTGACACCCATCACAAGAGAGTGAGAAGAAGCCAGTGACACCCTAATGAAACCCTTGGCAAACTGTTCCTTCCCAAATCATGCAGCCACTTCTACTCCAGAGACATCAAAGCCAAGTTCTAGAGTACGGCAAGAGGCAGTTTCCATTATGAATAAAACCTCATCTTTGCATTGTCTAATTTTAGATTGTAGCTAAACCAATCTGAGAATTTGAGAATTCTTTCTAAAATAAAAAGACAAGGGCTAAAATACACTACAGAACTGTAGAATCTCCTAAACAGCTTTGTGATATAACTATAGAAAACAGGCTCTACAATATTTTCATGATATAGTGAACAAAATAAAATTATTCACAGTCCTTTCCCAATCACTATTTTAAATTTTCAAATAACACAAATATCTTTAAATATATTCAGCAAAAATATTCCTTCTGGGAAGTAATGATGCATTAAACTATAAATATTTGAGATTTCCCAAGGTCTTCAGAATAATTACATATTTAACCCCTACCTATGACATTTACTCTATTTTTCTGGCCGTATATTTTATACATGATTACATGAAAGAAACAGACAAAGTATTACATGTATGACCAGAAAAAACACCCCAATTTTTAGCATATAAATAAATGATTCTATATTATTGAAATAAAATTAATTGTAGGGTCTGGAAAGATATTTCAGTTTGTTAAGTCAGCCATACAAGCATGAGAACCAGAGTTCAAATTGACAGACAACTGTAGAATCCCAGACTCACAGTGCTAGAGAGGCAGAGACAGGGTGATTGCTGTGGTTTGTTGACCATACAAGCAAGCTACAAGGTTAGTGAAAAATCCTGTCTCAAACAACAAGGTGGAAATGTTGACACCTAATACTGACATTTTGCCTTCATACACACAAACATAAGCATGCACACACACATGCACCTACACACAAATGCGCGCGCGCACACACACACACACACACACACACACACACAAACACACACACACAAGATGGCTGCACTTTTTAAAATAATTTGCACATACTTATCACTGTAAGTTGCATCCACAATTGGCCTCTGGTCAAACCCAGTTCTATTCCTACCAGCATTGACTGGACAAGAAACTTGTGTCTTTGGGTTTTTTTCCCTATAAAATAGGATAGAACAAGAGAATATATCTCATAGGACTACTGTGAAATTTTAATGAGACCATTCACCACCCTGTATGCTGCCTAGGTACAAGTCAATTACAAATGATATTATTTTCTTCCCCTGTGGCCTTGTAGGATTTGTTTCTTTCAAGACACAGGTAACATTTGGGACCAATGTTATAGTTACATGACCTACAAGTAAGTTTTGAGTACTTGTTTAAATGATAGGCAAGCATCAATAATAGTGAAGAATATGGCTATGAACATTCAGCTAGCATCTGTGCTAGAATAACTATACCAACAGAGTCGTGTCTGTGGAGAAGAATGAACAACTATGAATAATGTAGGAAGGAAACTTTAAAAGAGTCAGTATATAAGTTACATATAAAATAAAACAGTTATCATTCTGCTTTTTTAAAAAACTACATGTCATTTTGGTTCAGATTACGTGGAGGTTCCAAGAAATTGCGTGTCATCTTGCTTCAAATTATGTCGAGTTATTTTTGCTGTGTATTACTCTTCTATACTTTTTCTACAACAAAAATAAGCTGATGTAATTTTCCCCATCATTCCTTTCCTGCTGTTGACTGCATGCAGTCAAGATGCTAATTAAAACCACCTAATTTAAATGCCAAGTTTGCCCTGAAATAGATTTTCAGTAATTTTGCAAAATTACCACTGGGCATGAAGGTTGCCACAGATATGCTCATATAATCCATGTTTTGCTCAAAGTGATTTAAATGGAGAACTCTGGCATTTTCAGCCTCAAAGCTTGCAGATATCATTAAGATTGTGTAGGAGCACAGCCTAGCTGGAAATCCACCAGTGAAGGCACTGACAGAGTCTGCAGGACTTCTGCAGCTCCCGTTTATATTTTGGGCATCTTTCCAAAGTCAGTCAGATGAACTTTGTTAATATTTGTCACAGAGTTAAACTACAATGAGCATCAGTATGACCAATGCCTCACTGATTCAGATCAGAAATGGCCACTCTCCATGGTATGTGAAAAGGAAAAAAAATGCAGAAGACCTAGATCTCTTGATAAACACAGCATGACTGTGACTTCTATTATAGGTCAGTTGAGTCTGATAGAGGAACATTTTTTTCAATGGACAGAACCAGGCAGAAAGGGAGAATCAAAGATTGGATGAGGAAAGACCTTATGATGACTCTATGTGTGGAACTGGATAACAACAAATTTAATATTCTGGAAACGTACATGTTACATGTTTTTGGCCGAGCACCAGAAACAAATAGTCAGTAAAAGGACGGTTAAACTAACTTACCTCTAATATTGTGCATAATCTTCAAATGTATGATTTTTAGCTAATACTCTTCATTTACGTGAATTATCTTTCCAGCCAAAGGAGTCTTTTTATTTAACTAAAATATAGGTTCAATATTGTCTACTTCCCTCTCATTCCTCCTACTTCTCCCATGTACATCACCTTCTCAAATCACAACCTCTTCTATAACCATTTTATCACATATACATATGCACTAATAAACATATAAATGTTACTTATACATATGCACTAATAAACATATAAATGCAACGTGCTGAGTCTGTTCACTCAGCTCACTCCATCTCTGCTCTCTACTATGGTAAGTCTAGAATTCTACAGTTTTCTGTATTGCCTACCTACATATGTTTCTACAGCTGACAACTCAGTATTGGAGACCCAGTCATGGGCTCACTCCTCTGAAGACTTATTTTCCCTAGAGCTCTTCAAGGGGTCCCATGTGATTTTTCTCATTTACATTGATAAATCAACTAGTGCTATAATCTTTCAGATGTTATTTAGGCAGCCAGGATGTTAAAATGTCAAGGACATAGCTCAAAAACACAATTCCTTTTAAAAAGGAATTTTAAAAAAAACAAACTTCTTTTAAACTTTTAAATGACGATGTGTATGGAGGTGATTTCTCATATCATACATTGGGACACCCTGCCTCTCTGTAACAGAGTCTGAATCCTCAATTTCAGTTGAGGGATTTGATTTGTCTCTTCAAGGCCACTATGAAAATCTTTTCTTAAAAGTACACTGAGATTTCCATTACTCAAAGGACCCATAGAATTGATGTATTATTCATGGATCACTTTCTTTGCTTATTCCTATTTCATTCCTGAATATCTAAAATAACTTATAAAACTGATTTAGTCAATGATATGTATCCAATCAATTGATTGCATATTAATTGATAATCCAAAAATTGCATGGATCTGTGCATCAATTAGGTGACTCACAGGATGGTTTAAGTCAATCAACTAATGATGTGCAGCTGGTAATTCAGAAGCTTAAATGTTGGTATCATCAGTCTCAGTGCTGCCAATTGACCTATCTACACAGACCCTCACAGATGCAGCTCAGTTACCAAGATGTCATGGATTAGCAAAAGGAAGAGTAGACACAATCCAAACAATTAGCTCTGCATTGGTATTTAGCATATAGCAGGAAGCCCATAATTTCTAGCACATAATCGGTACTGTACTTTTTATTATCTCTGGGACCATAGAAGCTATAAGAAATAAATAAGGAATACATAATCACGGTGTCTCCTCTTACATCATGGTTCTTGCTACAGTAATAACATTTTTAACATTTACACATATTGTGGCCGTATTAACCAATATACAATATGTTTTCATCTTTAATTTGGGAATGCTTTTTGATATTTGCACATCTGCCAGCAACTCAGATAAGATTTCAGAGAAATGTTTGGGTCAGTGGTGCATGAAATGTAATTGAATAGCTCAGAATTCTACTATTTACATCTGCTCTACTTTGTCGAGATCATACAGATGAAACAGAACAGCTGAAATAGTATATGATATTCTCATAAAAGTCCTCTATTAAAATATTAACCTGCCAGAGCCTAGAATGTATAATTTGAGAGGAGAGCAAGGGCATATCATGCACAAGGCTACACACACACACACACACACACACACACACACACACACACACGAATTGGCTTTCACTGCACATTTGATTTTATTGCAAGACTGAAAATGCCAGTGTTTGAGTAACTTTTTATTTTTTGTTTTGTTTATTTGTTTGTTTGTTTGTTGTTTTTGTTTTTTGTTTTGTTTTTGTTTTTTAATAACTTTTAAACCCTAATCTTCATGCATTTCCATGAAAAATAAATCAGTTAAGGTTTCACAGAAATCAGCTTTGGGAATAGGAAAGCTATTGTATGATTCCAGATAATAGAAATTTTATTCTTGAATATAAATATTAATTGATGGTATGTGGATTTATTTTTCTACTAAAACTTGTGAAGAAAGAAAAGTTAATAGGTTAGTAGATAAATGGAATAGGCACAAATATTGCACAAGCCTCTCTGCTCCACACTTCCAACTATATGAGGGATGATAACTTTGAGGAACATGATTTCCTTGTCTTCAAGTCATGTATGAACGCTTTGGCTGGCATATGAGATGAGCACATTCTACTTAAGAAACTGGCATACTATTTATGATGCCTACAAAATGTATACACAAAACTTCTGTCTTTTATACAATGGGAAATACATTTAGGATCCCTTGAGATTACTCATATGTATTCTTTGATATATATATATATAGATATAGATATATAGATAGATAGATAGATAGATATAGACATAGACATAGACATAGACATAGACATAGACATAGACAGACATAGACATAGACATAGACATAGACATAGACATAGACATAGACATAGACATAGACATAGACATAGACATAGACAGAGAGAGAGACAGAGACAGAGACAGAGACAGAGACAGAGAGACAGAGACAGAGAAGAGACAGAGAAGAGTCATACATGATACATTATTAAATGCACATAACTTATATATTAACCTTTCCTGATATTAATAAGATATTTGAGATTCCAAAATACTGGATCTGACTTTATCTGCTATAAAATGAATAAGCACTTTATTACATGTATTGCTGTGGAAATATGTTAAAATGATGCATTATTTTTATTATGAAAGCAAACACTACATGATAAATATGGTATATACAAATATATACTATACATACATAAATAGATATGTCTATGTATGTGTTTGTATATACAATAATAAAAATAATGTATATAGGTATATAGTTGCTCAGAATTAATTGATATTAAAACTTAATTTAAAAATTAATTTATATATTTTATTGATAAATATTTTATGCTTTATACTAGTAATAGTGTTAGAAAGGGTATAAGGATCCTTTCATTGCAGAGATGCGGAGACAACTCACTTTGACTGAACTGTCCATGGTAAATAATATGTGGCTGGAGAGATGCCCTTCCCCTGCCTTACCTCTAGCTACTTCCAGCAGGTAGGAAAGCTGGCTGAGAGTTCATAAGACCTGAAGGCTCTGCCCTTCATTGGTGTAACACTCAGAGAAGTGGGCCCCACACCGCAACTCAACAGGAGAGTAGATCTGGCACTGGTGGCATCGATGTAGTTAAGCCAGCACTGGGCACATAAGAATGGGGAATCAGGCCCTGCTCCTTGAAGTCTTTGGCATTGGGTGAGCTACCAGGACCACTGCTGTAGAGATTTACATGGTGCTGTCATTGCAGGAGAGCTGGAGGGCTGACTAACTCAGCCCCCATCTAGGCCCAGACCCAGGGCTTGGATTTGACACACACCAACATCTACTGCATCTATGAACTGTTGCAGTGTGAAAAGAGCCAGTCTTGAAAATCCAAAGCTACAGGATCAACATGACACAGAACAACAAGAAGATATCCCAGAGGAGTCACAGTGAGGATGTAGTATTGACCATGTGGCAGAAGCCAGAGGCCTTTAACTAGACTAATGACTCATTTCAATAGACATTTGAAAATAATGATGTGTGGACAAAAGGGTATGTTTTGGGAGACACTGTTATACATCATGGGTTCTTTAGTGAGTTGTTTTGTTTTGTTTATTTACTTATTTTTATTGTATTTTGGAAGGGGAAGTTCTAAGGGTAACAAGTAGATAGGAAGAGATGGGGCGATGAGTGGAATTAAAGTGTAAGATATGAAACTCACAAAAACTAATTAAAAGAAGAAGAATCTGTGTCACTAATTTTTGACACCTGAGAAAATGATAGCAGTAAAAGTGGAAAATGAAAAAAAGGTGAAAATTGGACATAGGATTTAGGATAAAATGAAGAAAAAACAGTTTCTTCCTTAAAAATAAATCTTTGAGGCTTGCATATGGACAATCAGTAACATATACAAATGTTATAACAGAAATACTCCTTGTTTTTAAGAAGATTTGAAGCTTTGAATATTTCAAAATCAGACTAAGTAAAAACACACTGAATGAGGGTGGTGCTTTAGATGTTGTATCATTAAAAGTTATAACAATGTTAAAATGGTTTGTCTTTATCCAGTCTTTTACAAGGCAAAATAAAAGCTCAGCAATGTTATGTTGTAGACCCAGAAACACTTCTTTTGGCCTCTAAGTCATGATGCAGTATGCACTTGAAAGAAATAGTTTTACAGCCATCCAGAGAAGATGAGTGTGGAACTGAGAAAAGTCAGTATAACTATACAAGGAATTCCATTCAGGAATTCAGGAGTCACCGAGTGCATATTTTAAAAGAAAAAAAAAAGGCTTGCACTGCAGATTCATACCTCCTCTATTTCCTTTCTGCTTTGGTATACATTGAAGACTTATCTGTCTTATTGGTTTTGTGGAGAGTGGCTAAGAGTTTCTGACTGTCTGGGCCCCTATTAGTCTTCTCATTCTATGTAATGGTCCTGCAACTCTAATACAGTGCCTTTGATGGAGATGTTAAGGTGTGGGACAGGTTAATGAACAAGGGGTTTGAACAATTCTGAAAATATGGCAAAGCAGATAATAAATCTGGCTGTAAGATCACCATGCAGAAATATTGGCTAAACAGAATTGAAATGGATAGTCTAGGAGTATCACCAACAACATAGTATACAAGTGTGTTAACCACTGTCAGCTTTTCATGTCTTCCTTCCCAAGGAGAGAAAAGACTAACAATGGAATGACTAAAATCTAATAGACATTTTTATAATTGTGTCATGGAATCCTTGGTGGGTCATTGGCCTTAGTCAGATAAAATTTAGAATCTCAAAGTTTATAAAAAGGCATAGAGTAATTTTATAATGCCTAAAGATGATAGTGTCTGCAGGCTGCTTGGAAAGAAAACACATAGATGGGTGTGCACAAGCAATGGACCCTGACTACCACAATTCTGAGCTCTGAGACACGATGTTCCCACAGTTACAGTAATGGCATGACTGTTACGGAGTAACCTTTTTTGATTGGATTTGAAGATTTCTCCACACATGGAAGCTTTGTGCCTCAAACTGTAACACTGGACAAAAGCCTATGGCTGGGAATATGAGGTTCTTGAGTAAAATCTGCTCTTGTTATTTTACCAAATGGTCATGCTTTCAAATTGCTTTGCAAATATTTATATTTATACCCATACACTTGAGCTGCTCTCAACTTTAGTTAGAGATATTTCTTTTTGTGGGTAGTGGTCATGCTAAGAGGCAAAATTGGTAAAGGTGCTGAAAATAAGTGTCTGATCCCTAATAGATTTAACAACAGTTCTTTCCCTTTAAGGTTCAAAAAACATTGCAAGAGAGGAAGAAGTACAAAGAATAGAAAAGCTGGAGGAAAAGAAAGAGTGCTTTGATACACTACCTTCTGGTCATGATAAGAGCCGTGAATCTGGATAAAACTAATATTTGCACAGCTTCACTTTATGTTATAAATATCAAAGAAAGGGGGTCTTGGATGCAGGTGATGCCATGAACATGGTGTTTGCCTTTGATAGGCTGTGCGTCTCTAGAATCTAAAGAATTTAACAACCCAATCTCTACATGATGAGGATCATAGTGTGATTATGAGAGGGATAAAAGTGTCTGTTCTAAGAGAGGAATTGCCTAAAAAGCAGAACCATAGAGAATATTGGCATTATGGTAAATAGCACAGCTAACTTTTTAATGTGCTGCCTAGCTTTTCATTCAATGTGTGCAGTCATAGTTTAGCAAAAGGAAATTCCAGAGGCAGCAGATAACATCATCTCTCTACAAAGTCCTCTCTGCAAGAATATGACATATATTCACCTGATTTTCAGCCATGACCATTTTCACTATCTGTCGATTCAGATAGGAAAAGGAAGTAGAAATTCTCTGTCCCCTCTCACATCCTGTGGTTACATATAACTTGAGGTAGGAAACACCACAGGTAAAACTTTAGTTCTACCTCACCTACCAGTGGCTAGGGTTCTCAGGAAATAAGAAGACATATGGACTTCTTGAGAGTTAACAGCTTTGTGTCAGCCTTTGGCTGAAGAAGCTACAAAAAATACAGACTTGTGTCAGGCATGCCAGAACTTGCAGGCTCACTACACTTCTCAGTAGCTGTGACCTTGAGAATTAACCAATCTTCAGTCTCAGCGGTTTGGAAATGGAGCTAAGAAGGGCAGCTTCATCTTAGGTCTTCCATAAGGATAAAATGAGACTTTTATTTCCTCATCTCATTACAAGCTATTTAAAGACAATATCATTAATTTTCATTTCATAGTTACTGAATCTCTGTTCACTTTTTATTGTGATCTCTGTATTTGGGGAGAATAATCATCCTGCTACTTCAGAAAGTACAGAGAGTCAACAAGTGTGACACATGATTCAGAAACCTTCATGTAATGGTTTCATTGATCTGTCACACCTCCATGAAGCATCACCTTAACACGGAGAAGCAGACTGAGGTTTAGAAAAATTATGCGTATTATTGAGTTAAGCAGTTGTTAAGAGTTGGAGGTCCCTTGGTGTGGTTTTATTTGGTATGCTTCCTAAATGTCCATGCACTAGAAATTTTGTCCAGGTGTGGCAATGGTAAGAAGATTGAACCATTTATATTGGGACAAACAGAAGGTAATTGGTTGTTGGAGACTACATTCTCATAGATGAATTCTTTTTTCCCAGAATAGGTTCATTCTTGCAGGAATTAGTTCTAGAGTGAATGAACTTATATACAGCAAGGCCACTTCATGTGTCTGGCTCCTTTTGCACATCACTGGTTCCCTTCCTGCTCCTTAACCACTCAAGAATCGGTTCTTTGCCTAGATTACCTTCTGAGTTCTGTGTTGCTCTAAATTTATTGTCAGGATAAAGTAAATGCTGGAACATTATGTCTGCCAGGTCTTCTCCCCTGTAGATCCAGTGTAGGGTTTAATCTGCTTTACATTACTAAAACATACTTGAATGTGGGTAAATTTATAAAGTAAAATAGTTTATTTGGCTCAAAATCCTAGTACATGATATTTAAATATCATGGTGGTGGTGTCCTAAGAATGTCCCATGGAAGTGTCTTAAAGGACATCTTTATATGGAGCAGAAATTTCTTTTGGAATCTCAGTTTAACTCATTAACCTGTTTAATTGCCTTGTCTCCTGCTGTGTTTCATGTTTTGAGTTACAGTTTCAACATCTGAAAATCAAAGAGACAAAATTCACAAGGTTCTTCATGATTTTTTCACTCATATGCATACATGCCCATACTTGTAAGCAAGCACGAGCGCATGCATGTGCACACACACACACACACACACACACACACACACACACACACGCATGCACGCACGCATGCACACACATATGCACACACACACACTCAATCAATCAATCAACCTGATTAGGTTTCCTGGCATTTGTGTCTGGCACCATAGCTCTGGCTGGCTGGCTGGCTGGCGGTTACGATGACAAAAAGGCCAGCTCCCTGCCAAAGTCAAAGACAAATGTCAGTCTTGTAATATAATTCAATTATAGTTAAATTAATCACAATAATGCTGTAGCCTGTTAGAGAAAATGTAATGATTTGAACAAAATCTGTTCAAATCCAGCATAAGCTATACACCCTCAGAAGTCTCTTAGGCCCAGAAAGGTGGGGGCATAAATGGATGACAGGTGGATTTTTTGGCCAGAGTGCAGGTCCTTAAAGGAGTCCTCAGAAACATTTTTTCTCCCTCTGTGATATTTCACATTAATGAACATTAATAGAAGCCACAAATAACCTGAACCCAGCTTTCCTTGTGGCATATTAGATTCACTTGCCTGGTGTGGACAAATGCTCTTCAGCTTGTCGCATGAACAAATCTTCCAAATGCAATTGATAACATAAGGGTATATCTGTGTGCCACAGAGGATGAAGAGATGATTTCCATGCAATTCCCCCATAGAGCACCCTGCAGCTCTGGACTTCCCGGGCTTTGGTTTGCTGCCCAGTCTAGCACACATGCCAGCCAAATGGTGTTAATCTATCAGTTTTTCATCAGACATGCTATCTCTCTAAGCAATTTTTGGTTTCGTTTTAAATTTCTTAAGAAAAATGTCTTGTGGAAAGAAACCAAGACGATTGTTTGCTTCAACTCCTAGCAGACACTTAAATAAGTATCTTTCTTTCCCAGACATCCTGGCCTCATTATGCACCAGACCTCAGACTTCCCTTGTGCTGTGCTGCCTTTCTTTCCTAAAACTTTGACCATATTGTAGGCAAGGGCTCTTCTATTCATCTTACACGGGTAAAGCGTTCTAGGGTAGCTGATTTCTCTGAATTGAAGTATTACCTCTCAGAAGGAAAGTCGTAAGACCCAAGAAATGAATAAAATATACAAGACCTATGAAGTAACGTATTGAGATAAATAAGTTCCTGAAAGCTGCAATATTTACTAAGTCCCTCTCCCAAGTTACATAAGCAGGAACAATTGCTGAGAAAGGGAGACTCTCTGAGTAGCTGAGCTGATTGCAAATTGTGAGGGACTTCCAGTGCCACAGCTCTTGTGATCGTTAATCCATTCTGGAGTGGGTATTTTTGTGCTTGCAGATAAATTTGACTCAATCATTTTTTTTTCCCTGAAACAGAATGCTCTGCCTACACATCAAATAAACAATAAGATCACTAGTTTTCTATGAGACTTGGGTGGAACTGTTTCAGAGACAGATCTGAAGAGAATAGACATGTGTTCACATCACCCTGAAAAAGATCACCCAGCAGAACTCTTCTCAGCCAACAAGGAAAGCACTGGGACTTTCTAATTTGCCAATGCCCTTGCATGGCGGAATGTTTTACATTTCTTCATCAGTAAAACTTACCAAACTTTCAGTATTTCATCTAAAAAGTAGAGGTGATTCATATATCATAAAACCTCTGCAACAAATTAAGTGACCTAAATAAGTGTGTGATAGGCGTCTGGGGTTGAGGAATACTTGATTGAAAAGTAGTGTTCTGTCCTCAAGCCTGAAAGTTACTAGGTGGAAAGAGGGAGGGGACATTTTAATAATGACACAATCCATTGGTGTTAGTTATTTATATACTCTGATAAAGTCTGCAATGGGTACATTACAAAAGTAAAAATTGGTTTTGGAAAAAATAAAAATAGATGTCTGTAGAATTATGGACTGGTAAGAAAAGATGCTATTCAGGAAGTGAAGTTTACTAATGAGATTTAGAGTAATTATTGCTCACGTACAGAAGAAAAACATTTAGCGTGAGAGTTGAATCCAGAAAAATGTTCTTGGAGGTAGGAGACTAAGGTTAGCAGGAAAGGTACAAATATATACACACTGCATTTTTGCCTGGCTCTACTGTAAATAAATCAGATTAATATGAATAAAAAAAACAGAAAATATTGCACATAAATGAGCTATATGAAAACCCTCTCCCTTTGGGTTAAATGAAATACTGGTGACTGCTTAGATTCAAGGTCCTCAGCATGAAGAAAGCCATAGTGCATCCAATTAAATCTGAGTGAGACTACATAACATAAATCAATATCCTGCATAGTAAAAGGAGGTAGTTTTAATGTTGAGTACACTGGCTTTCATGTTACTATGGCAATAGTGTTTTCTAGGAAAACACTATTATAATAATTTTATAAGATACAGTGGAAGCCATTAGTGCCTTGAAGGTTTACAGTGTGTGTATACATACATTAGATCATGTATGCGCTTTGGTTGGAGGCTTAGTCTCTGGGAGCTCCAATGGGTCTGGACTATTGTTCTTCTTCTTGGGTTGCAGTCCCCTTCAGCTTCATCAGTCCATCCCCTAACTCTTCTATAGGGGTCTCCGAGCTCAGTCTAATGGTTGACTATAAGTATCTGTATCTGTTTCAATCAGTGGATGGTAGAGCCTCTAACATGACAGCCATGTGGGGGTCCTGTCTTCAAGCACAACATAGAATCACTAATAGTGTCAGGGTTTCGTGCCTATGCATGGGATGGATCACAAGTTGCACTTGTTACTGGATGGCCTTTCCTTCAGTATCTGCTCCATTTTTGTCCCAGCATTTCCTTTAGACAGGAAAAATTCTGGGTTAAAAATTTTAAAGATGGGTGGGTAGACCCATGCCTCAACTTGGGGCCATGTCTGTCTATTGGAGATGGTCTCTTTAGGCTCCATCACTCTACTGTTGGAAATGCCAAGGAAAAACATTCCCATTGGGGTCTGGACCCTCTCACCTCCCTGGTGTTTTAGACTTTCTAGAGGGTCTCCCTGCCCCCAACCCCACACCACTGAATATTTCTATTCCTTATTCTGGCCGTCTGGGTTCTCTCCTATCTCCCCGATACCTGATCCTAACCCCTTTTTATCCCCTTCCTCTCTCCAACCCAGGTCACCCCCTCTCTCTCTCTTCCATGATTATTTTGTTCCACTTTCTACGTGGTATTGAAGTATCCACGTTTGGGATTTCCTTCTTATTAAGCTTCATGTGGTCTGTGAGTTGTATCATAGGTATTCTGAACTTTTTTCCTAGTATCCATTTATCATTAAATACATACTATGCATGTCCTCTTGGGTCTGGGTTATCTCACTCAGGATATTTTCAGGATATTTGCATGCAAAGTTCATAATGTCCCCATTTTTACAACTGAGTAGTATTTCATTGTGTATATGAACCACATTTTCTATATCCAATTTTTTGATTGAAGGACATCTGGGTTGTTTCCAACTTCTACTATTACAAATAAGGCTGCTATGAACATTGTGGAGTACATGTCCTTGTGATATGGTGGAACATCATTTGGGTATATGATCAGGAGTGGTATAACTAGGTGCTCAGGTAGAATTATGCCAATTTTCTGAGGAACTGCCAGATTGACTTCCAGAGTAGTTGTACCAGTTTGAAATCCCATCAGCTACAGAGGAGTATTTCCATTCTCTAGATCCTCTTCAGCATGTGCTGTCACTTGAGTTTTTTATCTTAGTCATTCTGATTGGTATAAGGTGGAATCTCAGGGTTGTTTTAATTTGCATTTCTGTAATGACTAAAGATGTTGAATATTTCTTTAATGCTTTTTCCTCAGTTGAGAATTCTCTGTTTAGCTTTGTATTCCATTTTTAATTGGGTTATTTTGTTTTTAGATTCTAACTTCTTGAATTTTTTTGTATATTTTGGATATTACCCCTCTATCAAATGTAAGGTTAGTGAAGATCTTTTCCCAATCTATAGGTTGCCATATTGTCAAAGTATCACTCTTGTGGATGATATGATAATATAAATAAGTGACCCCCAAAATTCTACCAGAGAATTCCTACACTGATAAACAACTTCAGCAAAGTGGCTAGATATTAAATTAACTCAAATTAGTAGCCTTCCTTTATATAAAGGATTAATGGTTTGAGTAAGAAATTAGGGAAACAACACTCTTCACAATAGTCAGAAATAATATAAATATCTTGGTGTAACTCTAACCAAGCAAGTGAAAGATCTCTGTGACAAGAACATCAAGTCTCTGAAGAAAGAAATCAAAGAAGACTCAGAAGACGGAAAGATCTCCTATGCTCATGGATCAGCAGGATTAACACTGAAAATGCCCATCTTACCAAGAGCAATCTACAGAATCAATGCAATCCCCATCAAAATTCCAACTCAATTCTTCACAGACATGGAAAGAACAATTCTAAGCTTGATACAGAACAACAAAAAACCCAGGATAGCAAAAACATTTCACAATGATAAAAGAAATTCTGAGGGAATCACCATCCCTGACCTGAAGCTATACTACAGAGTAATAGTCATAAACCCCACGTGGTATTGGTACAGAGACAAATAGGTCGACCAATAGAATAGAATTGAAGAGCCAGATATAAACCCACACACATATGGACACTTGATCTTTGACAAAGAATCAAAACTATACAGTGGAAAAAAAAAAGAAAACAACTTCAACAAATGGTACTAGTCTAACTGGCAGTCTGCATATAAGAGAATGCAAATTGAGCCATATTTATCCTCTTTTACAATGTTCATGTCGAAGTGGATCAGAGAACTCCACATAAAACTAGATACAATGAATCTGATAGAGGAGAAATTGGTTCATATCCTCCAACACATTGGCACAGGGGAAATTTTCCTGAACAGATCACCTGTGGCCTAGGCTCTAATTGTCTAACAATTCACAAATGAGAACTCATGAAACTGAAAAGCTTCTGTAAGGCAAAGGGCATTGTCAATAAGATAAACTTATTTTAAGTGTTGAAATCAAACTCTTAGTTTTGCACTCCATGGGCCATTTCTACAGTTTTATTTGATCAATCTTAAAGCCTGAAATACATTAAGTAGACATGACAGTGAAAGATGTTCCCTTGCAATGACAACATCTAGTAGAGACTTATTTAAAATCTGTCTTCAATAGATTTACATGGTTTTAAAATTCTACTTGAACATGTAATGACAATCCTACAAAGTATTTATTTGTAGAAACAACCTTGCATAAATATAAAATACAAAGAGCAAACACATATTTGTGTGTGTGTGTGTGTGTGTGTGTATGTGTGCGCACACACACACACACAAAACCTTCTACAGATATTCATAGGCAAAGTAAAGAGAAAAACACTATCTTCAATTAACAACCAGAAAACGCAGAGACAAAGAGATAATAACTCAATTCATTGAATATATGATCACAAAGAGATCTTTTATGGAAGCTCCAGACAGGTTCTGGCTCTCCAGACACTTATTTTTCTTACATCTAGTTTTGTAAACAGAAGCTGTATCGGGGAATTCTCCAGAAGACACAGCTACCTTTATACACAATACCTATGCACCTACACCTTCACACACACACATACTACGGACAGAAACGTATCAGTCTGTTAGTACAATGAATAATAAAATTGCCTAATTAGGACCTCCCTGTGATAAGTAATTAACTAGGACTCCAGGGAGGTAGCAGAATATTTAATATCATCTTCAAATCAATGACGCCTAGAGTCATAGGTCTCCCAACTTGCTCTAATTGGATCAGGTATAGACAGTGATAATGGAACTCAAAGCACGAAGATAAACAATTTGTGAAGGAGCACAAGAGAAGATGTCATAATTTCAAAACAAGTTCCCAGACAAGCAGCATTTAGCTTACCAGGATCTTGGAGATTCCAATGCTTAGGCTCTACTGACAGTAACTAGTATGCTCTGGGAGTGACATATCATAATCTGTTTGAAACAATAAGTCTTCTGGGAGACTGTATTTTGAGTATCATATTTGTGTAGAATGAAAGGAGAGGAGAAGAAACAGTTGTTACACAGTTGCAAACCTCCGAAGTTCATGCAAGCTACTAGTCTCACCTAAATTCAGTTCCTTTGATTGTCACAAAAAAATTGGATAGAACACTAAACAGTATATATTAGTGTTAAGTACTGATTATTGTATTAATGATTTTCTAATCCATAAAATTAGAGCTAGTGAATACTTCTTAAGTCCAATTTAATTAAAAAATCTATTTATAAACACTTTTCAATCCGTAAAAATCAATCATTGCCAATGGCATAACTCTCTAAAGTGTACATTTTCTGCCTTCTACCTATGCAGTTCATTAAATCAACAGGTATGAAGTAAACACACTCAAGGGAAAACACAGTCTCCACATTACACTAGAACAGCAATGCTCAGTCTTGGTTTCCGGAAATATGAGAATTAACAACATGAAAATGGGGTTTATTGATAGCATGGTGGTACCTCTCTAAAATTTTTAATGTTTGCTTTGTTTTAAATATAACTAAATTAATGAACCAGCCACATTATGTTCTAACCATTTAAAATATTATATATATTATAGGCACAGCCTCATGCACAAAATAGGAAGTTTTATATAGTACATGAATCCCTACCTCACTAAGCAATTAAAAAAAATGATTCTCAAAGAACAGCTTTAATCATAGCCTATCAAGACTAATAGAAAAGCAATGACTTAATGAATGTTTATATTTAGGGGTAAAATATTTTTGTTTGTAATCTGTTAATGTCAATATGTACAAAGTCTTGATTCTCAAACTAGAAAAAGAGTGGAACTTGGTGATCTAAAGGAGAAAACAGATTTTTACAGATAGCATTAATTGACAATATAGTATAGAGATGATTTAAGCTGTCTCAATCTAGTCATGTCAAATGTCTCCTCTTCTACTCCAGTTGTGGTCAGAAAATGTGTAGCTGCAGCACTCAGTGAGGTTAAGCCATGGGGCAGCCATGAACTAGTCTTGCGGCCTGAAGGATGGTCAGGGAAGCATCAGAAGAAACACACTTCCTAATGGGCTGCTTTGGCCTCTGGCTGCTAAACAGCAAAGACAGGGAGCTTGCAGTGCTACAGCCAAAAGCAGATTGAGCTACTGCTCTCCAAAGTGAACTTATAAGAACCTGTTCTTCCGCATCCCCTACACAAGTCCTCAGACTTGAAAGACTGTGCAGATCAGCCAAGCAAGGGAACCACATCTCCTACCTAATGTCCTGAGAGAACAAGTTTCACTACCACTTATGTGGAGATTCATCTTGCCCTCAATAGGCACCCATATACATCATAAGTATCTAGGAATTGTGTGACACAGTTCATTTTAATTTATTCTTTGCCCTTTTGACATTTCTGAATATACAATGAAGAATTCAAAATAATTAAAATTTAATATTATTATGACAATGGCTTTCTTAAAGATAAGGCTCAATATATTTATGGAAAACCAATTACCATATTAAGTGTGATAGTAAGCAGATGAGTTTTCTAATACATTTTCTAATTATTCTTAGAAATGCATTAATCCATTGTCACAGTATCACCTACTGTAATTCAATCTGAGTTTTTCTCTATCTCTCCCAGTGGAAGGGCACCATTATTATGCTCCAGAAAATAGCCCTGCTAAAATAGCAGAGGGTAAAAAAATATACTACACTGTTGAAACAAAAACCTTGCTGAACACAGCTCTTAGACTGGCCTAGAAGAATGACACTGTTGGTCTATGATGGTGGATTCACAAATCACGATGAAACCCAGCTGGGCTCTGATGGCCACTATGTGGAACTTTCTAGACTCAGTACAGACAGAATCCTGCGATCTTCCCATTTAACGTACCATTATTACAGAAAGCCAGGGAATGACGCCCATTACATAAGCATTTTACATATGTAATGTTGATCCTTTAAAATTCTACCTTTCTATACATTTCCTTTTTTATTGGATATTTTATTTATTTACATTTCAGATGTCATCCCCCTTTCCCCATTCCCTCCAAACACACCTTATCCCATTCCCCCTTCTCCTTTTAGCTTTTATACCATTTTAATTACATGCATGTATTAAGGTCAGTTCTAGGTTGAGGAACTAACAATATAATAGATGCAAATAGTCAAGGAATAAGCAAGACACTAAACACAAATAGTTAAAGAACAAGCAAGGCTATAACCAAAGTTCTGTGATAACGCCCCAATCACTATTTCTAAGGGTTTATCAGGATGACCAAAATATCTGAGCCTACTTCCCTGTCCTAGCCCAAAGTCATTTTCATGTCTAAAGCAAAATTCCCTTTCTTTTCTAACATCATAAATTTATAAATCAATTTAGTGACTAAATTCTTATCCCCAAAATAACTGTGTAAAGACTATTTATAAGAAAGGGTGAGAACTTATACTATATCAAAGCAAGTTTCTCATTATTTAAAATAAATAAAGGAAGCTACTAAAGTAGAAAAATTTAAACAGTAACTGACAAATTGTTGGAATCTCATTGTGGATAAGCTTGATGACAGATCAGGAAAAAATAACAAATTTATTTTATTTCATTAAGTTATAACATTGGTGTAAAAGACCATATTCTTTCTTTAGTAAACTATGTTAGTTCCTTTGACAAAGTTGACTTTCTTTTAGAAGGTCTACTTCTGAGTTCTTTGGTTTCCATGATTTTTCCCCCAATAACCCACAGGGTTTAGATATATTAATTTTGCAAACTATGCTAATACCAGGTGCTGTCAGTGACCCAGCAATTATAATTTGTGGTACTGGCCCAAATTAGCTGAAAACTGTCCCTACAAAAGGCCATCAGGATTGTAGAACAGCTTTATTTCTAACTGACAAAGCTTTCAAGCAACAAAGATGTCTTTATCTCTGGATAAATGTAACTGAGTCATCAATGCAGTGTCATAATACTCATTAACAAATGGGCTATGAGGCAACAAACAAATATTAATAAACCCTCTAGGGTGTTTGTAAGGCATTTTCTCAGAGGTGTACCTTAGCAGGGAAGATTTATCCAAAATGCGAACTGCATTCTGCATTTGCCTCTATATCTATACAAAAAAAAAAAAAAAAAAAAAAAAACCTTTTCAGGAAATTGAAGAAAATAATGTTACCCACAATATAAAATGGCTTGTATAGAAGAAACAAGTATTTGAGCATCATAAGAAAATAATCCTGGACAGGCAGTGGTGGCGCATGCCTTTAATCCCAGCACTTGGGAGGCAGAGGCAGGCAGATTTCTGAGTTCAAGGCCAGCCTGGTTTACAGAGTGAGTTCCAGGATAGCCAGGGCTATACAGGAAAACCCTGACTTGAAAAACAAAACAAAACAACAACAACAAAAAAATCCTGCTTCCTAACAGTCTGATTCTAATATGCTTAATGATGATACAAAATCTAAGTTACCCTTAATGCAAAGTGGGCCAATTCCCAATTAGGGCATTTTATGTCACTTCTTTTACTTTGTTCCAACTAATGTGCAAATGCAGACTAATATTAAGACATAAAAACTCACTGGATCAGGAAATAATTACAATAACCATGGAACTAAAGAACATGCCAATAGGTTTATCTTCCAAGTGCTAGATTCTCACTATACCTACAGCGACAGCGACACTTACTGGTGTGTTCAACTACTTGACCTCTTACTTGAGTTTCATTACTTACCCCTTCAGTCTTTAACTGTTTTGCTCCACGTGAACTAGAATTGGTCGTGAAGTCCAGTTGTATTCTTATTAAACAATCACTATCACTACCCTAGTATGCCCACCATTCAGAATACCTCTACAGCAACAAGGTCATGATCTGAAAAGGTGACGCTACTCAGGTAGGTCCCAGCACCCTTCAGTGTCCTTCACCATGGTTCACAGTGCGACGTGTCTTGGCCCACTGTTTATCAAAAGTGTAAGTGGCCAGATAATGAGAATTTGCTGAATATGAGTTGTGTCTAAGTAACTGTACTTGAATCTTCTTATATGAGAAAATATAATTCTCAACATAAAATCATATTGTGAAAATAAATTTTGTATCTCACTCTTCTGAATTAAATACTTTGCATAGGTTTATCTAATCTTGGAAGTGCGAGAGCCTCATGTGAAATGAGAATGTACTTGTTTTCCAGTGTCAAGCTATAGTAACCCAAAATAACGAAGTACCAACAGTGAGAATCTCTGTAACCACTGTAAAAAAATGAAGCTTATTCTTTCAGTTGTTATGTTTTCCCTAAAATTAATTGTGTTCCCTGTGATGTCACATGATATTTACTTGACCTCCTTGATTTATAGTGAAAATGGTAAGCAAGCAGAGATCAGCAGAAAAGCAAGAATGAAAGCATAAAATAATCACCACAAATCTCATTGCAAACCCAGCAGGCCAGAAAAGACTGAATTAAAGGGCAAGGCCAGAGAGGGATAAGAGGGTGTGAACTAGACACTCAATCCCTTGTTAATATCAAATTGCTTAGAAAAGAATTGCATGTACTGAAGTCAGTCACCACTTCTTGCTTATTGAAAAAGGAATTCCTTTCCTAAAAATAATTCTTTGCTTGCTGTAGCTGTGAGAAAGACAGCCGGGTAATTCAAGGCGAGTAGGAAATGAATACATTGTAGACCCAACAAATATGCTCAGATATCCAATACTGATAATGGAGCAGCATTAGAACACTAATGGATGCCAGCAGAAGCAAAATGAAAGAACTTTCAGACACAGTTTGAAGAAAAATATTTTCAAAGTATGAAAATATCTACACTATTTGCTTCAGTGTTCTTATTTTTTGAGAAACATCTAATCACAGAATATCATCAGTCTGAGAAAACTCTAAGACTGAGAATACTCATTTTACTGTTTACAACTAGAAAACTGATGTTTATTGAAAACTATAAACATCAGAATAGTCATTACATTTATGAATGAATACATTAAAGTCTTAATGACAGAGTAAGAAAATGAGCTATAAGTGTATAAATTCAAATGTTCTTAATTATACTAAAATACCTTCAAATAAGACTAATATAGGTTGATTCTATGGGTTTCATTGTGGTGTCCTTGACCCCTCTGGCTCATGAAAACCACTGAACTAATCAAGATGGGGGATTATAGGGCCTCACAGATGCTGAACTGGCATTTATGGACCCTGCATAGTCTCTCTGAATGTATGTTACAGTTGTCTAGCTTGGTCATCTTGTGGGATTCATTATAATGGAAGCGGGGGGTCTGTTTCTGACTCTTTTGACTTCTTTAGAGACCCTTTCCTCTTACTGGGTTGCCTCTTCGAGACTCCATACAAGGAAAGT
>JANHMN010000001.1:173088851-173110977 GCA_030674055.1 Rhabdomys pumilio | reverse complement strand
ACACACACACACACACACACACACACACACACACACACACACACACACACACATTGTCTTTAGCCATGGGTCCTTGCCATCAGTTTGGTGCTATCAGTACTTAGGCTCTTGTCAACAGCCTAGGTTGTTTGTAAATTCATATGGGACTTTTTTGGCCAACAATTGATTTTGGTGTAACCCACTCCCAATCCCAATATTGTTAGTTTCTTTTGGTGACAAGAGATGGCTAATTAAAACTCTATCTCTCCCATTATTTGGTATTTTAAGTTAGATCATCTTCATTTATTCATGTGTGTGTGTGTGTGTGTGTGTGTGTGTGTGTGTGTGTGTGTGTACAAATAACTATATTAGCCATAAATAGGATGTCTCTAACAAATCTTTACTCTCAGTACTCAGGGAAACCCACAGAAGAGAAGGTGAAAGAGTGAAAGAGCAAGAGGTGATGCAGGGCACCATGAAAGCAAGCCCACTAAATGCATGATCAAAGGCAGTGTGAAGAGGACCTATAGAAGTCTTTACTGGATTCTCTGTTTATGGATTATGGCTTTCTGTTTAGTGTTTTTATGAGATTCCTGAGTGTGCAAAAGAGTGGCTCTCTGATGTCTGTGTTTTCTCTCTGGTACTTTCCCTTTCATTTGCTTGTAGATAGATAATATCCCCAATATGTTACTTTCTGTTTATCTTATTATATTTTATTTTATTAATTTAAAAAAACTGTCCTGTGATTTTATTGAATATTCTATGGTCTTGCAACTATTATTTTTTCCCCTAAGCATTATTTTGCTTTAATGGGGATACAACACTGTGTTAGTAAGAGGATTTAAAGAGATGATGCATCCAGGAGAGCCGGTATTATAATGCCATCAATTTGTTTGAAAGAAAATAGGTGGTATTTCTTAAGAGAACATTAAATGTTAGAACTGTTCAGGGTGCAACTTCAGATGCAAGCAGACACTCATTTCAAGCTTTAGCGTTTGATTGGTACCACAGTTCACATTCTTTCGAACTCAAGGATGCTATTAATTCTGTGCTGAAAACGTTAATATTATTAATGTCATTCTGAGCAATTTTTTTCAATTTTATTTATAGAAATGGCAACTTGGGTGGGTATTGTCCATAAAGTTCTAGAATCTGAGGCTGCTATTTATTGAGTTGCTTATTCTCTGCTCCTCCATTTCAGCAGGTGGGAAAGACTTGTCTAAGCTGCTCACCATTACTAAAAGGGGAATAAAAATATGGTCCAAGACTGAAAGTGAAAATGTCTCATCACTATGCCAAGGATTCCTATAGCCCTGTCCCTTTTCTGTGTGCCACTAACTCTGAAGCTGCTTATACCCTACTGTCTTAATTATTTGATATATTAATGAATGTGATCTGTGTCACCCATCTAGGATGCTGGTCCTCCCCTGTATCAGGGGTTTTGACCAAAATAGACTCCCACCTCTTTCTCAGTTTGCTAGTGATTATGCTTTCCTTAACACTTTGCAAATTTACTGGCACTATTGCTTTCAAACAATAACTCATTTTGCCCTTCTGGAGCAACACCAGTACTATAAGCCCATTATCTCACTCATTATACTAGGTGGCAGCCAGCTGATATTCCACAGTATTCCAGACTAAGTAGAAATGCACCACAAGCCCTTGTTAATAGAACATTCCAGTATGTATATAAGCCACTTGGGAATATTGTTAAGTCAACTCAGTAAGTCTGGAATGGGCACAGAACTAACAAGTTCCCTATGGATACCAATGTTCCTGGATTATATTTGATCACACAATATACATTATATAGGTCTTCCATTTTCTTTATCCAACAAGCTTTGATATTAGTCCCTCAGCTGTACTGGGGAGCCGCTTACTTTCTTCTAGCATCTCATTGTGTGTCTTCTAGTAAATTATACCCAGGTATTGATGGGAAATCTGTGGACTTTCTCCCTTGACACAAGTCCATGAAAGGTTCATAACTCAGATTTTCAGACTACTAACAATCACCCAAGTTTTGCTAGATCCAAAACTTTCCTAATGGCTCTCACATAATTCTTGTTGTTAGAATTACAGTGCTTGACATTGTATAATATAACTATGTTATTAAAAATACTAAGCTCCTGGAAGTTCAAGGTTAGGTCTTCTTAGACTCTGCAAGAAAAGTTTTAGGTTTGATTAATCCATTTGGTACACCAAAATTCAAGCAAATGTTTAAGACAGAAAAATGAGCAAAGCAAATAGACAGGCTTTATGGTAACCTGCTCTCCTGTGAGCTATCCTACAGCTCTGAGTGGGCGGGGATACTTCACAACCTCTAACAACTCCTAAGTGCTCCATCACTTTTTCCACAACATCTCATATGAGATCAAGATTTTACTTTAGTGGTTTCAGAGCTGGACCATTGTGCACCATAGCCCTGACTTGTATGCTCTTCCTGGATGTCAGGCTTCCCTTGACGACTGGGAAGGGAATCAATAGTTGATACATTTGCGTAAGAGATGATATACTACCCCATGAAGCTTTCATTCTCATTAAAATGTTGAAAAACAACCCAAATCTTCATTCACAGTTAGCATGGGTGGAAGGTTGGAATTATATGCAAGAAAACAAGCATTTTTCTGAGTGTTCTGCAACTACATCTGGGTGCAAACTATTATACTCTAAACATTTCTGGAAATAAGCCATTTCCACAGGCACAAAGCAGAAATTTGATCCTGATTTTACATTATGCTTTAGTTAAAGAGAAAAACAGATTTTTAAGTTAGCTCACTGGAATTTGCAATTACCCTAGTCAATGGGAAATTACAAATGAGCAATGTATGAAAGAGTGAATCTGGTTGTAGTCTCAGCTCAGAAGTTAATATTTGCTCAACTACTTGGAGGATTGTGTTTCAGCTTTGTGGAGTCATGCATTTACCATCCAAAGAAGGGGAGAAAAGAAAACAAAAATTAAGCCCTCTGTCCACTTAATTCATTTTTAAAAATTTTACTCTTATTTTTATGGTTTTGCAAATGCTAAGAAGTACCTTTAACAGAAAATTTTCCTAGCAAAATCTATAACTATCTAAATCAAGTAAAATTGTTCCTCATTACCCATCTTTTAGCAAGGTGAGCACACACCAGGAATGCATCCCACCTGGTGCCTCAATAGGCTCATTATGAGAATCAGTAAAGGTTCGCCCCAGTAGTGATACCACATGCCTGAAAGAACATCTGGTTGAGACTGCAGCTGGCATTGCCTGGAGTCCAAACTGGGCCACTCATCTTCAATTGGCACCATTTCCTCAGGGTTTGAGTTGGTATTTTGTCTGCCCAGGTGTATTCTTGAGCTTCCAAACAAAGAATGTGGATCTGGCTCCATAGCAAATGCCTCGTAATATTGACCTTTCTTTTCATTCCTAGGTTTGGGGAATACATGCATGGCTCTCCAAAGAACAGCAATTTTCCATATAGTTTCTGGGATGGCAGAATGGAATCAGTCTCTCTTACACAGCATAAGTCTTAAAATAGGAGTATTGTGCAATAAATTCTAAATTTATTCCTTCCCCAAATGATCAAATATGAGAGTTCCAGTGAGGAAATGGAGATTAGGGTTCCTCAGTGATGTCAAAACATTGGGAAGATCTCAACAACGAAACTGATCACACATATTCAGTACCAAAAGTCATATGTCATAAGCAATGGTATCCTCATATGTATCTGGCATCTTAGATTTTATTCTAGAAGTTTCTTTATATATGAGAAGAAAATAGTTTATTAATTGTAACCATATTTAACCGTCAAACACAGATAAATTAGTTATACTAATTAAAAAAATTCATGCAGTTCTCTGAATATCATCATATAGAATACATAAACTTCTACATTTAGAACATATTCATTCTCTGAGTTCATACTTATTAAAAATCATATTCACCCTCTATTCCCTACTCTTCCTAGAACTACCCCAAATTCTCTTTTTTCTTATCTTTAGGGTCCCTTTCTTTTTTCTTTTAAATTATAAGCTTATAAGGATCAATATGTGTTCTGTAAATATTCATAGATGTGGTATTCCATTGGAAATATGGTCAGCTTACCAGAGGCTACAAAAAAAAAGAAAAGCATCTTTCTTTCTTCTAGCTAGTAACAATTGTCAATAGCTCTATGACTATGGCTAGAATTCTATGCCCAGTTCCCACCTCATGTTGGGATTTGTACTGGGTTGGGTTTGCATGGTTGTTGTGCATGATTTAATAACCACTGTGAGTTCATATATACAACTTCCCTGCTGTGTCCAGAACACAGTTTTTTTTTTTTGCGGTCATTAATTGTCTCTTGCTCTAAAAGTTTTTTTTTTCTTTTGTGACTATATGCTTCTTTAAAAATATTTGCTAACAGCTCTTAAGAATGAGAAGCTGAGGTTACAACATGTCATTCAAGGTAATATTCTCATTGATTCTAGACAGAATCACAGTGGTCCCTGTTGTATAGCTTGTCCCTTCCTTGTTTCAGTGGTTCTGTAATCAGAAAGAACAACATACAGCAGCTGAGTACTCACTGAGTCCTGAACATCTGGGGCTGGGTGAGACATGTGATATTCAACATCCTTCTTGACCATATTGATGAACCTTGCAACTCAAAAACAAAAACAAAAAAACAAAAACCACTTGCCCCAGGAGAGTATGTAAAAACCTAAAGATCACTTGATACACTAGTCTTCAAAAGATCGGGCATAAGATCCTTGTAAAATGACCCTTTTAACCTATGGATAACTCTAAGGATACTTCTTTAACTCACTCATGTTTGTAAACAATTTTTATCTTTAATGTATTAATTATTTAAAACAATAGTAATGGGGATAAAAAAATGACTCAAACATTAAAAGCACATACTTCTGTGGCAGAAGATCTGAGTTTGGCTTTCAGCATCTATGTTGGTAGCTCATTACCACTTGTACATCCAGCCCCAGAGGATCTGAACTTCTCCTCTGGACTACACATACATCTATCCTCATACACATACACATACACATGCACATGCACATGCACATACACATGCAGGCCCACACATATACATTTACTTAAACATATAAATCTTAAAGAAAATCACTATTAACCCAACATTTGATGAAAGAGGTTATCAGTGTAGCTCAGAGAGAATGCCTGGATTTAATCTTCAATACTAGATAAAAGAATATATGATTCAATAAAAATATATTTTAAAACTACACAATTAGTGAGAAGAGTTATTGTGATTCACAACTTTTTCAATAGATACATAGTTGGATTCTCAGCTCTCCTTCAAGCTCACACTTTTGCAATCTCACTGGTCATGTGACCTGAGGAAAGCACCATTGTATTCTTTTGAAACAATGACTAAGACAATCACATATCAGTTTTACTCTGGAAATAGTTGTCTCTTCATGAAACTCTGAAATGCTTTGGAGAGCTACTGCTTCCTCAACTACCTTGTGAGAGCCACTGTCCTATCTAACGCGCAGTTTGCAATGATTTTTAGAGAGGCAACATGAGATCATCAAATAAACACTCATTTTATTCATTCTGTCTTATTTCCAATATAAATAAGCTTTAAAACTAAAGCTTTGGAAAGATTCCAAAGGTAAAACAGATTAGATGGGGTATAGCTATGATAACAAGCTATTAGATTTTTTCTCTAATTTTGAAACTTGGTCCAGGAAAAAAACTAAGATGAAATAAAGCTAATAAATGGAGCTGAATTCATAAAAAAAACCCTAAGAGCTATATTTAATAAATAAAATGCCAAGTACTGTCCTAATCACTACCTTTTATATTTATTCATAAGAGCCACCCAATTAGACAATTACTATTTTTTTACTTACTTTTTTTTTTAAATTTTACTTTATGTCCATTTGTATTTTGCCTGAATGCATGTCTGGGTGAAGCTGTTAGATCCCCTGAAACTGGAGCTACAGACAGTTATGAGCTGCCACGGGTGTGTGTGTGTGTGTGTGTGTGTGTGTGTGTGTGTGTGTGTCTGTGTTGGGAATTGAACCTAGGTATGATAGAAGAGCAGCCAGTGCTCTTAACTATTGAGCCATCTCTCCAGCCCAGACTATTATTATTGTAACTAGCTACCTGAGAAAAGTAAACCACAAAAAATTTAAATATTTTCCAACTATTTCACAATAAGTGGTAGAGTAATCAATTAAACACTGACTTCTGACTCTAATAAACAGGACACCATGTTGCTTTGCCCTTGACCTTGAGCATCAGTGTGGTGGCTTCCACAGCTATTTTGGGGGGATTGGAAATTTATCTAAAGCACCAAACAGGCCCACTGCACTCCCTTAAGGAGAGTAAGAATAGTTCAATACGTTTGGTTAGTTTTGAAGCTATTTCTTTTGTAGTTATTATCTATGATCTATACATCAATAGGCTCTTTGAAAATCAGAAATAGAATTCTTCATTTTTGCAATTTTAAAATCTACTTGACTAGTACATGAACCTATAAAATAATTAAAGTCCTGGTATAAGATAAGGTATTGCCAAGCACTCTTCCTATATCTATCTTATTCTAATAGTTTTGATATACCATTGAATTAATACTAAAATTGATAGCACTAACATTATACTTGGTATATCCTGGGCCAATGTTAATGCTGATGTATGCAGATTAGAAAGTCTTTGGCTTATATTTTCTAAGCTATTCATTAACATAGAGCTTTGAAGGCAGTAGAGCAAAGATTATCATCATTATGCTGAATTTACAAATGAATTCTGAGTCTGAAGAGATTAGATAAATTGCTATGGAGGAGAAACCTTTCTTCAAAGTCAGTCTTTATCAAAATGAAATTTGGATGATTTGGCAGGGACACTTAAGTAATCTGCTGTGGGTCTGACAGTCCCACATGTGGAGAAGGTTTTGACCAACTTGCTGGATTGAGATAGTGATATTTGTTGTTGGAAAAATTTTGAGAGGTGGCAATGCCTCTCAAAAAACATTAAATAAATAAAGATATATGGTCATTTAGAGCACAGGGGATTACCTTGTACGAGTTGGTCATACAATTAGTTAAAATAGGGTAGATTTCCTGTTTCATTTTCATTTTTCACTACACAGTATTTGACCTGTTATTATACATCTGTCAAATGATGTGAACAATCTAGTTGTATATTATTCATGTTCTGTAATTTAAATAGATTTTATTGAATGCATGAGTCATCAAATGCTACTTTCCATTGAAGTAGTACACGCAATATATGCTGGCCCTCATGCGCTAATTCTTGGTCCAGTCCCTATCTTCAAGATAGCAAAATATGTTGTGATTGTCATAGTCTGGATGACAACAGTTAAGAAAGTAGTCATGATCGTGAATTAATACTGATGCCTTCCTCAATGTTACACTTAGAAAATGTAGAAAAATAACGCAAATTCCTGCCTCAGTGAGTGGCAGGGATAGAAACTGGGGATGGAGGGAAAGGTATTTCACGCTGGTTTTAATTATCAAATCAATAATTGAGGCCCAATTGAGACATAAATCATATGTTACCTAGAAAGTACATCAGGGTTAGCTTTCCTGGCCATAGTTTATCATGACATCATGTAATTTTAGTGGAGCCTAAAACAGAAACTCTGTTTGCCTTATTCATACTTGGCTTTTTTTTTTTTTTTTTTTCATTCTATCTCATTCAGTTCAGGTAAGCAATTTTAATATTCATTTTGTTAGTGTGAACAGAATAGTGTCACTGAGGCAAAATATATTTCCATAGCCACATGGCTAGAAGACATGGGGATAAGCTTGATTAAAATTTCTTTGTGACTGACATTTGTGTTTAGATGTATTGGATAACCTTTGGGATACTAAAAGGCTAATGCTGTTTTCACTGTGAGCTTCAGTGAAGTTTTGACAAACTACATGAACCAAAACAAACAAACAAACAAACAAACAAGTAAAAGCCTGCCCTGGAATGTTACTGAAATAACAAAAATAAAATGAAAAGAAATTTTAAATGTTGTGGACCATAAAGAATCATGCGGAAGCTATGACTATCACAGAGTCAAACACAGTAAACTGTCTATAGTTGTTTTCCACATTTATGGATTGAAAGGTCCATAGTTCACAACAAATATGGGAAGATGCCCTGGTTGTTTTGTGATATGCATGTGTGTGGGCATGCATGTCCCCCACCCCACCCCCACATACACACAGTAAGTAAACAAATAAAATGTATAAAAAGGAACATTTTTATTAAAAAATAAGATGGATACTATATGAGAAAGACACCTTGTCTTCAACACTTGCATATATAGTTTAACACCCACATGCGTATACCATACACACGCAAACACACACACACACACACACACACACACACACACACACACGTATACACACATGCACACACAATAAATTTAAAAGTACCACAAAACCCCCACTTGCATTTATACTGAACATACACTTGCATTTATACTGAACACACATTATTTTTTCACTTTGCATTAATCCCTAACTACATTAGGTTCTGTAAGTAATCTCAAGATCGCAGATGGTTACAGTGTAGTTGTATGTGGGAGATGTCACAAGATATATGCACAAAGGATACAGGCAACCTCAGATATGTGTTTTTAGAGTAGGAGGTTTGTAGAACTCTATTTGAGATAAAAGAAAATCCATCTTCATATAACCACCAAAGAAATGAGAGCGAAGAGTGAAGGGCAGCTACCTCCTTCCAAGTCAATCTCCATTCATATTTCATCTTTAATTGTGAAAATGGTGTTTCCTGTTGATGTGAGTTACAGATAGGACTGGTGGAGAAATTCATTTCAGAGCTGTTACTGAATCAGGATTATGTTTTAAGGAAGTGGTAAAGGACATTGCTCATGCTATCAATTGTTTTGTAATACTGAAACACATAGATAAAATAGGCATTGACTACTGAGGAGTAACCCTGAGCTTTTAATCTTGTCTTGGCTCTTTTCTCCTCTCTGGTGAGTATTTGTTGAACACATGCTTTTAAACACAAATTTACATTAAACCCATCGAAACATTTCTTTCCTTATACTGCCTACGTTCAGAATTTGATATGCAGCTTCTATTTCAATTCCTTATCTGTCATATGATTTGCTGAATTCACAGTCTGCTGGGTGAGATTTAATGGCCTCTTATCTTTCCTAGGGCAGAGAATGACTTGCCTAGTAGAAAACAAGCTCAAATGTTTGAATTCCTAAGCCAAAATAAACTTCAGCTTTGATGATAATTTAAAGGGAACTATCTCTCCAAACTGGATTTAGAAATTATCACATGTAAAAACACTTTGGGCCAAGACATTTATTTAAAAAAGAATGAAATGGAGAAGAAATTGTGTGTGAGTATGAATATTTTCATAAAATATCCATACACACACTGGTTTACTCTTTATTTATAATCTTTCGCATCAGTTATTGCTCCTTGTCTATCTGCTCACATAGTGAAATTGACTCTAAAAACAGTATTATTGCTTATAAAATTTATACAAATCTGACCAAGTATTTCATTGGTACATTAGATTTTTTAAGAGACCTAAATATCTAAGAACTTTCTCAGTGAGAAGTTATTTAAAATAACATAAGGACAAAGTCATGCTCTTTAATATCAGTTATCCAGTCAGAGGTGGAAAAGGATTTATCCTTGTGTCCACTCATCTTCAACACTTGTGAAAAACAAATGTTCTATAGGGTGTATCTTCTGCTACACCTGCTTCAGATAGGTTGTATATCCTTAACTCCCTTTTGCTTTACCCATTATTTGTTGTTTTTAAAGTTTTACTAAATTGCTTTGTGTGTGTTGGGGGGAGGGGTGTGTTTTACTAAATTGCTTGAGTGTGCCATGTTGGTTATATGAAAATCAGAGAGCCACCAGCAGGAGACAGTTTTCTCCTTCCACCACGTGGGTTCCAGGACCTCAAGCTGGCCAGCAAGTGCCTTTCCCAGTTAAACCATTTGCCTTCAGTTTTCTTCTGTTGGAAAATGGATTATGAAACTATTCTATTCACAATCTCAAATGTTTTAATATTCCCAAATTTACACTTCTCGCCCATAACAAGCAAGGCACTCACACCGAGAAAGTAATTTTTTTTCTGATAAATTTACCTCTAACTCATGACTATAGACTGAATACCAGGAATGAGAAAAAAAAAAAAAAAAAAAAAAAAAAAAAAAAAAAAAAAAAAAAAAAACTAAACCTATTGCAAACATCCAAATACAGACATTTAATGAGATTTTCTTATTTTATATAGGAATAGATACTATAATATATTAAAATACACCAAATAAAAGTAAATTTACTTTTGACCTACTGTCAAGGCAAAAACCCAGGGTGTCATGAAAGATGCTGCCTGCCTGTGGCCTCTGTTAACACTAGGCATCAGATATCTGTGGCACTAAAAGTAACTGGTAGTCAGCAAGACTTAGTAGCAAGGAAACCAGATGAGATTTATGGTTTTACCTGTGATAGGTGGCTTACCTGTCTCCCTGGGGAGGACCAATTCTCACTATGACCGTCACTCCTGGGAACGGGGCACAGCATCTATGTATGAGAACCTAATCTTGTCCCCAACAACTCACACAACCCCACAGCTCATGATGGTGCCAATGGGCATGGGTTTGGACTATGATTTCATAAGTGGGTATAACTGTAAGATAAATTGACTTTGTTGTACCTGATTGTAGCTTAGCCTCATATGTAAATAGCCAACAAAAAAGTAATAAATTTGAAACTTGTTTTTCATAAAAATAAAACAAAACTTAATATTTTTATTCCCAAGAAAGGCCAAAAATAAGTAAATACACAATAAATAAATAAACAAACCAACATAGCTTTACAATATGAAGCAATTCTACACTCAAATAAAAGTGAAATATATATAGATAAATATATATATTTAATTATATATATAATTATACATAGATAGATAGATAGATAGATAGATATCTCGATGAAATAATTTTCATCAATACTAGTTAAAAGTAGATGCCAAATTTAGACATGGAACACAGAATGATGGCAAAGCTATAGAAGGTAAGATAAGAGAAAATGCAGGTACCCTTGTGTATCACAAAATTGATGATTATTTTTGTCTAATTTTATCAGTTTTTTTTTATATCATTTCTTTAGTATGTATGGATCAGTGGAATTAAAACAATCTTAATGTTGTAAAACTACCACTGTCATTCCTCTCAATCTTTATTATGCTAAAGCTGAAATTCTAAGCAAGTAAAATAGCAATTCACCTAATCTCAGTTCTTTTCCAGCTTTTAATAGCCTACCTTTTGTTTTCATAATCTTGTCAATGCATTTTATGTGAACTACCAGAAGCATGATTTATTAGAGAAAAATAGTCTTAGGTTATATCAATTAAAATGCAACTGATTAAAATTTACAATTTTTACCAATAAAAAAGTAGTGTTACAGAACTTAAAAGGCAGAAAAGAAGAAGGTATTCTCAAAATACTTTTCTGAATGATGCAGAAATTGAATAAATCATAAAAGATATTTCTAGCACTCAGGAAATAACAATTTAAAACAATTGAACAAATGGTATAGATGCCTCACTAAAATCATGGATGACAAATAAGAAAATATGTTCAATATCATGTTATTAGAGAATAATGATGAAAAGGAGATACATTCATGTGCTTATTTTTTTTTTAAATATTTTCATAACTATGTGTGGGAATATATGCATATGACTACAGGTACTCTTGTAGTGCAGAGAAACTAGATCTCCTTTGAGCTGGCCTTACAGGTGGTTGTAATCTGTCTAGCAAGGGTTCTGGGAAACAAAACTTTGGTCCTGTTTAAGAGCACTGCAGGCTCCTAACCATTGAGCCATCTCTCAAGTCACCTTACCCATATTACGATTATTATGGTAACTAAACCCTAGCCACTGAAAAGATGCTGATGCTGATGAATGAAGAGAAGAATTGGAGTTCTCACTGTTTTAGAGAATGCCAAGGACTGTAGGCTTTTCATAGTCAAGATAATCATCTCATATTATCATGTTCTTAGATGTTTTCTCAGATGAATTTGGAAATTTATCACCCCACAATCATGAGAAAAAATGTTTAAAATAGTTTTATAACTAACTGTCAAAACTAAAAAGTAGGAACCAAGGCATTCTTCAGTGGGTGGATTGTAAATAAGAAAAATAACATAAACTCTGATATATGTATGCAATTTGATGTTGAGTGTTGAAAAGATGTCGCTCATGGACATGGAAATATATGAACATACATATAGACAGAGAAGATCATAAATAAATTACACTAAGTGGAGGTTGCAATCTCAGAGATGGCATGCCTTTGTTATTTCAATCATATGACATTCTACAACAAGCAGGTATGTCTGACTCACTGTAAAAGTGGCTGCTTGCCCTCTCTGCTCTCTCTTGCTCTGGCCTTCTTGTTACCACTCTGTCCTCTTGCCTTTTCCTGTTCTCTCCCCATTCCCTTTCCCCCTCTCTTTCCATGTGCTCATGGCTGGTCTCTACTCCTCTACCCTGAATAAACTCTATTTTATACTATACTGTCCTCATATGGATGGTCCCTCAGGTGGAAGGGATGCCACTGCTTGGAATCACTGAGGCACTCCCGTCCCCCCATACCTGACTACACCTCTACCTCACATATTCTTTCTCTCTTTATCTTTTTATAAACACAACCCATGCCACTGCAGGTAAATTCTGAAGTCTGTTGTTGTTGTTGTTGCTGATGATGATGCAGTTTTTTGTTTTCGTTTTTGGCTAATGGCATAAGATTATGTTAGGAATGCTTATCATTGAAATATGGGGGCTTGGGAGAAGTGAGAAGCTATAGCCTGAATAGCAAAGGATAATGCACAAATATCCCTCCTCCCCCTTCTTCATTGAGGTCGGTGTTCTCATGTGTGCTCACATAGAAACACAGGGCTACAATTTTGAAAAACCTAGAAAGCTACCAGACTCTAACTTGAAAAATTCAAATTTGTGCTCAAATTCAAAGCTGAAGGGGTGTGAGAGAGAAGCAAGAATGGTTGCCAGTGACAGAGACTCCTCAACACTTGGCCAAACTGCATTTGGGCAAATAAAATTCTATTTTGATTCACGTGTATTGAATATTTATCCAAGGTAAGTATTTTATTCAAGGCATGATAATTGCACCTGGGTGTTTTTCACTCCAGTAGAGGGAAAGCACTTATAGTGTACAGTTTCCTTAATTTACAGATTAGCAATTACTCTTCCATTGGCATTGGCTGTTTCCTATTTTTTTTTAAACCTCAGGATGATTTTAATTAGAAATTCTAATTAACTACACACCACAATCACCCTTTTTACCTCTTCATAAAATTACTCTTCATAAAGCGGTGTGAATGGAAACTGAGCTTCAATCTAAGTAAAGCAGCAGATCAGAAATAAGCATTGCAAATCTGTCGACATCCACCAGACTCTAGGAGCTCTTTAAATATGCTTGGCTCTTCATATACTTGAAAAATCAACGCAGATGCATTTTAAAAAATGATTTCATTATTTCCATCACTGAATTAAGTAGAATAAGTTAATCTGAACAAAGATGAAGTCACTCTTCCTATTGACCTTGAGAACTTTGAGATTTACCAAGTCTTGCTCTTCATTTCCCAACAGAGGTACATACTAATTGTACCTGCCTCCCAAGCACTGTGGCTGCTAAGGTTTCAACTTGACCAGATATAAAGCACCCAGGACACAAAGCCTCTAAGCATGCCTGTGAGAAATTATTTAAATTATGTTAGTCTCTGGGAGTGCCTCTGAAGGATTACATAGATTGGGTTAATTGAGGTGGAAAGACACACATTAAATGTGGGTGACAGCATGCCTTTTTTTGGACTGTATCAGATAGGAAAGTGAGCTGAGCACAAGCATCCACCTTCCTCTGCTCCCTGAGTAGGGATGCAATGCGATCAGCGATCAGCTGCCTGTGGGCTTTATCACCATGATTTCCCAGTCAAGACAAACAGTATCCTAGAGCTATGGGCCAAAGGAACCCCTTCCTGACTTACATTCATTTTAGCAAAATATTTTTTTCACAGCAGAAAGACAAATAATGTAGGAACATTATGAAGTAAATGAAGTAGCTGGCATATAAAGTTCAGAACTTTGCTCTGTCAGTACCATGCCCGCCAGTCACACTAAATAAAAGTAGCAGTAGGAACAGGACTTCAGTGCTTTGATTCTGCATGGTGGCCTAATGCTCAGGACCTAAATTCACTCACTTGTACAATAAAGTCAACAGGACCTTCACATCACTAGAAAACAGTTGAAACACTAGCACCAGACAATTACTGACCATGGTATTTCTTCTGGTCCATGCATCTCAGCATTGAACTCAGGGTCTTACATGTGTCTGGCAGGCAGGCCACTACTAAGCTTTATCCCAAACCTTTTATTGACGTTTTTAAAATCAAGTTTTATGGTAATAGAGAACGTCATGTTTGTTTAGGTCCAAAGAGTTATACCGATACCACATGGCATTCAGGGCTTAACTAATTTACTGTCAGGGCTCTCTTAGAAAACATTTGTGGAGACCTAGATTCAAATAACTTCTGAATCCATTTTCAAGAATTTACACTGTCACTCACTGGTTGTTTTCAATCAATAATGTAGCCTCTTTTCTCTAATAAATATTATACTGAATATTAAAAATTTGCTAAATTAAATTTTTAGTGAAGGATTTTGGCATCCCATTGACTTTATGTATGGGAGAAACAATTGACTGTGGTAATCCATCACTGACCCTTGAATGTATGTGGGAGGAAAGCATGGATCCTACCTATCCATAAGAATGCAAAGCAGATCATCATTGACATAGAAGTAGAAGATTCCAGAAGAGTTTGTGGGATTAATCTCCTTGCTACTTTTAGTAAAGCTTGCAAGAAAATATTGTACAAAACTACTAAATAAAAATATGATGAAAATAAACTTTGGAGGACAAAAGATATAGATATGGAAAAAGTGTAGAATGAAACTCATATTTTCAGGATCTGTATGTTTTTCTTTTATATATTTAATTATAATATATTACTTTGTTATTACATTTCCTCCTTCTAAGCCCTACCAAACTTTTTCCTCTTTTCTTCCCTCTTAAATTGATGGCCTCGTTTTCTTTGATTATTATTGTTCCACATATATTTAAATACATAGATATATAAATACAACCTACTGTGTTCATTTAGTGTTGCTTAATGAATTAAAAAATATTCCCTTCAGAAAACTTAAGTTCTTGAGTCACATGTGTACATAGGCCTGTTGCCATTGTTTGGACTGCACTCTATGCCTCTGCTCTAACGTCTGACACATCTATACTATTCTTAACACTGTTCTGTGTCTTGTCAATTCATTATGCAGTCAAAAACAACCTGAACATAACACAATAGAACACCCAGACTCCTTAGCATACTTGGGGAAACACAGTGATTGCACAAGTTATTTTTTCCCAATCTGAACATGGGACATAGTTTTAGGTAAAGGCACCAGACAGGTGCAAAGGCACTCAGAATTAATCCAGATATAGTTCTGCTCATCATTATAGTTCGATGTCAAGTCTCTCCTTGCAAGGTGACCTGAGAAGTTGTTATCATTTTCAGGGAGAGAAAGTCTTTACTTTCTCCCAGTCTTAGAATTATAAAGAAATTCAAATTTCTAGGCATCTATTGTTTCAATAGTCTGAAAACCAAAGGGAGGAGCACAAGTGCCTCTATTATGTCTTCATTTCTGCCAAAATGGTGACAATTGTCATGTATTAACATAGGCTTGTATTGTCTTCCTTTCGGTTTTGAGCTTCATATGGTGAAATATATGAATCCTTGTAATCACTGTATCTTCTTTGAACAGTATAGCATAACAAATGATGGAGGTAAAATTTCTGCTCCACAAGCAATGGAATCTGGAAACAGATGCATATATTAACCATCCAAAGTCATCCATTATGGAGGGAGATATAAATGGGGAAGATACTACAAATTAACTCAAAACATTTAAAAATGTATTTTTCTGAGTAAATTTTCAAAAAGTTTGTAGCACAGGTGCCAGATGACACTACCTCATGAATTCTGAATGCATAACAAGTTTTCAAAAAAAGTTATTTAGCTTGATTAACAAACTAATCTTAAATAGACTTTTAAAACAAACAGCTTCTCAAAATTGAGTTGAGACTGCAGTTAGCCAAAAAACTACTGGATCCTTTGAAAGGTGAGTTTCCGAATTAAAACTTTATCTCAGCCTATGGCCTACGGAAGTTTGAATAATAATAGCCCCTAATAGGCTCAAAGTATTTGAGTGTTTAGTCACCCAGGAGTGCAGTCATTTGATAGAAATAGAAAGATTAGGAGGTGTGGCCTCATTAAAGAAACTGATATTCTTCTCTCCCGTTTTGATCACTGGGGGGTGGGGGGGGAGGGCTCTGAGTTTTCAGAAGCCTACACAAGGCCATTTCTTCCTCTTCCTCCTTTTCCCTCCCTCTTTCCTTCCCTCCCACTCTTTTGAGGTGAAAATAGCTCTTAGCTACTGCTCCAGAACCACTCTTGTGTGTTGCCAAGGTCTCTGCCTGATGATAATGGACTGAGCCTCTGAAACTGTAAGCAAGGGCCCAGTGAAATGCTATTTTTTTTATGAGTTGCCTTGGTCATATTGTCCATATTACTGTCTCTTCACCGCAAAAGGACATTAACTAAGGCACTGACATTCCCTCTCCCTCAGAATCAATCGTGCCTTTCTAACAAAAGAGCTGCAGAAGGTGGAAGTAACAAGCATGGTTTAGCTTGTCACTCAACGCTCAGCAGCTTGCCTAACATCAGAAGAAGTGGATAACTCGAGTCACATATTTTCCTATGGCCACTGCTGCCACCATCCAAGTCTGTCTGGCGCCATGGCTGCTGCACTCCTGGCTATCCCTGTTAATGCACCTATGAATGGCATCTGCTTGTCTGATGAGATTCTCATTTCCTGCCTCTGCCCTGCTTGGGCAAGCTGCACTTTGGCATCAAATTGAATGCTAGATAAGCAGAATCCTTACATGTGCAATTAAAAGCCACTGGAGTGGAGATAACAGCATCCCATAGTTAGCTGAATAATTCATGATGAAATGCTCTCTATTCATAGATCCTTACATCCTTGACTTGTTAAGCATCTTGCACTCACACTAAGGTATTGGCTTCAACTGAGACATTTTTTAACCAACTCTTAGGTCCAAGTATTTGCCTTTTTTACATGACAATTCAAATAAATTTGCATAGATAAGTAAAAAAGAAAACAAAAACTTTTTTTTTGTAATACAAGAAGTCTAATGAAATGTGGAGAAAGAAATACTCCATTTTCTTTTAAATGAGTGCTTTAAATTCAAAGTACACAGAACACAGTTCAGAGTTTAAAGTTTTTATTTCTGTCTATTTTTCACTTGATTGTTTACTTTTAATGCAGTGATAACTCTTAAAATATGAGCAAATAACAAATCTCAGGCTACTCCCTCTGATACTTAACTAGTTTTTCTAAAATTGTTTATCTGTTTTGCTTTACAGGCAGTCTATTGCTTAATTTCTATCTGTTAGTTGGGATATTTTATACTGATTAGTTCAAGTTCTTTATAACTAAGGGAACTCTTTTTCTGCAGCAAATACTTAACAGTTTAGTAATACAGTATAGAGAAAATTCCCTTAATAGAAAATAACCTAGGTGCAATAAATACAGGACTACTTGATTTGTTGAATTACCCATATATGTAAACAATTATAAAAAACTGTGTTATTTCCCAAAGCAAACAAGAAAAAGTCCAGCATATAAAAAGAATAAATCTAGATTAAAAATGAACTATGAAGTGAATTTCTCTTTGTTCTGTAAGGAAGAAACACAGACAGCTTCTCCTTCAATATTAATTTGGTTTGTAGGCAAAAAAGAGCTACAGTCCAAAAAGTTAGAATCATAGCTTGAAACCATCTATCAGTGAAAGAATGGGCCACCTACATCTTTATAAAACATTAGACTAGACTACATTAGAGTGTAGAAAAGTGATTTGGAATCTTAACCACACCCAAAACTAATAGCATGTAACTACTACAAAAATAAATAGAAGTTTGCAAGGGCAAACTAAGTATGAGAGAAGGACATGATTTCTTTAAATGCTGAAGGAAGCATGTAAAGAATTGGTTCATATTTATTAATTATATGACTTGAGAAAAAGCTGTTTAACCAAATTCAGCTTCAATACTCTTTCCTAAAGGGAGCAGTATAAAGATTTTAGAGACATTAAAACTCTGGCTATAGAGAATGTAGTGCTTATAACATATGATGCCTTATCTATAATAAGAACTGTCTTCATATGAATGACCAAAGCACACATAAATGGAATTTATATTATCAAAAGTGTGTTGAAGACTTTAAAATTTCTAGGATTTGAAACATCTGTGAGAATTCTCACAGGAAAAGAAAAATAGTAACAGGAGATAGTTAAAATACTTGAACAGCATGAGCTTCAAGGTTCAAAACATTTTACACGTCTTCTGCAGAAAATCTAAATAGAATATGGAAGTCTCCTCCATGAACCCTGTCAATTTACACTGCTGGAAATGCTAATACTTCCCCTTGACTCAACGTAACTGTAAGCTGCCTGTTCTAACTTCCTTGAATCTAAAAGCATATCTCATTCATATCCACTTGCTTTGTCAATGTATTAGCACCCCCAAAGTATTAGTATAATACAAGGTTGGTAATAGCTCTACTTGTTTTAACATTTATTCACTTAAGAGTGTTCTGAGTACTTATCTGCTCAAGCATTGCTCTGGTTATTTGACATATACCTTTAAAAGAAATCTTTGTATTGTAATAGAATTCCATGCTTCTAATGATGACAGTGTATATTAAGTGATAAATCAAACCAGTGAGAGTAGAAAATAGCAGCCGTGATAGCTCCTGAAAAGAAGTTGTAGTACCTAGCTAAAGGCAAGATTATAGAGCAGAAAGAACAAAATATTCAGTATAGAACAAATTGATGAAGTTTCTTCAAGTCACAAAGGAAATGTTTTCATGGAGCCTAAGAAGCATTGTAGGGAATTAGGTGACAGAACCAAGGGTACAATAAATTCATGTGGGGGCTAATACCATTTCTATAGTTGAATATACTGTATATTAGAACAAAGTTTAGAATTTGATGTTGAAACTAAGGAGGTCTTAATATTGTTTGTTGAGCCATAAACAGAGGGACACAGCAAAGCTTAGGAGCATGGTGTCAATCCAGTGGGCAAGGTTGGATTTGGGAAATGATAGCAAGTCAAGTAAGTAGATTTAAGGATTTACTGATCATATCTAGGCAGTATGTAACTATGTAAATATTCTTGTGATTTGTTTGCAAATAAACATTTATGTTGCAGAGAAAAGGTACACATCCAACTAAAGCACACAGGAAAATGAGATAAAGGAGAAGAGGGTATGAATGAAAATTCCTAGAAATAATTTGCATATTACACTGAGTCTCCCCAACACTTATTGTGACTAGAACTGCAATGATCATAGAGAAAATAGAATGCTGTATACCTGAAGCTGAATTAAAACTCATCAGCTGCAGTTTTTAGCAGTCAGTACTTGCCTGCCCCTTTATTTGACTGACTTTACACGCTTATAACTGCCTGTCATAAAACTCTGGACTGAGAATGTCATCAGGGAACATTTGTAGCTGTAGCAGACATGTCCCAAATTTTGTAGCGATCTACCTGATCTTATTCTTAAAATTTCTTGAGTTATGATTTTCTATGCTTTGTAACTATAAACCCTTCATGGACAAGAAGTTTGGCAAAACTTGAGTTTGTGTCCTTGGGCTATGCTCACTTTATATTTGGCTCCAGAAGAAACTATCTGTCATCTATTTTGAGATGAGGGTTCTGTTTTTGCATTAACAATGGGTAAAATAATCATGCCTTAAGAAATTCCAAAATATAATCATCTACTTAAGGAAAGATAGGCAAACAAACAAAAAAATAAATAAAAACAAAACAAAGAGTAAGTGGGGTCATAAAACACAAAGCGTTTTAAAAGTTTAAAAAGTTTTAAAAGTTTAGTGATTTGGGAGAAAAAAGCATATACAAAGAAGTGAGAACAGAATGAAAAGATCTCCCAACCATGAGTGACGGTAGGAAGGAACAGGAAAAATGTATTCCATGTAAGAAATAAAATACTGATTTCAATCGGCTATCTGTTTGATTATGGCAATATTGCTAATAACTGAGGAGTAACTAAGTCATTTTCTTATCTGTAGTCAGGTGCTCTCCCTAGGATAATGAGTACTCTCTTTGTCAACTGAGTTGCTATTTAAATGTCCTGTTAGGGACATTGAGTTGCTCTCAATAAAGTCCTCTTTAAAATGTTAACATCAGTCACTCAAGAATGTATTGTCTTAAAACATATTTTAGGCTGGAAATGTATGTATTCAAGTGTACAAATAACAGTAATATAAGGTGGCCATGATGACTCACACCTCTTACCGAACAAGTGGGAGACAGAGGCAGAAGAACACAAGTTTAAAGCTGTGGAGGCCGGTAAGATCTAGTCTAAAAAGAAGGAAAGGTGAGAAAATGGCAGGGGAGTAAGGACAGAAGAGGCAGCTGGGGTGAGAAGAAGGAAGTGATTTGCTGACCCTCTCACAAAGGACAGTGAAACACAACATGAAAGCTCCTATGGGTGGGAATTGATATTTATTCCATTTGACCTTAAAGGAGAACATAAAAAAGATGCATGCACATGTTCAGCTTAGGTAAAGGCATACACACTGAGACAAGGAATACACAAAAGTATGTAGTCCGACAATGGCCTGATGAGAAAGTCAAGTAATTCAGTTTGGCCTGGCTAGCAGAAGAAAATAGATACTCTGAGTCAAAAGGTAGTTAGAATTTGAATGGAGAGTGTTGATAAAATAAGGACATTTGGAAGCATTACTGTCCAGTAGCGTTTAAAATGATAGTAGGGCAGGAAAAAAAATCAATTCCTAAAGATGACAAGGAAGAGGGTAGAATACTTATAATGAAAATAATATCAAGCATAAAGAATGATATACATATATTTGTCTTAACATGTTATCTCCCTAGCAGAATTAATAGTGCTGTCTCTGAATCTGGAGTAGAAATGTCAGGTGTAACCACCTGTCTCCACAGAGGAAATTTATACGCAAAGGCCAACTTGCTCATACATGTGAGGCAAGATACCCCACATTGCTTCTACTCGCAAAGTTTATCTGTACTTAATACATTTTTCTTCACTTCTTTTGTAAGCATTGTTTAGAAAAAGACTGGTTGGTAACTTTCAGATTCACAATTAGTAATTAATCAATTATTAATAATTATTTATATAATAAACTGAAGACTGTCCTAGAGTCTGACCATCACATCTTATCTTTAGTTATTGACTGGATGCTGTGTGTTTTTCCAATATCATAGGAAGACAACTTTTCTGGATTATTTTGTTAAGATTGGAGCTTAAGAATAAGTAATAGATGTTCTGGGTGTCAGCTCTTCATTTCCATTTTAAAACATTCAGTATGGGTGGGATTCCCATCTCATAGTGATGACAAAGGTGGATGTGATGGTTCAAACAGCATAACTTCTTCAGGAACTGTATGAAGTATGCTTTCTGGAAAAAGCTGCTAAGCCCAGAGCAACTCCGTGTAATCAAGAAAGAAATTCTCTTACTGCACAGCTACAAAAACATTGGAATTTATTGTTATCACAGCACAGCTAAACACCATCATGAGTGATTATCTTATATCGACCTAAACAGCCTCCCACTAAAAATCCTATTATGCTTGAGACAATTTTTTTTCTTCTTCTTTAGAGAGTTCTTTATTTTATTGATTTAATATCTACCGCCAGGGAAGTTAATGCATCAGTCGAAACTGGATGGAACAATCAACACAGCACATCATAGGGAAACAACTGAGACATTCTTGTGACGGCATCTTACGTGTCTTTGCTTTCAAATTCTAAGTTCAACAGATTATTGGAGTATAAAAACCATGTCTTTCAAATATTTTTTATTTGATGCTGCGATGGATAACTTGAAACATTGTAAGCCAAAATGAGCTTGAGAGAGAGAGAGAGACACACACACAGAGAGAGAGAGAGAGAGAGAGAGAGAGAGAGAGAGAGAGAGAGAGA
>JANHMN010000001.1:173061918-173088841 GCA_030674055.1 Rhabdomys pumilio | reverse complement strand
AGAGAGAGAGAGAGAGAGAGAGAGAGAGAGAGAGAGAGAGAGAGAGAGAGAGACTAGATAGAGACCAAGAGACAGAGGGAGAAAGAGTCAGAGACACAGAGGGACAAAGAGAGATGTGGTGCATGTGCCTGAGCATTCATGTGTGAAATTTGCAGGTCAACATCAGCTGTCTTTGTCTATTGTTCTGTACTTTGTTTCTTTTTCCTCATTTTCTATTAGTTCTTTAAGAACTTTATAGAATACATTTGATCATATTACCATCTGCTCTCTACTCCCACCAGATCCATGCTCCCTTCCCTCCCTACATAACTCTGTGTATCAACCTGCTACCCTCTCTTTTTAATCCATCAAGAACATCTTGTGATTCCCACATATTCTTAAATATATAGCCTTCTCAAGAAGAGTGGCCAACCCATCTTGTCTTTTAAGACTGGGTTCCTCACTGAACCTGGTGCTTACTCATTGGCTAGAATGTCTGTCGAACTATCATCAAAGATCTGCCTGTCTTTGCTCTCCATGACTTGCTACCCCATTTGGGCTTTACATGGATTCTGAGATTCAAGTCCAGGGCCCATGTTTGTGCACCAAGTATTTTATCCACTTAATCATCTCCATAGCCACTTGAGATTATTTCATTACAACTAATTTCAGAAGCTGTCATCATATATGTTTTTTTTTCAAGTGAAAGATAATCTACTGCTGCTTTAGTGGTCTAACACCCAAGATAACATGTATAAGCTATGGCATGACCCATCGTGAGCAAAAATTTTTTCATAATTTGAGAAAAAAACCAGAATGTTAAAACCATGCATAGCCATATTATAAAATAAAAATAAATGAGTTTTGTGTGTTAAAATGACAAATATGTTTTGTCATACATAGCAATCAAGTAGAAAACCAAAGGAAAACAAAACAAAACAAAACAAAATCTGAAAAGAGCTATGGCAGTCATTGCTTCCTGAAACTAAAAGCCAGGTCATTAAAATAGGAGTAATTGTCAGTATTTATTGAGTGTTTGCTAAATGGCAAGAATAATAAAAGTAGGTTTTTCTGAATAAATGTCTTATTTATCACAGTAAGCCTAATTATGTACAAACTCATTGCAGAGTAAGAAACAAAGGTATCAGCTAAGAAAATTGTTCAATGTTCTCTTTGGTTAATAATAGAAAGTAAGAGGAATTCCATCCCAGATGCTGCGCACAAAACTATGCTTTTCAGATCTACTTCTCCATAGATGTCTGTGACTTTTCTCTTTGGGTTTTGTTTACTCATTTATTTTGTTTGGTATTTGTGCCATGGAGCTTCATTCTGTTTGATACTACAAAAGACTTCTATACCCATTTTGTAATCCCAGGCCTAGAGGTAGAAATAATGGCACAGTCATGATTAACCTGCCTGCAGTCAAATAACATGAAACGGGTATACCCATGTGTTTCTCCCACTGTCCTAGGATCAAAGACTTGCCTACATTCAGGCTATCTTATCTTCTGAGATTTAAGAGGCACTGGATATCATGAAACAAAATCAAAGCCTAGGAGGTAGCTCAGTTGGTAACATGTTTCTCTGTTAAACCTGAGGACCTGACTATGACCTCCTTGTAAGCAGGCCAGGGGTGCTAATAGCCATCATGGAAGTCTATAGAAGTTTTTGTTCTCTGCATTTCAGGATTATATACAGAAGCTGGCACCATGGAGCCACTCATTGTTGCATTGGGAATCAGGAAAGTACTTACAAATTGGAAAAATGACTTTGTCTTGCATTTTTTTCTGCTTTACGAGAGTGCCCCTACTGAGCTGTAAAGATATGAAGTGTTCATGAAATATCATCTCACTGCAAGGAATCCATCCTCATATTTCTTGCTTTTAACAATAATAACTATGAAGTGCCAGGATATGCTCAGACACACTTAGCACCACAGGATCCTATTGTGGAAAAAGGGCACTGTGTCTAGAACTAGGCAGAAGCTTAAGAGCAGTAAGCTAGGTGAGCTACAGATAAAGAATTTCCATTTCAGTTCACTCAAGACAAAAGACAACCAGGACACCATATTACAAAAATTCTTAGTCTTACTTTTTTCCTTGAGTGAAAGAGCAGAATTATGCTGAGAAAGTCTGATGAGTAGAGTCTATGCATTACAACTTGTTGACTCTCTTGCTCATCAGAGGAGCCAGACAGGTATGAAGCTAACAAATAAGTCCAAATTTAAGAAGCTTGGAAAACCACAGATATTCAGTCTGTAAGTTATTTCTTGCTTTTATAACACAAGTCCTTATAAAGGCAGAGTAATTGAGATACAATTTGAAATCAAATATACTATGAAATTAATTTTTAGTGAACTTAGTATTTTATTTTCTAAAAAAAATTTAAAATTTTTATTATATACTATATCCTACTATTGTTTTTCCTCTCTCTTCTCCCCTAGTCTCTCTCTCCCTCATGCCATCTCTCACAGATTCCCTTCCTCCCCCTTCATGCCTCTCCTCCAAGAAGAGCGGGCATCTCAGGGACATCAACAAAATATGACATAACAAGCTGCAAGAAGACCATGCATATACCATCACATAAAAGCTGGACAAGACAACCCAGCAGGAGAAAAAAAATGTTCCATGAGTAGGTAAAAGATTCAGGAGCAGCACATTTTCTCATTATTCAGATTTTCAGAAAAGCGTGCTACTTATCCATAGCATATATATATAGGTCTTGGGTCAGATCTCTACATGCTCCCTGACTTCTGTGAGCCCTTCTGAGTTCTGGTCAGTTGATTCTGTGAGACTTGTTCTGGTGGTATCTCTGACCATTCTGCTTCCCCTGAACTTTCCTCCCCTTTCTCTGTATCTCCCAGAGCTCCATCTAATGTTTGGCTGTGGGTCTCTGCATCTGCTTCCCTTAGTTGCTGTATAAAGTCTCTCTGACAATGATTCCACTAAGCTTTCCCCTCAGAACACTCTGTACGCAGAACAAACTGTAAGTCAAAGGTCTTATGGTTGGTTGGTGTCCCCATTCCTCCACTTGAGATCTTTCCTAGTTACAGAAGATGCCCATTAGTTCATGCTCCACGTCCCCTATTACTAGTAGTTTTTTGTTATATTACACCCATAGATTCCATGGACCTTCCATTGCACTAAGTTTTTATGTTCCCCATGAAATGCCTCCCCAATTTCAATCATTTCTGTCAGCATTTTTTGCACCCTCAGCTAATCCCTCCTGTTCCCAACCCCATCTACTCCCAGTCCACCAGAAAAATCTATTTTATTTCCTCTCTGAAGGCAGGTTCCTGTGTTCTCCTTTAAGCCCTCCTTGTTACTCTCTCTGGGTCTGTAGATTGTAACCTGATTGTCTGATACTTTGTAGCTAATATCAATGCATAAGTGAGTATATATCATGTGTGTCTTTCTGTGTCTAGGTTACCTCACTGAGGATGATTTTCTTTTTTTCTAGTTCTATCCATTTGCTTGCTAATTTCATGACATTGTTGTTTTTAAGAGCTAAATAATGCTCCATTGTGTAAATGTGCCACATTTTTCTTCACCCATTCTTTGATTGAGAAATATCTAGGTTGATTCCAATTTCTGGCTATTACAAATAAAAGTTCTATGAACATAGTTGAGCAAATGTACTTATGGTAGGTTAAATCATCCCTTGGATTTATGCTCAGGAGTGGTATTGCTGAGTCTCGAGTACCAAGTCCTGCTTTGCTATGTATGGGATAGTATCTCATGATTTCCTGCCCAGGAACAGAGCCAGAAGAGCATATACCTCCACAAGTGCTGATGGTTATTGTGGGCATAAGGTTTGTATGCATAAAAGTGTATACTATTCCTCCTCTGAGGAGTGTCTACTCTGCCAAGGCCAATGACTCAGAGATAATCAGAAACAGTACAAATCCAGGAAGTAAGGGCATGTCTATGTCTCAGCAAAATGGTAGAATACTGTGACCTTCAGAATAGCCCTTAAAGCTATGGTCATAAATGCTGAAAATCTGAGTTTAAAAATATATAATTTCTTCCCTATGCAAAATGTAAGGATGCAATATAAATTGTATAAGGAGCTCCACTGATCTAACAAAACAGAGGCAGCTGAACTATAAGACAGCCTTTCACAAAGGTGATAAGGGAGGAGACAAAAAGATTTAGGCATTAGTGATTACAAGGCAAGATCTCATCCAACTAAGATTTTTGATTATACTTACAAAGGGATGTAGATTCCTGAGTTCATGGTCAGCTTGGAACAGAGCTAATTTAGGTACAGCTGGGATCAGAATAAAAATTTTAGGGCAGGGTCTTACTCAGTTACCTTCTTGTCTGTGCTTGTGCTTGCTGTCTCTTCCTAAGAACCAAGGGGCCTTGAGAGCTTGTTCAGAGGCTCTAGTAGGGGAGTACAACTACTAGTACATCCTTGACCAAAGACCAGTCCTATTCTATTCTGGGAAGCTTATCCTCTTTGACTGAACACTCAGCTTCAGGAGGAACACACATGAAGCAGTGAAGGAGGAAGGGGACATTTTCCTAGCTAGCCAGATTAGCTGAACCAAGTAAACACCTCACAACAAACCCCAAAGAAGATAATCATACACAGATAATATCACCTCCAGTAACAAAAATAACAAAAAACCCACAATCATCTGTCTTATATCTCTCAACATCAATGGACTCAATTCCCCATAAAAAGACACAGGTTAACAGATGTTATAGTAAACAGGATCCAGTATTTTGCTGCATGAAGGAAACACACCTCAGTAACAAAGATAGACACTACCTCAGAGTAAAAGGCTGGAAAATTTTTTTCCAAGAAAATGGTCCTAAGAAACAAGCTAGAGTTGCCATTCTAATATTTAATAAAATAGACTTTGAACTAAAAGTTATCAAGTGAGTAGGGATGGACACTTTATATTCATTAAAGGTAAATTCAATTAAGAAGAAGTCTCAGTTATGAAAATCTATGCCCCAAATGCAAGCACATCCACATTCATAAAAGAAACATTACTAAAGCTCAAAACTTCACACAATAATAGCGGAAGACTTCAACACCCCACTCTCACCAACGGACAGGTCACTGAAACAGAAACCAAACAGAAACACAGTGAAACTAACAGAAGTTATGAACCAAATGGATTTAACATACATCTACAGAACATTTCACCCAAAGAACAAAAGAATATACCTTCTTCTCATCACTTCATGGAACATTTTCCAAAACTGATCATATAATTGGACATAAAACAAGCCTTAACAGGTACAGAAAAATTGAAATAATCCCATGCATTTTCTCAGATCTCCACAGACTAAGGCTGAACTTCAATAACAACAAAAACAACAGAAAGCCCACATACTCACCAACACTGAACAAGTCCCTGCTCAGTGACAACTTGGTCAGGGAAGAAATCAATAAATTAATTAAAGACTTGACAGAATTCAATGAAAATGAAGACACATCATACCCAAATTTAAGGGATACAAAGAAAGCAGTATCAAGAGGGAAATTCATAACACTAAGTGCTTTCATAAAGAAATTGGGGAGATTTCTTACAAGCAAATGAATAGTACACCTGAAGGCTCTAGAACAGAAAGAAGCAAACAAACCCAAGAGAAGTAGATGGAAGGAGTCAAACTCAAGCCTGAAATTAATCAGTTAGAAACAAAGAGAATGATACAAAGAATCAATAAAACCAAGAGCTGGCTGGTTCTTTGAGAAAATCAACAAGATAGACAAACCCTTACCAAAACTGAGTAACGGGCACAGAGATGGTATCTAAATTAACAGTATAAACTTATAAACTGAGAAGATCCAAAAAAAATTATCAGAACCCCCTGCAAAAGCCTATATTCCATAAAACTAGAAAATCTAGATTAAATGGATGATTTTCTAGACAGATACTATATACCAAAGGTAAATCAAGATCAGGTGAACTATATAAACATTACCATAAACCCTTAGGAAATAGAAAGAGACTTTAAAAACATCCCAACCAAAAAAAGTTCAGGTTCAGATGGTTTTAATGCAGAATTCTACCAAGACTTTCAGAGAAGAGCTAATATCAGTACTTCTCAAAGTATTCCACAAAATCCAAACAGAAGAAACACTACCCAATTCATTCTATGAAGCCACAGTTTCTATGATATGTAATGCACACAAAGACCTAACAAAGAAAGAGAACTTCAAACCAATCAATGTAATATATTATATAAAAAATTCTCAAGGAAAAACTCACATGACCATCTCATTAAACGCTGAAAAAGCCTTCAACAAAATACAACACCACTTCATGTTAAACGTCTTGGAGAGATCAGAAATTCATGACATACACCTAAACATAATAAAAGCAATAAATAGCAAACCAGTAGCCAACATCAAATTAAACGAAGAGAAACTAGAAGCAATCCCACTAAAATCATACACAAAACAAGGTTGCCCAGTCTTTCCCTATTGATTCAATATAATACTCAAAGTTCTAGCCAGAGCAATTAGACTACAAAAGGAGATCAAGGGGTACAAATTGGAAAGGAAGAAATCAAAGTATCACTATTTACAGATGAGATGGTAGTATACGTAAGCAATCTCCAAAATTCCACTAGAGAACTTCTACACTGATAAACATTTTCAGTAAAGTAGTGAGATATAAAACTAACTCAAACCAATTAGTAGCCTTCCTTTATACAAATGATAAATGAGTTTTAAAAATCAGGAAAACAACACTCTTCACAATAGCCACAAATAATATAAAGTATCTTGGTGTAACTCATACCAAGAAAGTGAAAGATCTATATGACAAGAACTTCAAATCCCTGAAAAAAAGACCTCAGAATATGCAAAGATTTCTCATGCTCATGGATTAACATAATAATCATAGTGAACTGACCAAAAGCAATCTACAGATTCAATGCAATGCCCATCAAAATTCCAACACAATTATTGACAGACATGAAAAGAGCAATTATTTTTTTTTGCTTTTGTTTTTTCATTATTCAAGACAGGGTTTCTCTGTGTAGTCCCGGCTGTCCTGGAACTCACTCTGTATACCAGGCTGTCCTCGAACTCAGAAATCCACCTGCCTCTGCCTCCCAAGTGCTGGGAATAAAGGCATGCACCACCACCGCCTGGCAACAATTTTCAACTTCATATGGAAAAACAAAAAAAAAAAAAATTAAAAAATAAAACACAGGATAGAACTTCTTGGAAAATCACCATCCTAGATCTCAAGCTGTACTAAAAGCAACAGTGATTAAAAACCACAAGATCAAGACACTACAGAGAGAGACAGGTTGGTCAAAAAAATAGAATCTTAGACCCAGAAGTAAATCCACACATCTATGGACGTTTGATCTTTGACAAAGAAGCCAAAAACATACAGTGGAAAACAACAGCATCTTCAATAAATGTTGCTAGTCTAACTGACAGTCTGTATGAAAAACAATGAAAATAGATCCATATTTATCACCTTGCACAAAGCTTAAGTTCATTTGGATTAAGGATCTCAATGTAAACCCAGATACACTGAATCTAATAGAAGAGAAAGTGAGAAAGGGAGTTGAACTCATTGGCACAGGGTAAATATTCTTGAGAGAACACTAATTCTTCAGACCAAGAAAATAGAATAGAATAGAATCTAAAACAAAGAAAGAAAGAAAGAAAGAAAGAAAGAAAGAAAGAAAGAAAGAAAGAAAAAGAATCAAGGAACTAGAATAATTGGACACTAATTCATGGTATAATCAAAAGGGAGCCTGGGATAATGACTGAATTAAAATGTAAAATAAACAAACTGGGCTTTTTATCTACAAGAGATGAGCTATCCAGAGACTTTTTGAAATAGCAAAAGAAAGCTGTCTTATGCAGAGCAGAACACAGAGAAAGAGCTACCTGGAAAGTCGCCTTGAGCAGAACTTAGGCTATCAGCTGGGACTCACAATCTGTTGTCAAGTCATTATTAGTTTCACCGCTCACAGATATATCCCTTCTCTCAGAACCCTTCTCCAAGCCAAGTCTGGTCCTTGACATATCAGGTACATTAATTCTCTCTTTCTGAGAAATTGCATGTTCATTTCCATAGTGGCTGTACAACTTCACATTCCCACTGGCAATAAAGGAGTGTTCTTGCTCCAGCAAGGGACCTGTCACTTGTGTTTTTGATCTTAGCCATTTTGACAGGTGTAAGATGGGATCTCAGAGTTATTTTGATTTGCATTTCCCTAATGGCTAGGGAATTGAACAGTTCTTAAGGTGCTTCTTAGCCATTTGAGATTCTTCTGTTAAAAATTTTGTGTTTAGATATGTACCAAAATTTTAAATGGATTGTTGGGTTTCTTGAGTTCTTTGTATATTTTGGATATTAGCCCATTGTAAGATGTGGAGTTGATGAAAATTATTTTCCATTCTGTGTGCTGTTACGCTGTTCTATAGAGAGGACAGGGGATAGCTTTCAGAACAGAACACTAATAATGTAGGCCCTAAGATCAACAATTAATAACTGGAACTTATGAAACTGAAGTGCTTTTATAAAGCAAATGAAATTTAAATTTTAATCAATTCATGAGATACACCATATGAAGAAATATGGAAAATGAATCAGCAGAAAATATAATTATGCAAAATAGTACCACAGATAGTTTCAGCTTAAACATTCAGAAACACATTTTCTTTGCTACAAATGAATTTCTAATTAAAAGGATAAGTACCATCAAGCAGTTGATTTTTTCCAAAGAATGAATACACATGGAAAACTGATTTGTGTTCTCTCAGTCACTTCTTTTAAAATCTTACAACATACCTGTGAGATGTCAAATGAACAAACATTTATTTTTTCAAAATGAATTCTCTGTTTAGAGCTTACAAAACAGACATAGAATGTAGCTTGTTTAATATTGGATATTTGTAAAAAAAAAAAAAGGAAAGCAGCATTGTAATATTATATGATATCCATTAGAATGCATCAATAGAACTAAGAGACATGAATTTGAAAACACCTCACCTCTTAAGTATTTTATACTGAAACGTTCTAAAATAACAAGATGAGGCAGAAATAGAATGTTAGTACCATCACAACTTGAAGGATGTCTCCTATCACAGATTGATATCAGAAGTAGAAATAACAATATTATGTGGGTGATTAAACACAATAAAATCACCGAGACAGCAGTTGCTAATGCAAAGCAAAATAAGCTACTGACTAGGTAAATTACATTTCATTTTAATTCATGAGAACATATTTTAGTTAAAAATTCTCAGTGAAATCCTGAGTAGAAATTATGCTGAAAATAGTTCACTATTGTATGTAAACCACTGAGTCTTTTATTTTTTTTAAAAAAATTAAATAAATTGGAAATTCCACTTTTCAGGATGTTATAATTTTAGTGAAGACTATTTCTTAAGAAATTAATAATTTCATTGAAGTTTTAAACTGTGCGTGGATGTGAATGTCATATTTCTGTTCTTATTAAGTCATTGCTGTTTTGTTACATACATGAGCTATTCACTTTTTAATTTGTTCCTCAAAGTTAACTAACTTGCTTTATTTTTCAAATTATGAGTACACAGGAAGGCTATGTATCACTACAAAGCAACTGAAATATACAGCTATTCACATAACATGCGTGAACATATGATGAAAGTCTGCTAAATATGAAGAATGCCTGACTAAGGACTAATGTATATGAGGTTATATGGGAGGTTGTAATAATATGATGTTGGTCTGGTACAAATGGCATATGTTTATGACGTATATGTATGCATGTGTATGTGCATCTGCATGTACATGTGTATCTGTATCTGTATTTATATCTGTACATGTACATGCACATGCACATGTATATGTATATATGTGTATATGTATACATATGATATATACATATATAAGTATATGTATTTATATAATCATGTTATGAAGTATATATAAGGTATATATATATGTGATGAAAGTCTAATTTTCATGAAGTATACATGAACATGAGATGAAGTAGTTTATCTAAGGTACATGTAGACATGTGGTAAATATCAAATGTACATGAGATATATAAGACTATATTATAAACATTTAATGTATATGAGGTATATATGAACATGAGATTAAGGTCTTGCATATATGAGGGATGTATGAAGAAGTGATAAAGCTCTGTCCACTGATATATGATTGCACATACTGAGGATGAGAGAAGAAAGTCAGAATGTTTATTCCACCTACTTTGTTTCTCACTTTTGAAGCAGGAAGTCAGAAATCCAACAGAACAAGAATAAAGGAAAAAGACTAGATAGATCCTCTATTCACCCCTGAGAAAGCTCCCCAACTCACGTTAAACTCTGATGTGATTGAGAAAAAAAATGTTTAGATTTACTTAGTAGTTTTAATTTAATTACTTAGAGGCATTGGATTAGGATTATTTTTTATAGATTCTGATCATAGTTACCTTGACTAATCTCTTACAAAAAGATTATCTAAAAATTACAGTTACAAATTATATTTATGAAATTTTAAAGGTTGAAAATTTCTAGTTATCACCACTTTCCTATCAATTTGTTTCATCAAAAACATTGGTATCACTGTAGTTAGAATTCTGTGTTTACAGCAATCTATGAAGCCAAAAGAGAGGCCCTTAAACTAAAACCAAAATGTTGGACACAGCTCACCATTTGTTAGTAGACGTGGATTCTTCGGGTCTACTTTTCTCTCACCCTCCTATTCCTAATACTAAGACTGGTAATATATGTCTCATTATCATGACTATACACACACATCTTAACATTATGGTGTGACAAAGATGTTGTCAATGATGAACATTTCATTCTAAACAATCACTGGAAGATTTACATACTATGCAGTAAGCATTTACATATTTATTGTAATTTTATTATTTTATATTTCTCATAAGGAAAGAAAAGGAATCACTTCATATTACACATGTTGAAGTTTGGGCTCAAAATCATAAAGCTAACAATTATAAGGTTTGTCTAGTTCTAAGATTAATGACTTAAACATGATTCTTAAGAGAAAGCAAGGAGAGAATGTAAAATCTCTTCATAGAATTAAGTTGCTTAATAAAATTCCTTTTTTGAAAAATAAAATTTGTACTTTTTTCCCTTTAACCTTTTTATTTTTCCCAAACAATAATAGCATATTGGTGTAGAATTTCATAATTTACTGCCCACTTTCACATTCAGTATTTCATTTTCCAGCAGTAAATTTCCCTGTACTGTGTCTCTTCTAACTTTCTAACAAACATTGTATAGAATTGTTACTTATACTTTCTTGTATTTATTATTTATTTTTTTCTCATATACATATCTCATATATGTATATATGTATATATTTATATATGTGTATATGTGCATATGTATATATTTATATATGTGTATGTGTGTGTATATATACATATATATGTGTGTGTATATATGTGTGTAATATATATATATATATATATATATATATATATATATATATTTTCTGACATTCTGACCACAGTTTCTCTTCCATCTTACCCTGACAGTATCCTACCATAAACTCTGCAATCCATCAGCTCCTTCTCCATTTCCCTTCATAAAAGGTATCAGCAATATCAATCAAACATGACATATCAAGTTGCAATTAGACTTGGTACCTACACTCATATTAAAGCTGGACAAGGTTACCCAGTAAGAAGTAAAAAGTTCCAAAAGCAGGCAAACGTGTCAGAGACAGTGCCTACTCCCACTACTAAGAATTCTACAGGAAAATCAAGCTACACAATCATAACATTTGCAGAGAACCTATTTCAGACCCATATAGGTTCCCTCATTATTGTCAGATATGTCTCTATAAGCCACTCTGAATCCTGGGTAGTTGATTCTGTTGGCCATGTTCTTATGGTGTCCTTGACATGTCTGTTTTCTACAGTCCTTCCTTTCCTTGTTCTGCAGGATTCCTAAGCTCCATCTAATGCTATGGTTCTCTGCATCTGTTTCCATTAGATGCTGAATGAAGGCTCTCTAATAATGAGTATGGTATGCCCCTGTGTAATATAGTATAGCAGAATATCATTAGGAGTCATTTCATTGACTTTTTTCTTTTGCCAGGTCATGTTTGGTTCTATCCTAGATATATGAGTTATCCAGCCTCTGAGTTGTGGTCATACAGGCAGTGTCAGGCATGGGCTTCCTCCCATGGCATGGATCTCAAAGCATGAAAAGTCATTGGTTGGCTACTCCCACAAGTTCTGGATCTTCTCTACCCTGGGAACGTCTTGCAAACAGGACACAATTGAAGGTTTTGTGACTAGATTGGTGCCTGAATCTCTCAACTCAGAAGACTACTTGACTTATAACAGAAAATTCAGGCTGATTCAGGTTTCATAAACCTCCATTACTAAGGGTCGTAGCTAGGGTCACCATCATAGATTCCTGGAGTTAACATCTAGATTTCTAGCCTGTTTCTAAAATGGCCCAAATTTTAGTTGTCTCTTCCAGCATTGCCCTTCTATTGAAATCCACAGTTTACCATGAGACACAGATCTCTTATCTCCCAAACATTCTGTGTCTCAGTTACATAAGTTTTGCATGAATGGGACTGGAGAGATGGCTCATAGGTTAAAACTCCTTGCTGCTATTTCAGAGGAAGCTTGTTCCCCAGCATCTACATCGATCAAGTCATGACTTCCTATAATTCCAGCAGCACAGATGGATGTGAAATAGATGGAGAATATGGTGAAAAGTTAGTATTGGCTCATTTGACATATGCAAAACTAAAAAAGCCAAGTTTAACCCTGCATTTACACCCTTCAGAGAACAATTACTAATAAGAAATGACTTGAGTAACTTGTTTTTATCTTTTAAAAGTTTTTCTTTCTAACACTCTGTGTGTGTGTGTGTGTGTGTGTGTGTGTGTGTGTGTGTGTGTGTGTAGTAGGTATTGGTACAGGACAGAGTTTTATGATCCTCCTGGAGTTAGAATTGGGTAGTCACCTATTGTGGGCATTAAGGACCAAACTTAAGTCTTCTGGAAGAGCAACAAGTACACCCAGATCTACAGCCCCTTACTTTTGTCTATTTGAGACAGAGTCTCACTTGATAACGTACAGTGGCTCAGATTGAAGGAAGTAGAGAAGATACTCATAAATGAGAGGAGAAAATGAGTTGGAGAGTATATATTCACAAAAATAATATACATCAATATAATCGCAGTGCTGTTGAATCACATACTCACATAAGAAAACTGCATACACGCACAAACACATGAATGAAAGTGTAGCCAGTTTGATTTTAAGGCTGAATATTACAGAGTGATAAGATTTCATCTTGCTGAAACATAGTTACATTTTAAGTGCCATCTATTATTTTTAAGAAGAATATGTAGAAAATAAATACTGACAAATAATGGAGCATTTTCTTAAGTAGAAAATTTTAAAAGGAAAGAATATATAGCTAACAGGAGATTGGAGAAAAAAGACCAACACCAGAACACAAGCCAGACTTAACACAAGCAAGCAACACAGGCCTGAAACAGCAGACAACTGTGATGCCAGAGTTCAAGTGAAATAGCCACATCTGTACTTAATTTAAAATATGAATATGGTCACACGTGTGCTTCTATGAGGTCTATGTATCTGGTCCTGCCACGCTGCTGGACTCTGTGCTGTGAAGTCAATGCACACGAATTGGCCTTTGTGTGGAGTAATAACTCATGCTACTTCAGAAGTTTGTTATGGAAGATAATGTGTGCCAGGAACTACCTCTGTCCTAGCAACACAATTTTTAAATGATGTGGAAAGGAAGATTTGGGAAACAGTCACAGAATCGTGTTTAAATCATTTCCACTCATCTCCGGGAGAAAGAAAGATGTACCTCTAGTTTAATAGGGGCATAACTGTTAAAGGTACACACAGCTGCTTGCTGGTTGGATTTAAGTCTTTTTTCTTAGGAAAGAATCTGTGCCTAGTAGGACAAAGCTTGTCCAAATTCATGGCAATGAAGGTAATAGGCTTTAGGGGATAACCTAGCATCATTTTGTCAAATTGTGATGTTATCAACTACCTTCTAATTATATATGTGTACAGGCATAGATTTGTGTTGCTCTCAGTCTTCGTTAGAAAAGCTCCATTTTACAGTTGGGTGACAGTTAGTGCAGAGACTCATTACTGGTCAATGTGCTAGGGTAAGTGACAGTAAGTGCATAGCTCTAAATGAGACATTTACTTGAATTCCTGTCATTGAAGACACTGGAAGTGTTGTAAAAAAAAAAAAAAAGGATAGAAAAATATATAAGAGCTAAAGGATTAGCAGAAGTGCTGTCAAATGCCCTTTTCCTGACATGACGAGACTGGTACTCTTGAGGTCCTAGCTCCTGGGATTACCTCCACAAAGTCTAGACGGTCACAATTCCAGCACAAATGTGGAAAGGGCTCATCAGACTCATTCTAAGCTGAGGCAGTATTGGCAGTTAATAGATGCTGGAGGAGGAAAATCAACTTTATTCAGGAGTGCGCCCACTAGGAGGCTGCTCCTCTCCCAGTGCATGGTCCCACATTCATGTGCACCTGACCAATACAGTAGATAAGAAAAAGAATAAGAGGGCATGAAGGAAGGAGAAGCAATGCTCCTGGACTTATTGGATCCTAGATGTGATTCATGTCTCTAGTGGATATGGGATTAGATGTCATTCATGTTATATTATGGCAAAGAATTGTCTGTGTCCTGAGATATAATGGGAAACTGAGTTTGAAAGAGAAAGACTAATTAATTTACCTGTTAGAAATAATTCCAATGCTGCCTGGCCCTCAGGCTGTGGTATCATCACTGCTTTCTAACTTCAGCTACATTTCTGTGAAAGCTGAGAGTCAAAGCCAGAGAAGAAAATGTTGAAAAATCTTATAAATAGCCCAGAAAAAGAAGCTAGCTATTTTTTTGAGACAGATCTTGCTATATATCCCTGGCTGCCCTGATTTTTGCGATACAGTACAGGTTGATCTCCCACAGATGGTGACCTTTGCCTCTTCTAAGCATATGCTACCATCTATCTGTCGTTTACTTTTTAATTTTAATTCATTTTGGTTCAAAAATTAAATTCTAGGTTCACCAAGATAAATCAGTAGGTACCGACACTTGCTGCCCCCAAACCTGATGACCTGAGTTAGGTTCCTGAAACATATGCAAAGGAGAGTATGAACTCTCAAAAATTGTCCTCTGAGTTCCATGTGCACACTCTGGCACACAAGCAATCCACCTACACATTAAATAAATGAATAAATAATGTTTAAATTCTCCAGCACACTGTACTGACATTTGGTATATAGTCTTGTTGTAAATCTACTCTGTCATAATCCTGTAAAACGTATCCACAATTAACAGCTGATCACTGATCCTGAAGATTTTGAAATGCAGTCTATGTTGCTATATAAGGCATTTAATTCTGTATATTTGTATTAAATTGAAATATTATAACTCTCATGAGTTGATACTTTTGTAAGATGCATTAATTAAATCTTGTAGATAAACAAGCAAAATATCTATTGCAGGTATATAAATTTACATATCAGGGATGAGACGGTTGTAGGATGACATATCTGAATACTAAAATTAAGTAACTTCTAGTATTGTGAAAAAATCTTTTGTTATTTCAAGCACCTAATGAGAAACTGTATTTTAATTAATTTCCTTCTATCGTAGAGTTCTGAGTCATTCTCTGAGGTATTCTGAGCACCAGATCCACCATATAACTACAGAAGTTTTCAAAGATAGTCCATGTTCTGTTCTTGATGCCCTCTGTTTCAAATATCTGACATATTATGTACTTTTCTCCTTATCTCATAAAAAGTATCTAAATAGTAGACAAATGCAAAATTCATCACTGAAGTGTTATCTTCAGAAAGCTTTTATTTTATTAAAAAATAAATCTATCATCCCTGAGTCACAGGAGAAACATGAATGTGCTTAAAGGAACAGGGAATTTATGGAAAGCCACACAAAAGATCCAAGTTAGCTACATGTATTTTATAAACAACATCCATCTTATTAGAAAAAAAATAAATTGATCCTAGAAAAGGTGTGTTAGTAGTTACCTTATAGCCACACATATCTCTAGAAAAGAAGGAAGTAAAAACAGATACAGAAAATGCAATTAAGCATATGAACCTGAAGAGGAAACTATATGTCATGACACAAACCTACATATACCTATATTAAACTTCATTTAAAAATATTTCACTAAATCTTTAGATTTGCTACATTTGTTGTGTGCTATTTTTTATTGCAAAACTGAACAGTTTTTCCTCTTTGCTCAAAGTCATACACTAAAACACATACATACTATATGTACTAGCAGACACAAATACATGAGCACATACATGATCATTTACTTCTAGTTAGAATCAGATTTACTTCCTGGCTTTGCATCTGTACTACCCAGGAATAGATTATACACTTGTTAAATGTCCGATTTCTCTCAGTGATCACAGCATCAGTTTTTATCATTGGGATCAACACTCATGTTTGTGTTGTTTCTGTTTACCTGTGCCCTGTTTCTCATTGTGCCCTGTTTCTCATGGCTCCGGTTATTCATGGCCAAACGCTGTTCAAAGTTACTGAATGGAAGTTTGAAAATAATTCGTAGATCTTGATGTATATGACATCTTGTGAAATACCATGAAACTCATATCATACAGATCTATATCCTGCTTAAGAGAGAAATTATGATATCACTCAGTGTATGCGTGTTTTCTCTACTACTCAACTGATAGTCAGTGTGCCGTCACATAAGTTTCTATATTCACTTAAGGAGTGGCTTAATGATACAACATACTTCCTATGTCATTCACTTCATCTCATCATATTATAGAAATTACATCATCTCTCATAATCACACCAAAAATAGTCAGTACAGAACAGTAAGACATTTTGAGGGAGAAAAGTGGAAGAGAGAGGTTACAGCCACATGGATTTTATCAATGTCTATCCCATTTTAGCTTGTTAATGTTAATATGGTTCTATACCTAGTTTCCAAATGAAAGTTTATCACATGTATGTATGGATTTATGTATAGAAAAACATTACATATAGTATAAACTTACTGAAGTGTGTGTGAGGGAAAAGGTAATTATTTGGGATAAAGCTCACAGGAAAGAGACTTAGGGTACTGACAAAGAGGCTATGTAGTTATTTGTCTTGAAAGGTTTTTTTGAGTTTTACACTTTTATTGCGGCTTTTTATAATTTTAATAATGCTTTGGTTTTTTTTTATGCCTTGGAAAGGTTTTATTGTAGATATTAAAGGGGTAAGAGGCAGAGGCATCTGGAAGAGCCCAGGGCAGAAAGATAAAGTAGAAGACAGAACATGGCCAGCAGATGACCATGGCCAGGGCTATCTCGAGGAGGGGAGAATAGCAGGGAACAGGAGATGGAGAGAGTACAGTGAGTGGAGCAGGAGCAGGGTTAAAAAAAGGATGAGTAGCAGTGGGGAGGGAGGAGCCAGGAGACTGGTGTGAAGGCTTTGAAATTGTGAACATGGGTTGAGAGAGCTTCGAGGCTACCATGGACCTTGATTGTGATAGGTACCACATGTCTATGTTAATTAGAAAACCTTAGTTCATTTTGCAGGAGGTAAGGAAAATAAATCCTTTTGTTAGTCAGAACTGGCTTCACAAATTCCTGTGGAATGCTGGCTTTTATTTCACTCCCAGAAACCCACCTATAGATCTGTTTGAGCTCATTTCTGAATGTTTGGACTATCCTTTGTTGTTTGGAGATACCTTAGGGTTTCTTTGCAGTGAAGAGACTCCATGATTATGGCAACTCTTATAAAGGAAAACATTTAATCAACGTTGTCTTGAAACTCCAAAGGTTTAGTCCATTATCACATCACCATGGCAGAAAGCATAGCAGACTGCAGACAGACATGGTGCTGGAGGGTGCTAGAGTTCTACATCTTGATCCCCAGGCAAAAGGAAACTGTCTTTCTCACTGGGTATAACTTAAGCATATATAACCCCAAAGCCCACCTCCACAGTTACACTCTTCCTCCAAAGTTTACACCTACTCCGACAAGAGCATACCTACTTCAACAAGGTCATACTTCCTCATAGGAATTGCACAATTCTTAAATAAAAGCAAGAACAAAAATCTTGCTGTTTTTGCTGCTACTATCTAGTCGCATATACAAGAAACGGAGAAAAATAATCACAAAAAAAGAATTTACAGTCACCTAAAGACCATATTACTACTAGGGTACCTTCTTCTAACTTAACATCTATGCTAATAGTCATAGGTGTTCCCTGGGAATATTTATAGACTTTCACTTCTGCTGTTTGAAGAGAAATGGAGAAAGCTTTTGTAAGTTATTTCTTATCCATAGATGCTTTTTTAAAAATACAAAATGCTATGAAGCTAATGTTAAAAATAGTTCTTGAGAATGCAAATTTATTTTTGCAAGATTCATGTTTCTTTACCTAAAATGGTATTTTTAGCCATTTTTTCTCTAGTAAACATTCTAAGACATCTGCTTTATCTCTATATACTCTTTCTATATATACTGGTGTTAACCTGACAATTCTGTATTTTAACTTCACGGGACTCTTTGCGTGCATCCAATATATATATATATATATATATATATATATATATATATATATATATAATTATATAATGTTTGACTTTCTGTTGTCTGAGGCAGTTATTGTATTATGGGTTATGGGGTATTTAATAAATAATTAAAGAGATCAGACTTTCATATTTTCAAGATCAACATAAAATGCTACTCAAAAAATGCAAGGTTTAAAGGGAGGTGAAGACTACAGTGTGTCCTAGACTTTATTAAAACATAATTTTCATTTACTAATAAGCTCCTAGCAGAGGTATATAATTCTCTATTTCTGGAGTATGTGAGCAAAGTAGATATGGCTAGGATTCAGATTTCTGAAACATAATGTTAACGAACTAGAATGTTATCTCCAGAAAGTATCAAGACCTACTCATCCAGTCTCTAGCTAACGGAGACAGCATGTCTGTAGACAGAACATGAGTGGAACTATTAATGGATGTGCTTAGCTTTGTGGCTGCCACATTTCTGTGTTTATGATATGCATAATCTAGATAATGCATAGGACATTCCACAGGAGTATCTAGCACCACAGGTAAGACAGTTTGGTACAGACAGGTATATTTATTATTTTCCTAGCTAAATCTAAGGGAGAGAAACAAGTCTAAGGCAAATGTAGGAAAGAATGCCCACATCTCAGTTGAAGAAAACACACCCAAAGGTCAAAGAAACAAAGTTACTGAACAATCCTCCGGATGATGTAGGCTGTACTTTTATGCCTACTCCTACTTCCCGTGCCTCCTCATAGAATGCCTCAGCTATCTGGAAACTTAGTCTTCATAAGGTATGCGCAGCGGATTATAAAGGAAAACAGCAGATATTATATATTATCAACGCCAACTAGCCATTTCTCTTTTGTTTCTCAGATTTTTCAAGGCATAGACAGTTTTCATAACTTTGTATGTGTAGCACCCTGAGAGTTCGTCACATCAAGAAGTAGATTAGAAGACACTCCCTGTCCATCAATTGTTTAAGTATATATCATATTCATTCTGGTTCAGCTCTTTGGAAATCCCCTTAGCTATGGAAAGCCATGCTATGTTGCTATTAGCAACAGCATCTGATGCCCTCTTGTATATATCATACCCACCTTTCCTAACGATCTCTTTCATGACGAACAAAAATGTATTTTCATATGCAAGCACTATACGGATTGTAGGTATACAATAGGAAATGTTGTTTCCTCATTGTTGGAACTCAGATATCACCTAATTGACCATTCTCAACCCCACTAATATCTACAAGAGTATGCTCTACCCAGAAACCTAATTGTGTAGCATTGACCAGAAAACAGGGAAGCATATGGAATCTCCTTCTGGACTCTGAATAATGCTGAAAAATTAGGGAATTTCTTGTATAATTTCTCCAGAGGCATGCTTCATTATTCTGTATCAGCTTTGTAACAAATGGTGATAATAGCTATTTTAGAGTTCTATACAACAGGAGCCTGGGTGGAGGAACAGGTGCAAAGGGAATTCAATTAAAAATCTTTCTCTGTAGAAAATCAATCTGCCAGTGCAGACTAACTGTTGGGACTGGCTTTCCAGCCTCCAGATTTCTCACCTCTCTAGTCTAAGCTTCAGATCACTTAAAATCATGTGATATTTCTTCCTTTGTGTGTCAAAATCAACTTTATTTTTTGCTCTGAAGTAAGGCAAAAAGGATTTAAAGTAGATTAAGACCTACATTGTAATTCAGACATACATTTCTATATTGTGTGCTTTGCATGCATTTTTCATCTGATATCCAAGTAAGTAAAGACCTGACATTTGTCTATTTCATAGAGGATGAAGTAGGCCTCTTATTTCAGCCACACAATTAGTAAATGACATAATGAAGACTTTAGACCAGGATGGTTGGGCTCAGGGCCAATGATTGTTCCACTGTGGTTGCCAGAAGCCATAGTAATAAGAGTTTGCTTGACCCTTGCCAACTCTGTGCCATCATTGTTGCAAGGGTCCTGACTGTGCTCCCTGATGCTTGCCATCTGTCACTGCCTGGATTCTAGACTCAAAGATACATCTTACTTCCTCCCACATACATGTATGGATACAGGATACATTTGTGTTGTCCTCGTGGCTATATCTCAGATTGTATTGCACATGGTTATGGCTCTACTTCTAGAGCAGGCTTGAAACCTACCTGACAAAACTGCCTCCTGGATACCTGCTTTTGGCTCTGACTTCTGCTGTGAAAGATCTACAGATTTCCAGGCTGGTCATGTACATGTGTATTATTTGGGTATTATTTGTGTTGCTGCTGCTGTTGTTTTAATCAAAGCAATAGGCACCAAGGGCACAATTACTCAGAACAATAGGTATTAGTGTGAGAGGGCAATACATTTTTTGTGTGCTCTATTACACTGCTTACCTCAGAAATAACAAATAAAAAGAACCTTTAACCTAGACCTTGTGGCACCCTAACATTGATTGCAGTAGTCAACAGAGATTTCGCTAGTATGGTTAAAAATGACTTTCAACTTTATTTCTTTATATCTCAATACTGATATAATTTTTTAACTATCAAAGAAAAGTAAGAACTTGGTACTCAGTAGATTTTACTAGACACAAATGGCCTATCATTAATATACACATTGCCGAAAAATATGTTTAGATAAATACATATACATAAGAGCAGTTATACATATATAGATACTATATAATTAATATTTTTAAAAGTATGGCTTCCCTCAATGAGAGAACTATTGGGTGGATCACTTTTCCTGTCTCATTATTATTAAATTATTCTCTTATCTCTTTCTCTGTCTATGTTCACTTCACAGCCAAGTTACTTTCAATAGGTCTTTCTATTTAGTAAAACAATTTAACCATTGATTGTTTATGACTAAATATTTATTCAGAGGACAACTCCATCAATTCTCTGAGATTCCACTGTTCATTCTCTATTTCTACATATTTATTTTACATAAAATATATTTTTATTTATTTTAATATATTTATTTTATATGAAATACAAAATAAAGATAAATAAAAAGTGAAAATATAAAATATGTGATATGTGGTATGTGATATATGATATATGACATATGATCTAGAAACTCCAAATGCCTCTGGACATTAAACATGGCTCTATATCCCTTTGTCCTCACCATACTGAACTCTAATCACCATGGTAAGGCTGAGGAAGGATGGATTGCCCTTAACTTGGGTAGGGAAGCTCCAGAAAAATCTATAGTTTTATTTGGAAACATATACACATGTAAATTTGTAGATACATACCACTATACATGCATATACTGTATGTATTTTATATCCAGACCATCTAGAAGACTTCTATCTGAAGGTAAACTAGATTGGGTCACAAATTAAATACAATTAAAGAGCATAATTTCAATATATAAAAAAAAAGCAAAGAGAGAAAAATACAACTTAATATGAAAATAAACTCTTTTTATTCATGATTGATAAGTATTAGGAAAAATACTTTAGATGCTCATAACAAAGTATGTATCACATGCTAAAATGTTTGCATATTCTCTGAATATGACTCATATCTATGACACACACACACATATATACACATATATGTATATACATACATACATATATACTTCCTTTAATACTTTTCTTGTCAGTTTAGTTATAAATATTCCAGTTTAGAAAATAATCCAAATCATTTTGTATTATAATATTCCAGAACTATGTTAGATGTTTGATAGTCTTAGTGTTTTATTGGTCATCACATTGTCTCTTCCTCTCTCCCATTTCTCTTTCATTTTTATTTTATTCTCCTGTTCTCTTGTTTTCAAACTCATTATTGACAACATCCTCGTGTAAGTAATTTTTCAACAATGCTATCAAGGATGCATGAACTACTGTGCACAACGAGGAGAGATTTGCAGTTCTGCTATGTGATTGATTAGCTTTGTATTTATAGTGCATTGCCAGATGTGACATTTGGAAATCAATTAGAGATGATTCACACAGACATGATGGATGAGTGGTAAAGTTAAGTGGAAATGGATGATTGCATGGAAGCTAATTACACAATACTTAGTGGACCAGCGAATGCTTTCATGTGGTAAAGATTCACTTTCAAACATATCTTCATAACTTCAGACAAGGATAATTAGGAATCCGGGTCTAAGGCATCGCAAGATGAGAATATAAATACTATTGTCTCTCCATTTGTCCTTTCAATATGTTTCACACAGTTTTTCTTTAACAATACATAAAGTGCGAGCCATAGTCAAGCAAGTAAACTATCACAGAAGAGCTTTGCAGTTTGTGGGTGACTGCCAGGCAAGGGCATTGTTCTTAGATATTTTAGTTTGTTGGCTTTACATTAATTCATAATTACTATGGATTTGATTTTTAGAAAGTAAATTATCTTGACAGAGTAGAAAATAGCTTAGATGTGGCGATTTGTATCTGTTACCCAGGTATGGTATGTAGAGGAAGAAAGATCTGTGGAACTCACTGGCCACTCAATCTGGCCAATATGAGAGTTCTAGACTCAGTGAGAGCCCATGTTTCAAAAGCATAAGATAGAGACATATAGCAAAAAGATACTCAATATGGACACCTGGTTACACACACACTCAAATGGTCATGTTATTTGTAATGTAGGCAGATTATTCTTTAATGCCATGACTGTTAATCAGGAGTAGTTGAGTATGAAATCTAGTTCAATCATGCCTCATGTTCTCTTCAAAATGCCATTGCCAGAAACTGGAACCCTGCTTGCATACTAGCTCCAATTTCTGCTCTCTTAAAACAAGGTTTCTTTGCCTTCTAAAGCAGGACTCCAGCATTGGTGATTCCCTTGCAACATGGCCATTCAAAATCCATTACTGATGAGATGGTTTAAAAGTTAATGTTACATGTTATGCTCAAGAAAAACACATCCATTTTGCTGCCAGGAAGATAGCACTACCCAAAGCATCCACGGAAACGGATAAAGAGGTGTTTTGGGCAAGATTACCTCACAAATTTAGAAGAGAGATTTAAAAAAAAAACACTATTTGTTATGATTTCAGTTATTTAAGAAATGCTAAAATGTGTTATTAAAGGCAAAAACAACATTATAATTAAGCATGGAGTACAAATGAATGTCATCTTACATCATCTAGTCAGAGAAAACTTCTGAGGTGGCTGAAATATTTTCAGACACAAACAGGAGCCTGTGACCTGTCTTTAAGTCTGTATTTCCATACTCAATTCAGGAGATATGTGAAGTAGAGTGGGGAGTTTAAGCGGAGTCAATCAATTTTGTGAGTAGTTTCTACTTTGTTTCCTGAGTCTATTCTTTCTGATAAACTAGTGTGAGGCTGCTCTGTGAGTAGAGGAATCTAAATGAATGTTTTAACTAGAAGGGCCAGATGGAAATGTTGTCTTGTAAACTCCAGTGTTATTTTAAAATTGTGGAAATGGTCCCACTACTTCAAAGTGTAAGTGTATTCTTTAGTAAAAGTCATGTATTATACCGAGTCTTTGAACAATAATTGTTTATGAAATTAACCAGTCTTTCTTCTTGCTGGGTTCACCTCCATTCCCAATGTTCAACTCGATTCTGAGGTTAAAAACCATGTGTCAGGTATTGGAACATCCATGGTAAGAAAGTTGTTTTGTTGTTATTGTTGTTTGTTTGTTTGTTTGTTTTGATTATCTCAATCCCCTTATCTCTTTCTCTGAGGACTGGGCTGACCTGGGCAATCATTTGTAGTGAATAGACAGAATAAATTCAGGCTTGTGCTGGGACCTTGGGAGCACAATAATTTCAGGCTTGTGCTTGGGACCTTGATCAGAGCAAGTGAAAGGGTCAAGCGCACCATATCAGTATGAACTCACTACATGGGTTTAAGGCCAGGGGCACAGATCAGGGATCAAGAAAGACTGAAACAAATCTCCAATCAAAGGAGAGTAAGGCCACAGCTTCACATTTCAATAAGGGAACAAAGTACCAGGTGAGGGGTCAACCCATCCATGAGGAAGGGTTTCTTATATGGTTATAATTCATGTTCTAATCATAAAGGCAATCCATATCTTAGTAAAAAATAGGATCACACATGCCATATAATAGGTTGAGAGGTACAGAAGATCCATCCATCTAGTGCCACAGATTGAACTCAGAAACCCATACATGCTAAAACAGTGTTTTGCCCCCAAGCAAGATGCCAGGCCTGCAAATGTTTTTAACCAATTGCCTCCTCTATTCTTTAACCAACTTAATGGCTATTTTGGTTCATTTATTTGTACCCATTTTCATGGTAAGGAGACTGAGTTTTATAATTGTTAAAATGCCTCAAGGAAGAAGGAATGGAATAGGAAAGAAATGTAGATTTCTTTCTTTGGGAAATTTATGAACTCTTTGGACAATTTTTCAGACGTCTTTGTTTGGCTCTCATAATCTTAGCACTGCAAAGTGGATCAGAAAAATCTTACATCTTGACTGATATTTATCCCTACTAAGACAAGTGGAATGCCCAGAATTTTTCAGAAAGGGTAATTCATTGCAGGAGGACCTAACAGATCTCTGAATCACAGAGCTGGGCATGTCTTTCTTGTCATCCAAAGGTTGTAGCCTCAGCTTCTTCATAGAGACATCTTGATTGACACAGGAACATTTGCGAATTATATGCTGGCATGATGCCCTGTCATCTTATGAATGTTTTAATGCATTAATCAGACAAAATAGTGTCAAAATAAGCTATTGATACAATACACCTTTTTATAAATAAAGACACTATTCATACTGTTTTTCAATCTTCATTCCATTTGATAGGATTAAGTATCCTTTGGAAAAACATACCAGTGGCTGTGTCAGTGAGGTTGTTTCAATAAAGGTCTAACTGTAGAGCAAAGACACGCTATGATCATAGGCAGTGCCATTCTATGGGCTGGAGTCCTGAACTGAATGAAAGGAGTAAGCAAGGGGAGTAACAAGATCATTCTCTTTCCTGACTGAAGATGCAAGTTAATTGTGTGTTTCAAATGCAAATTTTCAGCACTGGGACCTAGAGGAAGGAATGTTCTCCCTTGTATTGTGAGTATATAAAAACAAAAATGAACAAAATACCAAAGAAAAGAAAAAGATTGCCACTTTTACTTTCTTTTGCCAGGTACTTTGACACAGGAAGGAGGACAATGACTAGTACTTTCTAATTAACTCTTAGATTCTATCCGATTTTTGCTACTAGTTAACTTCACAAGAAAGCATGGAAATCAAGATTATACATCACATTAAGTTGCCAAGTCAAATTAGTTTCCTTTCTCTAAAATGGTCTTTTGGTCTTCCTTTACTTTTATGACTCTGATATTTTGGAAATTGATCAGTCAATACAATTCTGGCTTATCTCTCAGTCTAGGTGTGTCTCCTGTGTCTTTACAACTGCCGTCCTTTCTAGTTTCTGTAGTAAATTAGTCACTGAAGTGGTAGTTATAGATTGTAGCTGTTCCAGTTTTGATGTTGCTTATTTTGAATGCTTGACTAAGGTCAGTTCTACCAAGTTTTTCTTCAGCGAAGTTAGTCGCTTACTCCTGCATCTAATAAATATTTTATGGAGAATTACTTAGACATTACATAATTATCTGATCTCTCAACAATGTGTGATTTGAACTTGGGAGTCTGTGTGCCCAGTGGAATTTCCAATTTATCCCCAGAACTTGTGCTAGAGATTGACTTACCTGAGAGATGAGTGCTGGTCCATTGTCAGACCCAAGCAGGGTAGGCAAACCATTTCTGGGTATGATGTCTTCCAGAAGCGACTTTGCCACTACATTGGCAGTCATTTTTTTGTAGAGTAATAGTCTGCCTGTTCTGAAAAGGCATCTAGAAAAACTAGCAAATACTTATACCCATATAGTCCTGGTTTATTTCTGGATAATCTATTTCCCAATTAGTGCCTGGCTGTTGACCCCTGTTTCTGGTTCTTGAAGTGGCTCCTTGATTGGGGCTTGAGGAGTTCACAGCCTAACAGATGGCATAGTCTGAGATGACAAGATCAACTGAGTGTCCTAAGTCAATTTTTTTATCTGTTAATCCTCAAAGCAATTTCTTTAGTTTTCGGTGACCCTTAAAGAGATCTTGACCAAATTAACCCCTGAAACTGATGGTGACTAGACATCTCTTCTACCTTATGACTTATATAGGGCTAGGATTTCCCCTGTACTTATACTTTAGGTTTCCCTTTGTTGATGTCCTGTATGGGAGTCCTCTCCCATGTCACCTAACCTCCAGTCTCATATCTTAGCTGATTATGAGCAAAATAAGTTTTTAAAATTCTTGGGAACCCTCCATTGGGTCCAGAAGAAACTCTGGCCTGCTATGTGCCATGCTATGAGTCTGCTCCTTTCCCTAAGTCCAATTGCTTTGACCCAGGTAACAAAGTTTAGATTAAGATATAACCACAAGACTCTGG
>JANHMN010000001.1:173047800-173061908 GCA_030674055.1 Rhabdomys pumilio | reverse complement strand
TGGGTGTGGGGGGAGGTCTCTCTATCTTGATAATGGGAGACCCCAGCATGCTGGACTTCTGTAGAATAAAACACTCTTTGCTTTTACATAGTAAACAAATAAACAAACAAACAAAGTGTGATTTGTAATAAGGTTGCCCTATTCACTGGGTAAAATAACTCAGTGAATGTTTCAACAAACTGACTGTTTTCTAGCATGTACATAAAGTTCTTGGATTATTTACTTTGTTTTACTTTATTACCAAACAAAGGTTCTAAGCCCAGATCATGTTTTCACTGCCTTAATCACTTCCTGAATATAGATTATTAAGAATATTAATATCCTGCATATAAATATTAAGAAGTTTGCCAACTAAGGGACAGCCATACACAAAGTAGAAACAGTAGCAATGTTGACTCTTATGTCCAAGATTCAGTTGATATAGTCATATATCAACTTATAACTGGGTCATCAGAGTTTGAGTGGGAAAACATTTTCCCATTTATTTATGCCCTATGACTCATCAAACTAGGAAGCCAAGTCAGATGGCAAAATATCATATGTACAGTCAGAGTCCATTAGCATTTGTGAGAGTTTAGTCTTCTGTAAATCTAAAATACTACATCCAGACACAAATTTATTTTCTTTAAGACAAAGTCACTCTAACACCAGATAGTACAGCCAGGGAGAAATTAGGCCACAGGCTTTCTAAAGTCTGTTCTTAGAACACGCAGGTCTTAGAGGGAAAAGCAAGTCCAGACTCTCCCTTTCTATCATCAAGAAAAGTTCATGTTCTTGTGCACTGTCTGCATTCATGCCCCTTGGTACATATGCTATGAGTCATATGAGTCATATGGTAGACAATTTCCTATCAATTTCCCCCTGAAAAGCTATGAATCAGAAACCTCTTTTGTTGAGGAGATTGGAAGGGTCTTCTTCCATATGCTGTCATGCTGAACATGGTGCCTATCTGTACTAACGGTTTGGTGAGACTCTCTCTTCTAATGAAGCTCTTCTCTGGACCTGGAGGCCCAGTCTTTTCATGTAGGGCTGTCTTCTAAGGAAGCTTATTCTGAAGGGTAATTGTGTCTCAGCTCCTTTCCTGAAGTTGCATTTTTATTTGTAAGAACTATAATGGCAACTATTTCCAAAAGAATAATGAGATCTTAATTTTACTTACAAATGTGTTCTATGGACTACTTCCAAATACTGCATGCCCCTTAATTAATTTTTACATAACCCATGAGATGAAGTTTCTATGCATTCTCTAGTCAAGGGACCAGAGGTTTATAGATTTCCTTGTTAACTGTGCTAAACACTTTCAGATCCTCTTTTTTATTTTTATTTTTTTTTTAATTTGGCTAAGTTTACTGACTCCAAATTTAAAGGGCCTGCTTCTTCATGTCAACTACTTTTTTCTTGTTGTTGTTAGAATATCTTGAAAGTCTTGGGTAACTTATGACCAATTAGTGAATACAACTAATCATTTATTACAATAAATTTAGAAAAGCATTATTTCACATTATTTCATGACATGTTATCTCTAAGCCACAAATAGTGTTCTGTGACTAGAACATCTGATTCATCAGTCAACAAGGTCAAATGTCTGCTGAGTCTTCTATGACTTGCAGACTCTCAGAGCCCTTACATTTTAAACCCTGTGCTACCATAATGTGGTGAATGATTTCAGTACAACTTTTCAAGGCAGGGAATTAAGCCCACATTTGTTTCCTCTACAAAAGAGCAGAAACCAGACCAGGAAGTATATCAGCTCTTTCTAACAACCTGGAAAATAACTTAAGTGCAGAGAAGAAAGAACTCACCTTACCATTTTAAGAAACTATAGACATCTGTTGATTAGCACCCCAAATGTGTTTTCTTGATGTACAAAGAAAAAGCAAAAGTTGCTGTTTGGTGCATGGAGAAGTTTTAGAACAAATGTATTGCTCATAAAAAGGAGGGTACCAGTCTAGGCCAGTGTTGCTTATAGAAGATAATTTCATCGCTGCATTGCTCCCATCTCCCAGGTACTGAGTGAGCCACCTCCTGACTTCAATTTCTCATATCTCTGGTACTTTCCCCACAGTCTATTTTCTACCCCGAGGTAGGTGACAAGTTATTCTGTTTTTTTTTTTTTTCTTAAATCCATCAAATCCTGGGTAGATCAAGACTTCATGAAAACGGTATTACAAATTCTTTCTGAGTGATATGTCGGCTTTTTGAAAAACACAGGAGGCTAATCAATTGTTAGATTGTGATTGATTGCTTTTCAAAACAAGCTCTTGGGATACCCTGGGCAAACCATACTGAGTAGATAAAACAAGGTGAGCCTAGGATCAACATTTACAAGGAAGCATTCAAGGAAGTTACTTTTCTAGTGAATCCAAGGTTCAAATTTTACATGCTAATACACCAGGGCTATAAAAGCTCCTCTGACTAATATTTTACAAACGGATTACTTTAAAAAGATTTACATTTTGAATTGCTTGAGAATTATATTTGAGTTAATGGGTTGCAGCAGGGCACACTATTTAAAGGAGAATGTGCAAATAAGGTGATGAAAGCAATACAGTATATTAATTTTGCAATATAAATCGCTCTAACGCAAACTGTGTTTTTGGAACATAGATATTTTCCATGAGAAAGAGGATGAATTATTGTTCTTTCTTTGGGCTCCAGCCTTTTTTACCAACAAGCTTTCTAAAGAGTTCCCTCTACCTGCACTGGGGTGGCCAGATGGAAACAATTTTGTCTTGCACCTGTTCTCTGCTAACATGGGCAGTTGTTTTCTTATTGCTATTATGGTTTTAATTCAGATAGGTCACTAATTAATTCCATAGCCTAAAATCCTAACCCCATACTTCTCAAAATATAAAATTATACTGAATATTTATTTCTAGAGTGATTGTCAGCATGCTTCATTGCATACAATGTACTGACAAGCAAGGTATCAGGAAGTTCCAAAGAGAAAACCAAATTGCAACAAAACCTGCGGGGCTGGTGGCTTTTGTCACTGTTGTTTGTTTATTTACTTATTTATTTTCTATAGTTTTAGTAAAAGAGGGTAGGTCACACAGTAAACGTTCACAAAATAAAATAATTTAATATTCATATTAATTGTATAAATCTTTTCCTTGAGTAAGATTAAATGTGGGAGTGAAAATGTAAATTACACAAACTTAAAATCGATAATTCATATAAATTTATGAATTTAAAATGCTATTATCTTTTGAGAGAGCAATATATGTTTTCCATGTATATATGTGTATAACTCACATATAACTATTCACAGAATACTTTTTTATTATAAGCTCAAATGACTGACATTATTAAGGTATATATAATCTGTTTATTTTAGACTCTGTACTAGCATGCAGAAAATAATGAAACTACATGGTCTTGTAATAGTGAATAATAGATTAGTTTATCATGATGGTAGAGATAAAAATGCTATTCCAACATTATTTTAAGAATAAAAATCTTTCAAGAGTACAAAGCAATATATCTCTTAACATAATATAATCTATAAAACATAATAATTACCATTTGAGTATCTAAAATAACACAGTATGAATTAAAACTAGTTGTATCACATGTTTATATACATTTATTACTGCCTTTATTCAGGTCTCTGATATCATGCTCTTCAGTAATAAATGAATATATTTTGAAAAGGATACTTTTTAAGTTACATGAAATTACATGCATAGATTTTCATTTTATATATAACCATTTTCAAATTGTTGATACTTTGACTTTTCTTTACAGACCTTGGCTTTAACTGAGAAAACACTTTTGGTCACTATGGTGATGTCCATTTTAATCTATTCTGAACAGTATTTTCACTTTCATATCGAATCTTGCAGAGGGTTTAGTCCAATTATATTCATATATATTTTTTTCTTCAGTTTACAATAACATCTTTGTTTTTTTTTCTTTTTACCAAGCACTTTCAACATTCAAGTTGTATTTTCAGCATTCCGAAAACATTTTAAATTAAAACCATGGGAATCACATATTTATGTTAATATCATGTGATTTGATGTAATACAGTTAATATCAACTCAATATCCATGTTCTTTTTATCTTAAGTCAATCCATTGTAAGTGCAACACCTAAATTCATTAATTAAATTTTATATTACCTTCAGATTCCTGCTGCTGTTTCATTGAGACCCTTTCTTATTCTGTCATCCCTTCATGTGGCTTCTACTTCAAGAAGCTCTACTTGTTGATAGGATAATCTTTGTACCTTCCCTGGTTTTTACAATGTCATTTTTAAAAACATGACATTTTATTGAATCTCTGGGAATTTTATGTCACGCATCCTGGTTATATGCGCTTCCCAGTCTTTTTGTGTCTACTCCCCACCTTTGTGATCTCTCCCCTCAAGAAAAAATATGAATAAAAATAAGAACTAAAAAAAAAAAGTCCAATTTTTGTTATTCATGTACTTGCTGGAGCATAGCCAAACTCTCAGTGGCTTGTCCCTTAAATAGAACAGTGTCCTTCTACTCCCTCACCTCTGCCAGGAGCCATCAAATGTGGAGAGCCACATATCAACATTCCCATAACATTTGTTAAGAGTTCACTTTTGTGACTTCCTGTCTAGGTTGTTACTTTCTGGCCGAGGGGTTTAGAGGTAGAAAAGGGATCGTCACAGAGGCTTTCATGTCCCTTCCTCTCAACCATGCATCTTTATTCATCGATATCACAGCAAAAGTAGCCTTATTGTTCTTCACAGTCAACTGGAGCACAGTTCTTAGATCTCCAGATGGCTTCTGGTCACAACTCAGACAGTGAACACAGTTCTTGTCATCAAACCAGACTAAGCCCTGGGGACAGTCTAGGTAGTAGATGCCAACTTGGCCTCAGGGGGCAGAACGGGCCCCTCAGATCTGTATGGCCCTGGATGTCAGCATGGCCCACAAATAACAACATGGTTTTAGACCAATGACACTTTTTAAAAACTTAATATTTCTGATCTGGGAATCAATCACAACAACCTATGGAAGAAACAAATGAAACACTTTACATTTTATAAAGTACTTAAAGATGGATGGTGCATGGCAAAATAGAAGCCATCAGACTCAAATGTGCTTCTTAATAGGAATTAGTCCTTAAAGTCACTTTTACCAAATACCTCTCCACCCTGACAAAAAAAGGTTCTTGCTCTGATGATAGATTGATAAAGGTTATTTGGACCTATTTATGAATTATTTATATACTATAGTCTGTTTCAAATATCTCTGCTCCTCAGTTTTTATCACTTATCAAAAACATTGCCTTTTATGATATGGGACTTCCTCAAAACATGTCTGTGTGTTAAACTGGCAGAGTGAAAAAGCTAGAATGGGGGCAGGGTGTTGATTCCTTGATAAACCACAGAGAGAAAGAGTGGGAAAGGGGATAAAAGATAAATATTACTTATTAAACTTTGGTAACCTAAATCTCTTATAGTATGAGGTTATTGTGAAATGTTTGCCTACATTAGAATATACTTCCCAAATATTTGGCTTGATTCTATGAGTTGGAAGAAATAAAATTTGCTTTAATTGACATATCTTTAAAAGTACAGGATAACTCTGACAGCAAACTATTGTTGTATGAATAGGTATTGGGGGCAGATAGGAAAGGAACCCTGAAGGCCAGCATTAAGAATGGAAACAGGCAACCTCGGGAGGTAGGAGGAGGGGGAACCCTTTAGAATGTACTAGAGACCTGGGAGACTCTCAGGACTCAAATGGAGGGACCTTGGATGAAATGTCCAAAAGTGGGGAGAAGGAACTTGTGGAGTCCACTGGAGGGACAGGACATCTTGTAGAAGGAATGGGTTTACCATTCCACAGTCAAAAGGTCTGACCCAGAATTGTTCCTGTCTGAAGGAAGCTTAGGAACAAAAATGGAGAGAAAGGAGGTACAGTGATAGGCCCAAATTGGGATCCCGCTCAAGTAGGGGCCCAGGGCCCTGACACAGTTTCTAATGTTATGGTGTGCTTGCAGACAGGAGTCTAGCATGGCTGCACTCTGAGAGGCCCAAAAAGCAGCTGAAAGAGTCAGATGCAGATACTAGCACCCAATCAATAGGGACCCCTGTGGTTGAACTGGGGAAAAGCTGAAAGAAGCTGAGGAGGAGGGTGATCAATAGGAATACCAGCAGTCTCAACTGACCTGGACCCCCGAGATCTCTCAGTCACTGAGCCACCAACCAGGTACCATACACCAGCCAATATGAGGTCCCCGACCTATCTATAACAGAGAACTGCCTGGTCCAGGTTCAGTGAAAGAAGATACACCTAACCTTTGGGAGGAGTCTCCCAAAGGAGACTTTGGAGACTTCCAAGGAGTGCTGAGGTCTGGTGGGGTGGGGGTGGTGGGTGGGGACATCTTCTGGAGCTGGAGGTAGGGGCAGAGGTATGGGATGGAGAACTGAAGATGGGGCAGACCATGAGGAGGAATGAAGTCTGGACTGTAAAAAAGGATTAAAGAATAAAAATAAATAAATTTAAAACAAAGAACAATCAACAACAAACCAAACCAAAAAATAGCATTGTTATTGCTTGGAATTTTCAAAATCTACTGTTACTGTGGTTTCTCATTTCTGCACTTTAACAATATGCTGCATTGAACATAAGCGATGTTCATGTAGGCAACAACTTTTTGCCAAGAACTACCCTAAAGTGATATAAGTCCTCATCTCCAAGCACAGTTTCTCTGATGACTAATGCCTTCTCAAAGAGATGCTTTTTCTCCACAGAGTTGAGTCTTTTAGATTCAATGTACACAATTACACAACTAGAGTTTTCATGGAGGTTGATAAACATAAATTGAGATTGTGTGCAAGATAAATATTTATCATTAACTTTCTCATCAATAGGGGAAACTAAGCATTCATTGTTGGTTATTTGGTTATTATTGTCGATGAGACTTATCTACAATAAAACAATTATGCTTTGTCAAATAATAACTTAAACAATGATGGATTTCCACCCTACGTTATGATAAGTGACCACTGTAGCAAGGGGTTTTACACTAACCTCTATCCATTCTACCACTGGAAGAATGAGCTCTTCTGAATCTATCAATTTTACAACCTTCCAATGAATAATCTTTCTGTTTTCTCCAACCTGCACCCCTCTTGTATCTTCCTGTACCAGGCTTGTCAAAAGTTGATATACCAGTGAGTCCCTAGGAGCTACTGTGTTTAATGAAGTGCTTTTCCTTCAGACAACTGAAAACCGAAGTTAGCTGTGCCAAGTCACCAGTGTCTGTGAAGACTTCGTTATGCTAGCAAGCATGGCACCCTACTACGAGAGTGAGCAATATTGCATCAAGAGTAATCATGGTGGCAGAGATAAATAATATCTAAACTTGTGTAAACAAGAAAATGGATTCCCTGACACAACACGTCGCTCATTCATACCTAAGACTTAGCAGTTGAAAGAAAGAATGGAAGTCAGTCAAAACCATTTCTGAATATCTCAATGTCATAATTATTAGCAATATTTCATTAATAGAACAAATGACAAATCCAAACAAAGGACTTTGTATACAAAGTATACCACAAAAGGGACAGACAGTCTCTGTGCAATATCATTTCTGAAACTGACAATATTTTCTTGACATCTGCTAAAACAACCAATCTTTTCTAAACTAAGTAGCAATTTGAAAGCTCAGAAATGATGAAAAAATGAAAATATATTTGACTCAGCTCTTGGTTTTAAGGCTGCAAGCAATCAGGAAATCACTGACAAGTCCTTTCTAGCATACTTATCTCCAAGGCAACAAAGAAAGTAACTGCCTTTTAACTAGTGACTGTACCTAATAAGCCTCTGAGCTTGAACTCGAAGGTCATCTTCCTGCCACTCCAAAAGACCTTGAGAAATAGAATCTAGCAACAACTACAGGATGGAGAAAATGTCTTCAGTATTTCAAAAACGGTGCAGCCTACCCTAGGACAGCATCCATGACCCAAGTTACTTCTTGGACTCTATTTGAACATCACATGAATTTTTCAGAGATTAAAAAAATTATAATTGCATTATACCCCACCCAAACTTTGACTCCATGTTTATTATCTGTATCCAGCAGAATATGTGTATTACTTTACAAGTTAGAATATCTGTGTGTACTTGGTCACACTGCTTCAAATTTTTTCATGCTAAGCATAATTTGAGATGGCACATAGTTTGAATATCTATTCATTGACTATGAGCTCACTCAGTAGGTGGTCATGAAGGTGTCTCACTTGCCCATCGCTACAGGCCAGTTCATTTAAAGCTGATACTAAATTATTCTTCAGGTTTAATTTCACAATATGTGGGGTATTAGTGTTGCTGTGGCAGAGATAGAATGTGCTAGAAAGAGACAGAAAAAGCTGCAAACCTCTGACAACACATAAGGTGCTCCATCTGTTTATAAGCCACTAATTATTGAGTCCATGCCAGTGATGTCCAAGAGACGAACACTGTGATAAGAATACTGACCAGAGCACTGACAGGGATCATCAAACCTGCCACTACATAAAGGAGGAGGAGGGAGGTGGACATGGAGAAAGTTTACAACAAATACAGCTTATCAACGTCAGGTAGTGTGAGATTTTATATTTCCCAGATATGGCCACCATCACATAGGGGCAGAGCAATGATTTACATGGCAGGTCTATCCTCTCCAGGCCCTAGACAGTCAGGAAAACTGTAGATTCCCCTGTAGTTGAAAATAGCCTGTCTCTTTTATTTACAGGAGTTCTGATAGTTGTTTTTGTTTTAAGCCTCCTAGTCAGCCACTATGCCTTACACAATACAACAAAGTTCTAGTATATATGTAATCATAAAAGAAATGAGATCAGACTAATTTATTATCCAGGTTACTAAGTAGCATATGCACCACATCCCAGAACTCTTTGAATGCTCTTCCCCTAGGGAAGACTTGGTTCCCAGGTATGCACCCCCTTACTCCCAACCACTGACCTTTGTATTTCAATGCACATGGTCTCCCTTTCCACTGTAGCTGCATTTCTTTTTTTTTTTTAGTTCATTTTTGGATTATATGTGTTATTGTTTAATCTACATGTATGTCTATGCACCACACATTTGCCTCGCTCACGTAGGCCAGAGGGGGACATTGAATCCCCTGGAATTGGAGTTACAGAAAGTTGTAAGCTGTCATAAGGGTGATTGGAATTCAACCTGCATCTTCTACAAGAGCATATAGTGATCTTGGATGCTGAGAAAACACTGTACCCATTCTGTTTTTGCTTTTCAGCACAATAAACATGAAGCTTACTAATGCTTGTTCTAGAATTTTACATAAATGTGATCTGGCATTGTGGGGGGAGGGTGTTGTTTCTGGAGTATGTTTTCAACTCACCTATTATTTCTTTTGCATAATTGCTATTGATCATTTGTAGTTTGCATCCTATTACACCCACTACTGCAGTTCTTGATAGTTTATTTCTTGTTGTCTGCTTTTGTTTGTTTGTTTGCTTTTCTGGCTATTCAATCATAAGGCATCTGTTCTGTGAGTTTGGTTGTATTTGACATGTTTGCTTATCTTCCTGTGATGCTTCTCATGGGATACTCAGCAGCAGAAGTTAAAAGTCTTAAGCCAACTCCAGAACTTGACATTTGTTTTGAGTCATTGGTTCAGTGAGAGTCCAGAAGTCTTGTCCATCTGTTAAAGTTTTAAAATAAATTCAGGCCTTTTAAACCTTCAGTCAATGTAAACTTAGGTTTAAAACGATTGTTCAAGTTAATTTTTATAAAATTATCCTTGAGAATTACTACTTGTGGTACCACTTTAATATCAAGATAATTTTGTGATAAGTTCCCTATTTTGGATCATGAATTAGAGTTAGAATTAGAACAAATTTTTGTTTGTCTAGCTGAGAAAATTGTCTCAAAGTCAAGGTATCATCACTATTTTCTCTTCTGTATTTATGTTTCTCATCAATTTTGTAAGTGATTCTTTATTGGATGCTTTAGTTGTTCAGGCTTTTAAAACCAGCTCCTTTCTATTCTTGTAAATATCTATTCTCTAAACTGAGACTTGTCATGATGAAAACAGCCTAGTAGACATTTTTGTACAACACTCATTGGTTCAGCCTAAGCCTTCTAGTTCTCATCATCTCTGTGAAAATGCTATTGCTTTGGATATAGATGAAGGAATATACATTGGAGAAGAAATTGAGTCTCATAGAGAACACTGAGAAATACTGAGTAATTGATGAAACTAGTAGAAAATGCTGAAAACATGGGAGAGTCACAAGTACCCTGTTCTAGTGGGCACTCATAGAAATGTTATTTTTGAGACAGAATTGTGAGGGAGTATTTCTAGAAGAGTTTTCTTTTGTGAGGCTCATGGTTTGAACTTATTAAAAAGAACACAAGATCTGAAGAAATACATTCTATGTTATAAGATCTCCTTATGATTATTGTTAAGTTGACTTCAATTATTCATGTAAACTTTGAGGCTACTGTAACCTAGAGATAAAAAAAATCATATATACATAAAATATAAAATGATATAAAATACAATGTGCTATTCAGATTTCCAAAGCACTTCTCATCTTCTTAACAAAATTTAATAGGCTAAAGTTACTAAATTATTCCAGTCTATATGTTCAAGACATATCACAGTTAAGAATTGTGAAATTTGGGATTAAAATTTAATGTTGAATAGGAAACAGTAATTAAGAAACCACTATTATGTGTTATCTAATATATCATTATTATTGATATTTCCAATTAAGTTAATTTCTGAATAGCTCCCTTCATAATCCAATCACTAAAGAACACACATGGTATTTACTCACTGATAAGTGGATATTAGCCCAAAAGCCTGGAATAACCAAGACTCAACTCACAGACCACATGAAACTCATGAAAAAGGAAGACCAAGTGTAGATGCCTCGGTCCTACTTAGACTGAGTAACGAAAATAATCAAGGGAGCAAATATGGAGACAAAGTGTGGGACAGAAACTAAAGGAGGGGCCGTCTGGAGACCATTCCACCTGGGTATCCATCCCATGTACAGTCACCAAAGGTAGACACTGATGTGGATGGCAGGAAGTGCATGATGATAAAAGCCTGATATAGCTGTCTCCTTAGAGGTCTGCCAGAGTCTGACACATTCAGAGGCAGATGCTCATAGCTAACCACTGATCTGATCAAGGGTTTCCCAATGGAGAAGTTAGAGAGAAGACTGAAGGAGCTGAAAGGGTTTGTGGTCCCATGAAGAGAGCAAAAATACCAACCAACCAGAGCTCCCCAGGGTCTAAACCACCAGCCTGGGAGCACATAGGGAGGGACCCACAACTACATCTGTACATGTAGGGGAGGATGGCCTTGTTGGGCATAGGTAGGAGAGGAGATCCTTGGTCCCATGAAGGCTGAACACCAAGTGGAGAAGTCGAGGGTGGGAAGGTGGGAGTGGGGGGTAGGTGGGGGCACATCTTCATAGAAGTATGAGGAGGGGAATGAAATAGGAGGTTCCTGGGTGATGAGGGGAATAGGGGTAAGGGGATAAAATCTGAAATATAAATATAATATCCAATAAAAATAAATTAAAAAAAATAAGATCACACTTAACCTTTAAAGTGAGCAAACATTATACTTGATATTTTTATTTTAGTCATTTTGAAATTGTAATGATGAGGGGGTATCTGGTTAGTTCCTGTTGGAAGTAAGCCAGATGAGGTGCATTGTTTGGGTACCACTTATTTTTCTCTTCCCTGTGTCACTCTCCTGTAGTTCAACAAAACTCTGAAGGAAAATCAAGATCTGTATTCTTACATATCACTGTGACCAAAAACATTTAATACAAAAAAAGGCTGGAAAATGAGTGACAAATGAGGGCTAAGCATGACACTACACTTATTTTAAATGTTATATACAAGAGAATTCTGTAAATCATGATACAAGATAATGTTCTTTCTATGGATAGAAATGATTTAAATTTTGCAAAACATCTTCTATGATTGGGGTTTACATAAAATTGGCACAATTTGGGGTAAAATTAAGCTAATATAACTTGGTGAATAAAAAAGGAAGTTTCTCACGAACTATAGACCTATCTCGAGAATATTATAATAAATAGTTCTGCTCAGTAAACATCAAAAATAAACTATTTAGAAGAGGGAATCATATCTAAATACAATTTTACAAAAGATGCATCTAAATTACTGATGACCACATGGATAGCCATAAAGAATTGTCAGTTATCAAAGAAATACAGCCGAAGCCATAATCAAAAGAGGAATAGTGATGATGTAAGCAGGAGAGTCTGTTATCAAATATTTAGCACCCAGATAAATCCGTGAGTACCCATAACCCCAGAACTGTTGGGTGTGGAGAGAGCATGTATGGGGCAAGTTAGCCACCAGCCTAGCTTCATTTTCAGTAAAAGACCACATCTCAACAAATGATTTATTGGGATTTTCGTTTTAAGCATTTTGAAATTGTTATGACATCACTGGTAGCTTGTTAGTTCCTGTCGGAAGTAAGCCAGAGGGGCTGATTGGTGAGGTGTCTAGAATTTGGAAGCAGGATACCTATTATCTATTGTCTTCTGGCAACTACATGGGTAGGGGCTTTCATATCACACATATGTACATACCACACTTGTACACTATTGACACACACACATACACAAACAGGCACACACATACACACAGAGGGGAAGAGGGAGGGAGGGTTAAAGGGAGGAAGAGAGAGAGAGAGAGAGAGAGAGAGAGAGAGAGAGAGAGAGAGAGAAGAGAAAGAACATGCAGAGAACTCAGAAGTTTCACAACTTGAAGATGGGAATGTAAATAGTACTGTCATTTGGGGCAAACAGGTAGTCCCTTTAAGTGCATAACATGATGTTGTCATTGTCATTTAGCAGCTCCAGCCTTTGATGTGTGTTCATGAAGCCCTTAGAGGACGTTCAGTCAAAAAACCTAAACAAGAATCTTCACAGCTGCATTAGCCTCAGCAGTCAAATCATGAAGTTATCCCAAATGTCTATCAAGTAATAAATCAATAAATAAAAAATATTTTTCCAAGACTATGCAAAATTATAGCATAATACAATTATTGTGCATGATACAACACAAATAAAATTCAGAATCAAAGTGTTAAGAGAAAAACAAGCCACAAACATGCGTGCTTTTATAATTATTCTATTTATGAAAGATCCAGATCTAAAGCAAGCCAAATCTATATAGAAATAGTGTCTTCTAGTCCTGGAATTGGTAGAGATGGTGATAGGGGGAGGGGGCAATAGCTAAAGAACACCTGGTTTCTCATTTAATTAATTAAAATGTTCTGAAAATTATAGAATGATAGGTGCCCAGTTTCTCAATCCCTTTAAGAAATACAAAATTACACACTGTAATGCGAGGCTTTGGAAGCCTGTGAATTACATCCCAATCTTCTATTAAAATATAAGGCATCCTGTTAAATTTGATCTTCAGATAGACAATAAATGGTTTTAATACACTCAATTTAAGGACTTCTAAAACTGCAGTATCATATTTAATTGCTTGATTTTTAAAGCTGAACGCCAAATATTAGCAAGGTATCTTCTTTTCTTTTATCTGTTAACCCCTTTGGAGCCCCACAGAAAAACTGACAAGAAGGGCCTAGATAAAAAGAAATCAGGAAATTTCTCACAAGAAAATAAAATTACGTTGGAGATCATATGTGACATGGAGGAGAGATCAGGACCTGGTAACACAGGAGACTTACAGCATCGTTTCACAGTGATCTCCACAAACGTGCCAATGGGGGATAGACTATGAGAACAACAGTTTCTGAGTCTGGCACTTCTCCCTCTGTCTGGGATCAGTCCCAGCTCAGAATTACAGTTCAGAGAAAATTATGAAGAGACAAACAGAGCTACATATGAGAAACTTGCTGAGTAAGAAAGCACACTCAGGTAAGGGTAAGGAAATAATCACTAAGGGGTTTTTGTTGAAGAGACTGTTAGGGAAGTAGAGCATCCCTGTACCTACAGCAGTGACTCCTATCCCCTTACTGAAAATAGAAGAAACTAAAATGCTTTTGAGCCCAGTTGAATTTTAACCCTGAAAAGGACTTTTAAATAACCATTGCTTCATCCACCTATGGAGAGGAGGGGAGGGGAGGGGA
>JANHMN010000001.1:172999227-173047400 GCA_030674055.1 Rhabdomys pumilio | reverse complement strand
GGGGAGGGGAGGGGAGGGGAGGGGAGGATATGGGCACAAGTCATCTCATTCCATCATTCAAGCAACATGATAAAGCTCCCACTAGGCACATGTTCCACCACAGGCCTTGGGAGGTTTGTAAATAATTAGATAGTCCATCTTCTGGAGGGTCCAGTTCAGAACACAGACCCTAGCAATCACTTCCAGAGCTCTGTTCCACACCATGGGGATACCACACCTCACATCATCATATAGATATTGCAACTACTGCTGCTTTGATCAGGGCAAAAACTCTGCTGCTTCTGCACAGGTTTCACTAATATTCATTTGTTTCAAGCCTGGCATTCCAAGCAGTTCAAAGGTCAAGGGAAAATATATTGGACAAGGATGTTCAAATAAATGTGACATCTCTGCATTGTCATTGCAGAAGTCTCCATTTGAACCTCCTCACTGAAATTTCCATAATGCTAAACCTGGCCAAAAATGCTAACATTCAAATGGTTTTCTATACCAGATGAAGGAAATGAGAGTGGAAGAAATAATAGCATTGCATATCTGGGTGAGGACAAGTAAGTACTCACAGAGTGAGAATGAAATTCACATTTGGAAGATCTGAAAGTTACAGAATCAGAAGTGATCATGGAGTTACAAAATCTCTGAAATGATCAGGACTCATAAAGCTGCACTAGACAGCCAAGCATTACAAGGCAGGGAATATTAAGACTATTTCATTAGCTCTCAAGAGACAGAGGAACCTGATGGGTCAACTATCCCCATTATACTAATAAACAGGTTTTACAAAGTCTCCAGTTAGTACAGAATCACTTCCCAGGATTCCTCTGAAAGTCACTGAGATCACATTGTAGCTGCTCATGCCAGGACTGAACATCTGGGAAAAAGCAATAGGATTACATTGATTCACGGGGGAGCACACATAATACCATTTCTCCTTGACCTCTATTGAGCTGCCTTCATTATCAAATCTCTTGGAGTTATGGGAGGCATTAATTTCTGAACTGTTCAGGCTGGTGTGTGGATTTTTAGTATCAGGTGTCATCTATTAGACCTCACAATGGGATTTTCTAAACGTGAGCTTGATGATAAAATCAAGGATCAGTCCAACAAATGGGAAAAAGCCCATTCAGACTAACCTTCCATCTACTTTTGTTCTGTACACCTTAATGGCTCTGTCACCAGATGCCCTCTGATAAAACCACTATGGTGTTAATTTGACCTGTGTAAATGTGTTCATATTTCATAATATGAAGAGGAGTCAAATCAGAAAAAAATGACTCTATGTAAAAGCTCACAAATATTCTTTAAACAAGAAAATGGTAATGATATTTATAATTCCAGCTATTGATAAAAGAATAGTGCATATAGGGTGATATTCTACTTTTTAATAAAAGTGCTATTTTTCAGTTAATGTATGCTTGTAAATCATAACTAGATTGAAATCTCTTCATGTCAGGAATTTTGTTTGTGTCATCTTCTCTTAATTCTGTCACCAAGCATTTTGTCACCAAGCAGAGAGAGATTTGTCAATTGCTAATTAAAACAGGAATGTTTTTGTTTCTCTTACACTATTGGTCATTTCTTTTCTCATGTGAACAATTCAGACTTAAGGGAACATGGCTTTATATTCAAACATATTCTTTAATAATATATTGGCTATATTAATTGCATCAATATTTCCTTTGCATTGGGGACATTTTTAGACATGCTATCTTATTTTGTCAATTACACTCGGTTTTTATCCTGGTCGGTTTAAGACATGTCATAACTGATATTTTGAGAGATTGGAGTGTGACTTTGTCTCATTCCACAACCACATTCTTAACCACAGTTTAATTCTATAATTCTATCCCAGGTTACAAGATTCCATATGAAGTGGCAAAAGGTATCAAAATATTAATTTTGACTTATTGCCATTATTTTCTTTTGTAACTGCAACATATATAAGATTTACAAGAAATAAATGATTCTATATAGTAGGGTCTTACTGATTATGAGATTAACTTGTATAACTTTACTTGAAGGATAACAGTCACCGCCTTACATGGAGGTTTCTGTGTATTGGGTTTAGAGTGGTTTCTTCAACTCATACTATTCACCTTCATGAGGATACAAAGCAAAAATTTTTCAGTAGAAAATGTACTTCAAAGTTCAATTGTTGACTAGTTTTCCCACAGACCAGTAATACATGTTATAGTACTTTCCTGATACAGGGACATGACAGGCAATTACAGCTCATAGAACAGTAAACAATAGAGCATGTAGTATTGCCAAGCCACAATGTTCAAGATGTCAAATACATCGCTAATTTACAATATTTCCAGTTGACCAATTGCTGACCTGGTTGTAGTTCCATGACTAAGGAATATGTATATTTGTTATTTCTAAACACTCCCCTTGTCTCTCCTCTCCTCTCCTCTCCTCTCCTCTCCTCTCCTCTCCTCTCCTCTCCTCTCCTCTCCTCTCCTCTCCTCTCCTCTCCTCTTCCCTCCCCTCCCCTCCCCTCCCCTCCCCTCCCCTCTCCTCCCTTACCTTCCCCTTCCCTCCCTTCCCCTCGTTTTCCCTCCTCTCCCCCTCCCTCCCCTGGCTGGCTCTCTCTCTCTCTCTCTCCCTCTCTCTCTATCACACACACACACACACACACACACACACACACACACACACACTCATACAGTAATGAAGAAAGAAAAAGAGAGAAGAGAGAGAAATTATTGATATTTGAGGATACATATTTATATTCTGTTGAAGATTTCCTTCCAATTTTCTGTTACATTTCCTTTTAGAATCATTTATTTTATTTTATGTGTATAAGTGTTTTTCTTACATGTATTTAGGTCAACAAATATAAATGTAAATGTGTGTATTATGCCTACAGAAGACAAAGAGTGGGTTGGATCTCCTGGTTGGCATTACACATGGTTGTGAGTCATCACATGGGTCCTCTTCAAAGGCAATAAATACAAGTGCTCTGAAACTCTGAGACATTTCTTTAGCCACTGTTCTGATCTAATGGAGATATATTTGATCAAATACTCAATTCTGTATTCCTAGACTATTCCCAGCTGTACCACCACAATTTTGGCTTAGGATTACTTGATATGTAAGTAAGACAAACTACTTTGGCCAGTGATCAGCCTCAACATTTAGAATCAGTAAATCAAACAAAAATTATAATTACTTTCATTAAATAAGAAAGAAAACTGTCCAATTTATTTAACATGCACCCATATACTCCTTTATTATACATTCCTCATCCAATAATTACTCCAATAAAAATATTTAAATGCACAGAAAGACCGAGTGTGTGTAAAAGCTGTTAGAATCTCATTAGGCCAGATGGTATCTATAAATGGAAGACATTTCACAGAGACCTAAGAAAGGAACCAAACAAAATGATGCCAGTGGTTCTGCTAGAAGAATCTTCAAGATAGATGCATGATTCTGGAATGCAGTTAAAAGCTTTCACACAAATAAATTAGCAGGACATTCATTTGCTTAGAGAACATCCTGGGTATTACAAGATATTTCAAAGAATTTTGAATTCATTAAAATGAAAGAACAGAGGGAAAGTGTTGTTTCATATATCCTTAATCAGAAGTTTGTATTGTCAGTTTTATATTTGCTTGCCTGTAAACCGAGATTCAGTAACAGAGACCATCCTCAGCCTAACTCAGAGGATGCTTGTCACACACTATTTCTTTGGGGATATCATTAGACTTGTTTACATTGACAAACCTTCTGGAAACAATTTTCATTTATGAGTTATCTAAAAAGTCCTAAAATTAAAACCAAACCTAATAATGGGATTTGTCAATCAAATGTTGTATACAGAGTGAAAGTAAACTTATATTGTTATATGTAGGAAAGTCTCATATGATTTGTATTCCATAAAGCTGCCCACATTGATATGAAAGAACCAACCATTCCTTCAACAGATAAGAAAATACTCTGCTACCAATGACAGAGTTTTATCACCAGAAAAAATAAGCAATATAACAATGTCACAAGTTTCTTTTGTCATCATTTGTATCATCTACCTTCAAGTTTTAATTTTCATTCATTTGAATCTATCGATACCTTATTGTGGGTTATACATGTGTAGACATAAGAGATATATTTTTGAAATGCTTTCTAATTGGATTTTTTATAGTCAGAATTTTATATTCAGAGCCTGTAGAAATGCTCAGTTGGTAAGAACAGTGACTTTAAAAACCAGGGGACATGAGTTCAAATCTTGAGCCCCCACATTAAGCAGCCGCTATGTGTTGCAGGCCTGTAACGTCAGGCAGCATTGGGTATCAAAGACAACAGAGCCCAGAAAGTAGATGAATGCTCTCCACAATTCAGTGATTGAATTCTAGTAATCTCATTTGCCACATTCGGGGTGCGCGGGACACACATACCCAGTAGAATGTATCACTACTCTAGAATATACCCGATGAGACACCAACTAAAAAATAAAACTATTGGTGGCAATGTGGATAATTCCAAAATAAGTAACATTAAACTAAAAACACAGTAATAAAGAAAAAGCATTGCAGTTCTCTATGTATGAATCAAGTCAAATAAAGCTACACAATTAATTGGTCCTTGTCTATGCACATAGGATATAGTTAAAGAGTAAAGCAGAAACTTCCCCCAAAATAAAACAAGAAAAACAAAACATCAGGTTGGAGTACACCTCAGGTAATAGGAACAAAGAAAAGGCATCGCCATGAGTGTTCCTTTTCTCACATATATGTACGGTGTGTGTTCATGCGTGCATATGAGCTTAAACATTTGCATTCATTTATGGGCATGCATGTTGTGTGGACATGTGTTCACAGGTGCACACTGAGACCTTAACTTATGTTTGAGTCTCTTCCTCATTTATTCTCAATTCTATTTACTGATGCAGGGTCTCTCACTGAACCTCCAGCTTGCCAAGTACTATTGTCTGGGTATGCAGCTTGGCTTCAGATCTCTTCCCTTTTCTTCCCAAGCACTAAGATTATAAATAGTTTGCCATGCCTTCTTACTTTATGTGGATGGTGGTGATTTAAACTCAATTCCCCATATTTGTGTAGCAAATGATTCATCCATTGAGCCATCTTTAAAACTTGTCGGTTCTTTTGAAGGTGAGTTTGGATATATATCTGACTTATTTCTTTAAACTATACATACATGGCACATATGTATTATAGCAGAATATTTCATAGACATCACAGTGAACTCAACTGCAAGGATACAGAGAACAACAGAATTCAGATTGTCATGTACACACACACACACACACACACACACACACACACACACACTAGCATCTAATTATTGTCATAGTGTTATTAATGAGTAGTTTCCAACAAATGACTCTTGGTATTTGCTGACAAATATGGCCTCCCCAATCTAAGAACTATGCTTCCTGAACATAGTAGAAGTCGTGTGTGCTGACGATGGCCTGTGTAATCATAAAGATAAGCTTATGGTTAAAAATTAATGGGCATCTTCATTTCTGTTCATCTACACTGGGGGCTGAGTTGGAGAACACTCCACTCTGGGCTGACAGGATCCTGAAGATCTGGCTATTATTCATCATACTCCTTTGTTTTCCATTTTTGTTCACAAGACAGAACAAGGACATTCAAGGCCACAGGGAGGATCTGTTCTGTTCTTTCTGCCCAAGATTCTGGTGTTTATTAATAAATCTGTAGGCTCCTTGCAACTTCTCCTGGACAGTCTTATTTCACAGACTTTGGAAGAGATAAAATAGCTTGTTGTGGTTCTTTCTTATTTACCCCAGCTTTGCTCTATCTCTTTTTGAGACAGGATCTCTCTCACATAGCCCAGGCTGACCTCAAACTCACTATGTAGTTGAGGATGGCCTTAAACATCTTTAAAAATCTTTATTCTCTCTGTCTCTGTCTCTCTCTCTCTCTCTCTCTCTCTCTCTGTGTGTGTGTGTGTGTGTGTGTGTGTGTGTGTCTGTGTCTGTGTCTCTGTGTCTCTCTGTGTGTGTGCATGTGCACTTAGGTGTGTGAATGCTGGTACACACTTGCAATAATACCATTTGCATTTGGATTTTAGAGGACAATGTCTAATGTCATTCCTACTTTCCACCTTATGTGAGAGAAAGTCTCTGTTATTTTCTGCCTCTGTGCAGTATGTAGTGGGTCCACCAGCTCTGGGAAATTCTCTTATCTCTGTCTCCACTTTCCTTAAAGGACCATAACTATTACAGATACTATCTCGCATTAAGCTTGCATAGGTTTTCAGAGATCTGAACTCAGGTCCTCATAAGTTTTGAAAGAACTTTTACCAACCAAGCCATCTCTCTAAGCCTGACTTTGAATTCTGATTGTTTTATCTCTAACACCTGAGTGCTGAGATTTCAGGCCTGATGTATTAGCTCAAACCCAGGACTTCATGCATGGCAAAGCACTCTACCAACTCAGCTATGTTCCCTTTGGAAGTATCCATCAGTGACATACACAGACAAGGGTAGAGAAGCCTCATGCTGCCCTTAGCATCATTGCTGTGAAGAGCAGCACATTCTGAAGTGCACCTCACAGAGAACACACAGGAAAGCGTAGGACAATAGGCCACCAAATGGAGAAGAAAGAAATCTAAATAGGAATTCCTACAGAGTCCTGTGTACTAGTCTCCAACATTGCCTTTATACTTTTGGGTTGTTTTGGTTGCTGTTTTTTGTTTCTGCAGGATGGAAATCACATTAGACTATTGTATGCTTCCAAATGAGTTGCACCACCCAAGAGTATTTTCCATACATTCACCATATCATCTTAGTTTCCTCTGTAATCAAGAGAATCAAAAGCCAAGTACTACATTTGGGTGGCACGGTTGTGGTTTTGCAAATGGCTAATAGCAGATATTGGGATGGAATGATTAGAATAGATAGCATTCCATATATTCATTAGGTCAGAAAGCAGGTAGCATTTATTTTCTTTGTGTGTCATTTATATTTTAAATATAGAGATTCAAGGCTGATCAAGCAGTCCAAGGTCCTTTGCTTAGTGTCTCAAATCTGATTCTAGTACGTGAAATCACTTTCTAAATGTAGGCAGTTGTGGAAAGACAAAAAAGAAAGACCTCTGTCTCAAACAGAGGAAAGGTACTAGCTTTTAGGAGTTAACCTCAACTGATACAAACTGAATGAATTTAGGACATTTGGTGTAGAAGAGAGTAAATTTATTCCATTTTTTTTTCTGTCATTATCTTCCTTGCTGCCATGTACATCATTCAGCAAGCAGACTTTAATAGGATAAGACACACACACACACACACACACACACACACACACACACACACACACATATATATATATATATATATATATATATATATATATATATATATATTCTCCCTGGCTTCTGAATGTACTAGGTAAATGGCATGAGCAGGAATGGAGGGTCAGCGGTAGGAAGAGAAAAGAGAACAGAAGACCTTCAACTTACTTCACATTGAACCCTTTCTTATTGCTCCCATATTTAAGTGGACCCAAGTTTTGCTCTTACTTTTTCTTGATCTTTCTGTCCTGATGTCGAAATATTTATTTTTGTTTCTCCTCACACCACACCTCTACTTCCTCCCTCAGAATCTACCAATATTTCAATAAACAACCTTATGTGAAAGCTCTGAAAATACTTACCTGCTAAGATTTGAACTGAAACTACCAAGGTGAAAAATACTAAGCTTGTTTCTTAGTGAGTGTTTGCTCAAAAATTGCCCTTGTTACACTAAAGAACCCAGCCTCTGTGTAAGTGACCAGGGCGCTATGGGATTATAATATTGCATTTGTGAGAATGTAATACTTACCTAACAAATACTATTGAGCACTTTCATCATAGAAGTAACTATAGCAATAATCTGAATCCTCCTTTGAGTTCACTATCTGCTAATGGAATGAAACAGAGGTATTGAAATATTAAATAATCAGAGCTGTACAAGATGGAGACATAGAGAAAACAATGGAAGTAGGTGTACAGAGGTTTTTGATAAATGGAGTTTTGCTGAAAATCCTATATATAACCTGGTATGTAAATGACATCTGGTAGGTCCAAAATGGAAAGCTTAGTCAAGAACTTTTAAACGGGCCAGGGAGAATAGTACAGGAAGAAGAAATCATGTCTGTAAAGGAATGAGGGCAGACAGACCTAGATCTCTTTCTAAAGATGATCTCTGCTAAAGGCAAACAAGTGCAGACTAGAAAATGGACCACACACTGTAATAGAGTATTATGACATAAGCTGAAGAAGCAACCAGAGGCTTGCCCATGATAATCTGTCTAGGTCAAGTTGAACACTGATATTTTATTTGTCATTTAAATATATGAATTAATGGTGCAACAGCTAACTCAATGATCTGATGTGCATTTTAAGAATGAAAATCCTTAGTTTAAGTGAATAACCAGTTAGTTAGGTAACAGCCTGGCGCCTTAGTGTCATCCTCCCCCCAGTGTCTCTCTGGGTCATAGCCTCACATAACTAAAAGATGTGCTATGGCAGCCTTCTCACTGACTGATGCCCATGTATCCACCTGGTAAGAACTTCTAATATGGCTCTCTGAACAGGAAAAAAAAATAATAAAACAGGACTAATATTAGGAAACCTTTTGCAAGTCACAATAGAAGTCAAAAGCATGGACACCATAGTAAATTTTTCTCAAAATGCAATTAGCAAGACTGTACAATAGAGAAGGTATGATATTTGTAATATTTCTTGCAAAGGAGTGTATGAAGAAGAGGCAGACTGCCTGTTCAGTGATAAAGAGGACAGATGGCAAGGGAGGCAAGTTGGGACTGAGGATAATGAGCTAAGGTTTGACAATGCTGGCAAAGATGCACATATGGAAAGCTCGGTGGTCGTAGTTAAACTGTGGGCCTGGAGCTTAGATAAAGGAGATGATGAAGATATGCCTTTTGATGGCATCAGAACCAGGAAGAGAGCTAACTTATAAGTATATCATAAATTATGAGACATGCATCAGTAATTGCCAATGTGATATAACCACACATAACTGGAAAGAGGTAACCTAACATGAGAACATGCCCCTAACACTCTGGACTGTTGGAAAGTTTGTGAGGCATTTTCTTGAGTAATGATCAATACTCAAGAAAAGATCAATTCAAGGATCTATGTCAGTGTGGATAGTGCCACTCTTTGACTAGTGGACCTGGGTTTTATAGAAAAGCAGGCTGAGCAAACCTTGGGGAACAAACCATTAGGCAGCCTTCCTCCATGAACTCATGGTCTCAACATCAATTCCTGCCTCCAGATTCCTATCTTGAGTGCCTGGCCTGATTTCCTTTTATAATGGACTACATGACCTGAAAATTGTAAGGTGAAAGCACCAATGTCTGACACTATTATTGATGCTAAGATGTGTTTACAGACAGGAACCTAGCATGGGTGTCGTCTGAGAGGCTCTACTGGCAGCTGACTAAGACACACACAGATATGTCTACCTAACCATTGGATTGAGGTTGAGGACCTTTATGAAACACTTTTTTTTTTTTTGTTAAGTTAGGTTTGGTATTTTATTATAACAATACATCTTATTAACCAGCCCAGAAAACACCTGAGAAATGCTACACAAGTAAGTGGCTAAGGTGAGAATTACAGGTCAGAAGACCCATAAGTAGTCATCATTAGAGTGACCATTATCCTTGTTTTGCTGAGCTGTTCTACTAATAGGGGTTTAAGTAAATGTAAAATCTAAGGCAGAGGATGGACAGCAGCACATGCAAACCTGAGCAGTCTTGCATTTTCATCCTTGAGAGAATCTGCTCTTCTGGTGTCTATGAAATGTATTCTTCATGAAATCAAATGTAACTTAGAGTTTGTTTCCAGCTGTTTTGTGTAATTGTGTTGAGTAATGATGAGGTGACTCTTGTGATTGTCTTGTCTACTTCTCTCTCTCTCTCTCTCTCTCTCTCTCTCTCTCTCTGTGTGTGTGTGTGTGTGTGTGTGTGTGTGTGTGTGTGTGTGTGTTACAGGTTTTCTTTCCATACAGCTGATTTTCAGATGTTATTCTGAATTTCCTCTCTGTTTTTCCTTTCTGCCTTCAGTTTAACCCCTATCCTTAAAGGTTTTGTATATCAATAGGCTAAGATGAGATTACATTGATCTGAAACAGTCATGAGTATGTCGTATCTGATGGATTTGAAATCTCTACAATCAATGGTCAATTTGATATTTTGATTTTCCACATATTCTCTACTAGGTTTGGTTTTGGTATTGTGTTAACATTTTAATTGACACTATTGGAATGAACAGAACATCTCCAAAGGTTTTAGGGAAATATTGATTTCTTGTGGGAAAATACTCAAGCATATGAAGTCCCATAGGAGCCTAATTTAAACTTGAGAACATTTAATTAAAATGGATCTTGTTTAATTGGTTTGAAAGACAATCTTCTTGGGAAAATATTTCATTAGAGAAATGGTATTGGATAGGCATGGTATGATAATTTAACAGTGTTAGTCACTGGTAACATATTTTATTACAATCAAAGTTGTCTAGTCTTGTGTGTTGCTTTTTCTGTCTACAGCATGCACAAACACACACATATTTAAATAAACTATATTATCATATTTTCATCCTTCAGCTCTAAAATAGAGGAACTGCCAGAAATCTCGTCCCAGTGACATTACCTGAAGATTTCTATTTCAGTCAGTCTTTGTAACTTACGAAGACTGGAAACACAGCAGCTAGATGAGTGTGATCTCCATAATACATGTAAAAAGCCATAATCCCAGTGCTGAAGCGGTAGAGAAAGGCAGTTCCTTAGGGCTTAGTGGCTGGTTACTCAGCAAGTTCCAGCCTAGAAAGAGACTGTCTCAAAAATGGAATGATATCCAAATTAACCTTTGACTTGTACTTGTAGCAGTATGGTTTCCTGCTGCTGCTACATTGTTTGCAGTGAAGCAAATGGAGGAGGAGCTAATGTAGGAGGAGCAAAGAGAGAGAAGGAGAGGAAGGGGAGGAGACAAAGTTAGGAAAAGGAGGAGAGAAGATGTCTAGAGACGTCTTCCTGTCTTTAGCAGTCTCAGATAGTTATTCTTATCTAGGTTAGTTAATTAGGTTAACAATTCTAACGGTGTGGGCATCCTGTTAATTGAGCATTACAAAATATATGTACCAGTTGGATAGCCATTAAGTATTAAGAGTCTTCATTCTTCTGAGTACGGTAGGATGGTGGGTATTATGTGGGCTCAGCCAAACATTGTGGACAGCGAGGTGGATTGGCTGATCTAGCCACCATGATGGTGTCTCCTGGGTCTAGTTGTGGCACCGCCCCTGGCCAATACTAGTTGTAGGCGTGTGGCCTTTGGCGGCTTCCAGCTGTGGTGTGTTTGGCTTCTGGCCACGGAACATGGTGGCCTGAGCTACGCAGAGCCAAGCCCGCTGCCAGAACAGTCTGCCTGAGTCGCGGCTTTTAAATTATTTACCATTACACGTACTGTTTCCAGCTCCTCCCCTCTATCTCTTCCTGGCTAGCTATTGCTCACACTCCTCTCTTTCTCCTTTCTCTGCACCTCTCTTGCCTGCCCCTTCCATTTCTTTCTCTCTGTTCTCTTTCTCTCATTTCTCTTGCACTGTCTTTTATTTGTTTCTTCTTTCTCTGTTTTCTCTCTGCTCTCTTTCTGGCTTGCTAGCTCTCACTGACTCTTCTTGCTTTCTCTCTTTTTCTCTCCCTCCCTCATTTCCCCCTCACTTCCCGCCCCCCTCTGTCTCACACACATGTTAGAAAGTTAACAAAAATGCAAAAATCTCTTACACTGATGTCTAGTGTACTTAGAAGAGTAAAACACAGTAAAACCACAGTTGCATCCCAGGTCAATTCTCCGTGCCTTCATTTCAATACCACATACTTGTTAGCCCATACCCTACCTAAGTCTTAGGGGCTCCTTCCTCCTAGCACTTAGTTCTGTTAACCCTGTAGAGGAGAAACAGAGTTTCCGCTGCTAAATCTAGGAAGAAGGAGCTTAACCTCATTCTCCTCCCACCCCATGGCAGTGCCCAGCATGACTTAGATTATTATGCAAGGTTTTATGACAGCTCACAGTTCCCTTTTATTCTCCCCTCCCCTTTATTTGCATGGGGCAGCATTGTTCTGAACTTACAATTCCCACCTCGCAATTACCTTCTGACATGAACAGTGGTTCTTAAGGCATGGCTAACCGCCATTACTGTGTGTAACTCTGTGATAATAGAGGTGAGCCAATGAAATCAGTCAAGAGAGAGTACCACTTGAGCCGCATGGGCAAGCGCTGCTACATGATCACAGCTGGTGACGGTAATGACTTCACTGGGAGCAGACATTATTCAGGCAGATAAAACATTCCACAGAATTTGAACTTTACCCAAGAGTTTCTTTATGTGAGCAACTTACTCATTCTTAATACATTTCCCGGTTCTACAGTAATACATACATAACTGTTACAGATTGCTTGCTCAGATTAGTCCCTCAACATGTGAATTTCATGAAACTTGGAGGCTCCTCCAAACTGATCTGGGAGACCAAGTTCTATGTTTCATGGGTATAACTAGAAAGAAGAAAGATTACAAGGAAGATAGGAAGGATGGGAAGAGAGACAGGAAAGAAATTGCAAAAAGAGAGAATAGTTTGTACACCATCAGTCGGATTTCTCCAAAACCTATTGCTCTATAAAACAAAACCCATTATTACATCAAGAAGATTGTGTAGTAACAAAATCTGCTCTGGTGGATTTAAGCAACAGCAGCAGCAGCAGCAACAACAAAATAACTTGGTGGAAATGATTGCTTGGAATCACCAATATAGCCAGAGCATATTGTCTATGGAAGATACTTACAGACAGCACTGAGGAAAGTTCTACCATCCCCTGTGCTGCTTAGTGACAGTTCTGGTGAAAAAGAGATAAAGCTCTTGTTACTTTTCTTAAGAGTGAACGTTCCTAATCCTGTCCATCCCTTGGTCACAGGATATCCCAGAGATGTTCCCGAGGGAGATTAAAAAAGGGTGGGGGTAGAAGGGGTGATACCAACAACAAGAGATAGCCCTCTACAGTTTGGCTGCTGCCAGGCTTCTGACTTTGCATCCATGCGACTCTCCATGCCTATCCACTGGCCTTATCAAGCACCCAGCAACATCTCTACCTACTGCTAAGAAAAGACAGGAGGATAGAGATTCACTCACTTGCAAAATTAATAGCTAGCCTATGGCAAAGCCCTGAGTAGATTCCTGATACACATAAACTTCCTGTTACTCAGCATGATAAGAAAATAAGCAGAAGCTTTTATTTACCCGGTATACACAGTATAGTGAGACTGTAGGCTACAATACTAAAATGATTTCATACCAGGAGGTAAATTGTCACATCCTCTCTGGATGGTAGAGATTACCTACCACCTCTGGTGGGTTGAGGACTCTAGTCCTTGCTCTAGGCTTTAGTTCTCCAAACAGTTTACAGTTGTTACACAAGAAAGCTGCCAAGAGCATGTTCTTGAATTTTGCCTGGTCTTCTTTCTCATTAGTTTCTGTTGGTTTCAAGCCAGTTATGTATTTTGAATTGCATGAAGTTGTTTCTATTTAAGTCACAGGAAATAGAATACTAGGGCTTTAAATAATTGTATGTACTTTAGATTGCAAGATGATATGTGCAATATTTAAAATAAAACTATCTTGGCTATTATTTCACTATGGTCTTAAAGAAAAATCTAATAAAACAAATTTACCTCTTGAGCCAGGGTCTGTGCTTGAATGACTTCCATTTTGGTGCTCTTTCTTATTCAACATTCTTCCTAATTTATTAGGAATATTAATCTAGTGTGAATATGTGTCTGTGCATCAGAAGAAATACACATACACACATACACATACACACACAGAGAGAGAGAGAGAGAGAGAGAGACAGAGACAGAGACAGAGACAGAGACAGAGACAGGCAGAAAGAGACAGAGAAAGACACAGAGAGAGACACAGAGAGAGAGACAGGGAGACAGAGACAGAGAAAGAATGGTGATATATGGAGGGATAAAAGATCCTGCTCTCATAAGCCAGAATTTAGGAGAACTTGGTTCTGAAAGCCACTTCCCAAAATGACCACAAATCACACAGTGTTTTTTCAGAAGACTCTAAGAATACTATCCTCAGTTATCATCCCCAAAGATGATGGTGCTTGCTTTGTATTCTGTTTCTACTTTTCCATATTATAATACACTAATTTAAATGCAGGGTTTGTTTTCTGCTTAACATCATCAGTCTATCAGACAGACACCTATGTGGAAGTATAAATTAGCCCATCTCTGTGCCTTGATGGGAAGCAACGAGCTTGCCACAATTATCAGTTTGCGCTTAGGGGTCATCTTTTTTCATCATTCATACATTAAAAATCCCACAGAGAATGACATTATGCTTTGCCACTCACAGTGCCACTACTCTCATTAATTGGACATGCTCAGCTATACCATGAGTCACTCATTCATAAATCCAGAAGAATGTTGCCATGCTGAAGTGCTATCTATATGCAGAGGCATGATATCAGTGTAGTGTGCCTCAATGTCTCCAATACTCAGAGAAGGCTCTTCTTATCAGGGTAACAGTCAAGTGTGGGTTATAGCCCTTAATGGTAGACTGATTATAGGAGATTTCACTTAGTGGCCATACATAGATGTGCCAAAGGGATTCAAATTGGCCTTAACTATACAGTTAAGCAAAACCACAATCACCTTCCTCAGACAAGAGTTAATGTTAGAGTCACACTAAAGGTCTCAAAAAATATGCATATAAATAAATGCCAGCCACATCTCTTTGTTCTGCAGGCAATATACATATCAAATTGGGAAGTGAGGATGACATGTTCTCCACTGAACAAACAATACTCAGAAAGCACATTGTACATGGTCATCAGCTATATCATGCAGTTTTACTAGAGGGTCTGCTACTGACTTGTTTCTGAAAGATTATGAATGGTGTCTGACAACATACCAGATAATAGTTTAACCACACACACACACAAAGAAATCGACTCATATTCAGGATTAATGTGTGAGAAGAAAGTTTCTAGTGCTAGTCTGGTTGAAATCATACCAGGGTCCCCAAATTGGGTTAGAAACCCTAACTAATTAGGGTTTCTATTGCTATGAAGAACCATCAAGACTTTAAAAATTCTCTTTCTTTCTTTCTTTCTTTCTTTCTTTCTTTCTTTCTTTCTTTCTTTCTTCCTTCCTTCCTTCCTTCCTTCCATTTTTTTTCTTTTGTTTTTTTGAGACAAGGTTTCTCTGTGTAGCCCTGGCTGTCCTGGAACTCACTCTGTAGACCAGGCTGGCCTCAAACTCAGAAATCCGCCTGCCTCTCCCTCCCAAGTGCTGGGATTAAAGGCGTGTGCCACCACTGCCTGGCTTAGAAATTCTTATAAAACATTTAATTAGGCCTGGCTTATGGGTTCAGAGGTTTTGTTCATTTTCAGCATAGCAGAAAGCATGGTGACACATGGGCAGACATGGTGCTGGACATGTAGCTGAGAATTCTACATCTGGGTGATAGGGAGCAGGAAGAGAGGTTTGGCATGAGTGTTTGAAACCTCAAAGCCTACCTCAAGTAACAAACTTCTTCCTACAAAGCCACACCTACTTCAACTTTACTAGTGCCATTCATAATAATACTATAGAGGACATCGTCATTCAAACCATCACAGGCATGCTACACTGGCTCACGCTACAGTGTCTTATAGTGTCTGGCTCAATGGTACACTCAATACTACTACAATTGCTTTCTTGAAATCTATCTTCTTGAAGGGATTTAAAGTCTATGTGTTTGTTGTTTTTTTTTTTTTTTTTAAGAGTTGTTGTAGTCATAGTGTCTCTTCACTGCCATAGAAATCCTAACTAAGAAACATATATTAGACTATTAGATGTTTATTGGACTTTCAGAGAAGGATAACAGAGTTGATAGTTTCCTATGGGAAAAATTGAGCAAAGGTAATGGCTAGAGCACTGGGTTCCAGCCACTAGTTTCATCTGTTCATAGATCTCAAGAAAATTGTGTCTACAACCTCTGCAAATTGTATTCCCTTAAATTACCCAAATACTGTCTTTCCCACTGATCACACTTCTTCAAGGCCACGCCTAGCTAAGAACTGAGTGCACATATTTCTGAAGGTCTATTTATTTCAATATTCAATTTGGGTAGTTCTCTGATATAAATTAAGCCTTCATACTCTGCTAACTTCCACATGCCTGTATCTAACTATGAGAGAAATATTTATACAGCTTAGAAATTTCCATCTCCTGTTTCACACTATCTCTAAATATTTCATTTTCAAAAATCAATCAGGAGGTGCAGGATGTTGACACACCCCAAATTTTTTCTGATCCTTTTCTAGTAGAAATGGGTAAGTTGTAAAATGAAACTGTAATCTCTGTTGAGACAAGAAGCACCTTTTAATAACTCCAGATACAGCTTATAATCATTTCGTCACATATTCTTCACAACATATCAGGCAAATCAAATCAGAAGACAAAAGAGTGCTAATCCCTGAGCAGAATTTCATTTTTAAATAAGTCGACTATTTAAAATACATGTACTTCACAGACTCCCAACTGGAACTGTCTGATTTACTGGCTTTGGAAAGAAATCTCAAAGGAAACCAACTTCTTTGTAGACAGTTACATAATACAGAAAATTGATGACATTCTACAAAGTAATTACCAAATTACTTCATTAAATTTTACACCATCCAGTGAAGGAAAGCAGAAAGAAGAATGTCTCGGTGTATAATACCTGAGCAAACCGAGGCACAAGGGAATTGTGAACTATTCTAAATTAACACACTTAAAGAATAGTTGAAGATTCAGATGCAGACTGATTTCAATGTTCTTGTCACAATACAAAAATAAAATTATTTTAGTACATTTTAATGAAGTGTCAGAAAGACTATTAAGAAAATCAATAAATTTTCAATCAAACAGTAGTAATTTATTAATATACTACTGGTGTCTAGAAAAAGGAGGAAAATAAAGTATGCTTGCAGTAAACTTCTTAAAATTTAAATGAGAGCTTAAAAATTAAAAAAAAAACCCTAGAAATCTGTGCTTTTAATTTGATCATTTCCACTATTCTAGAATAATCAGAGTGTGTGAAGGAAGATATCGCTGACATGAACATGTCCACATAATTTTTTCTACCTTATATCCATGTGCCCATGTATAAGGAGCAGGATGTTAAGATGTAAATTCACCATTCAGATTTCCAGATTACTGATACACTGAAAGATGAAGGTGAAGGCAGGGAAACCTTTTAAGCCATTCTGCCTCCTGCTGAGGCACTTCTGGTATGTGTTTATTCTTTTTTCAACATTCACACGGATAGCTCCCTTCTTATGATTGATGGAGACACCAGACCACTCCAGTTTTCATTTATTTTCTCCTTCATTCAGTCTTTTATCAAGTATGCACTGATTGGATCTTGTAGGACAGATATTTTCCAGAGTATGAGGCACACAGGGCAATGAACAAAAGACTCAACCCTGCCCTTATTAGCCTAAAACATTTAAAAGGAGAAATAGGCAATAAGTGAGTAGATAGTGAAGTATTGAGAAAAAAAACAATATTATTACCCAGTGATATTAGAACTATAAGAATAGGGAGTCTCATTTTGTTGTTTGGTGAGTTGATAGACATTTAAACATAGTCAATATACATTTGATTGAAGCGCAGATCCAAAGGAGGAAATAGAACATCCTTGTGTATTTTGTTAAAAAATACTATTCCAAGGAAAATAAATAGGTCCTGAGAGGATCAGGGAAACACATTCACATCATTTTTAAAGGGAAAGTAGGAAGATTCGTTTTGTAATGAAGCAAGAGAATCAATTGTGAAAGAGCAGAGGGCACTCAGGCATGGAGTAAAGCATTAAGTCCCTGGCAAATTCAGAGTAGAGGAATCTAGTGTAATATTTACATGTGAAACAATTGCCACTGTGAATATTCAAAGAAGGAGGAAGACTGAACCAGCCAGTAACTTATTAGGAGGGGAGGGTAGGTACATCCAGGAGATGAAGCTCTTCCTGGGCTAATTATTCTAATTACTATGGTAATTTGATTCTGAAACCAGATAAAGCTTGGATAAACATGAGTAGAAATTCTTTCAAAGCCAACTGCTTAAGTTGCTCTCACAAACAACTTCAGAGTTCACACAGGGATACTCCGAAGGGAAACTTGCAATTCTTAATTTTATTTTTTCTGTTGAAAGGAGAGAGGCACTGGGAAAGGGACTTACTGTGAACTTCAGACTCCTCTTAAATTCTCAATGCTGCTGTATCTCTAGAGTGCTGAGGGTATATGTGAGCACCACCACACCCCGCTTGTTTGCTGACCTGTTGACACCATAAGCTAAATGTCCTTCAGAGAGAACATGAAGTATATCCGCAAACACACTGTTCACAATGCTGAGGGAAAAGGGCCATGAGTTTGTGGCCAATCTGGGAGATGCATGGAACCTCATCTCAAGAGACAAATCGACAAAGGGTAACATTCATTCTATGAAGAGGCATGTGGACTGTCTATACTTACACAAAGGAACTGTAGCATTTCCATTCTCACGGTCCAATCAACAAACATTTGTCTCACTCAGTTCCTATCACGTCATGAAAGATGCTGTGTCTCTGGCTAGTCCTCCTGTTCTCTTTTTAAATGTCCTTACAGTAAACCTCTTTGGCTTTGTGGATTATCAGTTGATTACCAGCCATTCTTTATTATGCATTGACACAGTGGACTCTTGCTTAATGTCAAGTACATTGAAAATCCCCATTATCCTGATCACATTCTAATCCATCTCCAACTTATATCTCTTCTATTAGTTTCATATTTTTGCAGCAACAAACTATAACCAAGCTCCTTTATCTTTGGATTGAGTTACCTTGATATAGGATGTTCAAATTAAATGTATTATTTTGTTACACTAAAAACTTGGGAGTACTGTACCCATTAGTTCTGGGTTCCTATTGGATGCTAAAATTCATGGACACGCAAGCCTCCTATATAAAATGCAATGGCCTTAATATATAAACTCCACAAATTTCCCTATATGATTTAAACCACATCTAGATCACTTAAACACCTAACATGATGCAAATGCTCCATAAATTGTTATACTACACGGCTTATAGGAAAACAAGAAGAAAAAAAAAAGAGCATTGTACATGGGTAGTAGAAATTCATGTTTTTGTTGTTCTTGATTTTTTTTTTCTTGGTTTTGGGTCCAAAGTTGATTAAATTTACACAGGTAGATCTTGTGGGTATGAAGGGCTAATTCCATTGCCTTAGTTAAGACTTTATATTCCTACAGTCTACATGAAATTGTAAATCATACTGTATCTCCATCTCTTGTCAAATAAGTTTATCATTTCTATGTCTTAAAATTATTCAATGATCTATGAAACCTATGGCATCTCTGGGTATGGTGGGTTTAATAACTGCTCAGAGGTACTATAAGTCTCCTTAGACATACATATTTTTAAAGAATCAGCTTAGGGTCATAAATTATCTTGTTACTCCCACAGATGGTAGCAGAGTCATCACTTGGATCACATACAGATATAACTTATGTATGTGTTATTTCACTGACTCTCCTAATTGCTTAGGTACAAACATTATGAGGACCTATGGAATGTGTGTTATCTCTTAGATGAAATTTACAAAGCTCTATCTGGTATTTACATGAACATACATTATATTAGAAAAAAGGCAATAAATATTGACTGCTGAGGTAACCCAATACTTGATAACTAGCATTAAAAATAGGTACATAAAATTAATGTTGTCAGAAAAGATACTTCATGGGTGTTAACAATATTTAGAAACTTGAGATGGGGTTTCAGAAATGGTCTACAATAAGCTCATCCTTTTCCTGTCAGTTTTTTCTCTCATCTAGTGAGAACTCACTTTCTGAGAACATTCCCTTTTTCCCTGTTTAAAGCCATTGTAGCATGGATTATTATCTTAGCCTTGATTCACAAAATTTTCAGGTTCACTTTTCCACTACCACATTCTTACAATCTGTTGCTCCTGAGATCAGAGAGGCCCACACAAGCTAGCTTCTTCATGGTGTTTATTGAACCATCTCAAGCAGCACTGCCTAGATTATCACCACACCTGAGTTGGTGCACAATGGATTCAGAATTTACCTAGAGGTTGGTCAGACACCAACATTATCTGATTTTTGTCCTGACATTAAAATTAAAGGTGAAATGAGGTTAAATAAACTCTTACAGTTGATTTATGCTTTCTCAATAAGTAATCAATATTTTGGACATATATCATTCAATATACATACTTATAAGGTCCTGTGATTAAACAAAACTAGTATTAGTTTATTTTATAAAATTGTCTATTGCTTTTAGGGCATTGGACAGGACATTTACTATTTGAAAGCAAAGCTTCTATATATACAAAAAAAAATCATAATCTTTCTAAAATTTTTTCTACAAAATGACAATCCCTAAATAACAAGACAAGGTCAAGGAACATGAACAAATGTAGGAACAGATTGCTAATTATAGTTTTTATTATCTTAGAGGAAAGAGAGGAGGTTTGTCTGTAATTTCTTTGGTAGGTAGTCATAGCAAATGAACCTGAGAAATGCAATATTCTTTCTCTAAAATTGTTGTCTGTTTCAATTTCCCCCTTGAAAGTATCAACTAAGTCTCTCTTTAACTATTTGGAGAAAAAAAATCAAACTGAGTTATGGTTCAGCCTTGTGGGAAACTGTTTCTTCTTTGCCTCAAGTAGTCTGGAATTTGCCCAAGAAAATAATTATTTTTTTCCAGCTGAACTCAACACTCTTTTCTATGTGACTACAGTGTAAGGAACATATTCACACATCATTTCATTTAATCATCACTAGGCCAGTCTCATCTATTTCTAGTGGCATCTTTTTGTCTTTCTGGAGAACCACACTGGTCTACTGGCAATGTCTTTGTAAATGGGTTTTTCCCCATATTATTCACCATGCTTACTCCTCTCCTGAGCAACGGGACGTCTTTATCACCGATTTTAGCCAATGACCTAAGTAATATCTAGGGTCTAAAAACAGTCTTAAACTGTGGACCATGATGAAACAAGTCACCTCCTGCTGTTAACACAATACATCTATATATTTTGCAACTTAAATCTAAAACACTTTACTAACAATTTTTTCCCTTTCTTTCTGTTCACACTTTAACCCAATGTAGTGTCTGATAAAAACATTGGCTTAGGCAAAACTGGATGACTATAAGCAAGCAGTTCTCTCTAATACCGTACTTTTATCACAGAAATATCTTGATCTTAAGAAAAAATTGGGGTGGGCCTTTTTTCCAGCCTGTATATTCATTTCCAAGTCCCCATGATCTTTTGTGATCCATCATTTGTCAATAGAGATAGCTCTTACTTATGGCTATAATAGAAATAATTTTCAAAAATGAAGGACAATTTCAAATCCAGAAAACTCTATCTACCAATCGCAGAAAAACAATAAAACACCCCTCCCATAAGGCCACTTGTTTCTGAGGAAGATCATTATTAATATGTACAATGCATTCATTTTTTTTTATGTTTGATGTAAAACAAAACTCCCCTAATTGTGCAAACTGCTCCTACGTACAAGTACATACCACAAGTGCAAGGAAAGTACATTGTTTCTGTGTCTGGAATCCTATTGGTACTACCCAAATATGATTTTGCCATTTAAAAAAAAAGTCAGTTCAATATGAGAAGCAATACAGGTGTTTACCACAATCACAGAATTGTTCCTACAAAAACAACAAAGAAAAAGAAATTCTATAGAAAATGGAAAACTGCGTGCAAAGTAAATATCTTTTCCAAAGTGAATATCAAAAATGTTTATGAAGATGCAATTGAAAAAATAAATATTTCAATGAAAAATAGTAACAGAATCAGAATGGACATTTTTACAAATATGACATCTAAATGAACAATAGGCACATGAAACTCTATATACTGCTCCTATAGATAAAATGTAGTGAAAGTGAGCTACTACATAATAGGTGTCGTGAAGTACAATATCAAGTGAGGAGTTTGATAGAACAATTCTCGTTAGTCCACTGACTGTAAATAGAGAAATGAATTCTCGGGTTCATAGTATAGCTGGTGGTCATTTAATGTTACCGCCATGTAGTGTTGCTAGTCAGCTAAATACTTTTATGCCAGTAGGAATTGCAATAATTATAGTGGCAGATGTGAAGTAAGCTCGTGTGTCTACATCTAAACCTACTGTGAATATATGATGAGCTCATACACTAAAACCTAGGAAGCCAATGGATTTATGGTTCATACCATTTCTACATATCCAAATAGTTCTTTTTTCCCAGAGTAATAAGTAACTACATGCAAAGTAATACCAAATCCTGGGAGAATAAGAATATAGACTTCTGGGTATCCAAAAAATCAGAATAAATGTTGGAAAGAATAGGGTTTCTACCTCCTGAGGGGTGAAAGAATGTTGTATTAAGATTATGGTCTGTTAGTATTGCAATTCCTGCAGCTAATACTGGAAGTGATAGTAGAAGGACAGTTGTAATTAGTACAGATCAAACAAATAATGGCATTTGGTATTGAATTATAGCTGAAGGTTTTATATTAATAATGGTAGTAATAAAGTTTATCACTCCTAAAATAGATGATACACCACCCAGGTGTAAAGAGAAAGTTGTTAGGTCTACAGATGCTCCAGTCTGGGCTAGGTTTCCGGCTAAGGCTGAGCATAATTTTCATCCTGTTCCTGCTCCTGCTTCTACTATTGATGATGCTAGGAGAAGAAGAAATGAGGCAGGAAGAAGCCATAAAGTTATTTATTCTTGGGAATGCTATGTCAGGGGATCCAATTATTAATGGTATGAGTCAGTTTACAAAGCCTCCGATTATTATTGGTATTATTATAAAGAAAATTATAACAAATGCATTATATAGAGAATCAATTATAGACATGAAATTCAAATCCACAATTAGTATCTCATATCTCATATAATGGCTATGTTGAAAATGGTGTAAAATGGCTTAGGTTGAATTAACACAATCATTTATGCCTAAGACAGTCTCAGTCTGCTTAATGAAATATAAAAGGGGGAGATGTGGAGAGCCTTTGAGGGGGATGCTTGGCAAGAATCTGACATTAGCCAAGGACAAAAAAAATGGGCTGCTTGGCAGGAATATGACAGTGGCCAAGGACAAGGAAGTAAGGTTCAGGTAGGAATCTGACATTAGGCTAGAACAAAGAAGCAGTTTCAGAAAGGAATCTAAATTTTAGGCTAGAACTAGGAAGTAGGCTTCAGACATGAAAATGACCTTGGGCTAGGACAGGAAGTAGGCTCAAGATACTTTGGTCACCATAATAAGCCCTTAGAAACAGTGATTATGGGAGTGTTTATGTAATTGGGTTTAATGCCTTGCTTTTTCTTTGACTATTTGTGTTTTTTGTCTTGCTTGTTCCTTGACTATTTGCATCTATTGTATTGCTAGACCCTCAACCTAGAACTGACCGTAATACATCCATGTAATCAAAATGGTATAAAAACATAAAGGAGGAGGGGGTATGAGATTAGGGTTTCTAGGGAGGATAAATGGGGGAAGGGGATGGCATCTATATTGTAAATAAATAAAATATCCACCCAAAACGTGGCAGAATTAAAGAGTATGATCGACTACCCTAAAAAAATAAAAAAAGATATAGAAGAGTACCCTAGGTGTCCATGCAGGCAAAAATGGTTGAAGAAACTATGATTATCTATCTATCTATCTATCTATCTATCTATCTATCTATCTATCATCTATCTATGTAGATATAAATATAGATGATATAGATATTTATATCATATATATATATATATGATATAGATATTTATATCATATATATATATATATATATATATATATATATATATATATTATTCATCCTTAGCAAAGGAAAATTATTTGAGATGCTATGCATAATGTCCATGTCATTTTATTAAGTTAAAAAGCTAGACACTGGAAGACAATTGCTTCATGACTTACCATGCTTGTAAAATGTAGTAAAGCTCTTTTCATGAAAGTCAGTGTGGAAATAGTGGCTGTTTGAGTTGGTAAGGCAGGGAACATAATGGGATTTTAGAATTTAGTCTTAAGTGTGTGTATCACACCAGTATTGGTTATAATAAAACACTATGTTTTCATAAAACCTATTATCTTGACTTTAGCTTATTTTCTATGAGGAAAATCACAATAATTTGAAAATAACACATAATGTCCTTAGCAGGATGAGAACACCAGGTTCATTTGAAACTAGTTTCATCCAGACAACAGCAGGAACCATTCAGAAGATGTAAGAAAAATCTTGTGGTTTCACTTAATCTTATTGTAGTTGGTACAAGTCTGGATGCTAATCTTATAACTGAGATGGGAAACTAACTAGAAACATAGGAGAGAAATATCAAAGTTAGCAAAATAAAATCTTTCACAAATTCAGGCTATTAATGTGAATGATCAAAGTAAACCATTTGGTTGGTGATTCCCAACCATGGATTAAAAACAACAACAAAATAAAACCTTTGAAGCAAGCCAAGGATTCAATCACTTAGAGTCATTAATTCTGCTTCTGCTACTATCCTAACAATGGGATACAAAATAGAGAAGCTTCTTATGGACAAAATATTAAGTGTGTACTTAATAGCAGCATTTAAGATTAATTTAAATACCCAGAAGTGGAAGGAAAAGTGAAGTAAACTGATATTTGATAATTTGTCAATATCTGAAAAAAAGATGACTTATAATGAGAAATGCAAGCAGAGAAATATACAGAAATTAAAACAGCATAAAAATATGAATAAGACATTCTCAAATAAATTAAATTATTATCTATAAATATTGTAAAAATACTGGAATGAAAGAAGAAATCATGTCAATTGTAAACACTTTAATCTGGGCAGTAGTTTTTTTTAAATATCTTTGATTAAGTAAATCCAGATAACTTTCTCCTTTCACAATATTTTTATTAATTATTTGGGAATAGAAAACTTTTAAATGGAACAGGAAGGCTACATTACAGAAAAGGAAGATAGCTTCCCATGGAGTAGACTATCATCTCTCATCCCAAGCAGCTTGCAGATTACCAAGCAGGTTTATTACATGAGTGCTGACCTTGTCTCCTTGCCAAATATTAATATCAAGAGTGTTTTATTTCCCCCTGAATTTCTCTCTAAATTCCTATTTCTAGGACAAATTATGTAAGCTTACGATTGCTGCACTATATCAGTCTACATAAATTAACATTTTTGTTTACTTTCAGAACTATTTACCTTACTGTATGTTATCCCACCATATTTGTCTATGAAGACATCTTCTCAGAGACACCATGTTTGCGCCTGTATTCAAAGCAGCTCTGAATTTTATAAACTTCACTAACTGTAAATTCCAATAAAAAGAGAATATAATCCTATCAGCTGTCTTCCCGGTGATTTTAAATAATACTGCATTTTGGGGGGCAGAAAATTACTGATGTATACTTTTCTTCTTGCATCTACCCAAATACAGTGTCAAGACACTAGAATATCATGTTCTCTGTACTGAAACACTGCAAGAGACAAGGAGAGTGATCCAGCCAGAGGTAAACAATGGCAGTTTCCCCAGAAAACTGGGTAGGCTTGATCATCCAGCTCCTTACTTCCTCCAGGCTTCCCCATGGCCCATTCAATCTTTATATTTGTAATTTTGTAAATAAGGCTCTTTATAAAATTGTTTAGATAAGTGCTTTCACACAATTTTGATCAACTAGTAGGCATGATAATCTTTCCAGGCTCAATCTTTAAAAGCAGGAGGCACAAAGCAACTGACATCCCTATCTCCTATCTCATATGTTTTCAATATGTAGAGACTATTTTTACAAATAACAGTGAAAGGAAATCAAACGGTATATATATGAATGATTAAATTAATCCATGGAGTTCTCGTTCTGAGCTTTAAAATACTGTATTAGTCAGCTTCCCTACAGGAACAGAATTCACAGAATGGGATTTATTAGAATAGCTGTGGTCCACGTCGTAAAACAACAGCAATCTCATGAAGGAGAGTAGTTGTTGTTCTATTAATGATACTGGATGTTTCAGTAATACCAAATTGGTACTAGAGACCACACGATTCAGGGAGATCTTCTAGCCATCAGTCTACATTGTACTGAAGGTTCTAATAATTCTTGAAAGAATGCCTTGGCAACAGTGTAGATGAACTTGCCAGCAAGAGCAAGGGCAAACAGGCAAGAAGCAAAAGTTTTCTTCATCCATATTCTTTTCTTTTCTTTTCCTTTCTTTTCTTTTCTTTTCTTTTCTTTTCCTTTCTTTTCTTTTCTTTTTTTTTCTTTTTTTTTTGGTTTTTCGAGACAGGGTTTCTCTGTGTAGTCCTGGCTGTCCTGGAACTCACTCTTTAGACCAGGATGACCTCCAACTCAGAAATCCGCCTGCCTCTGCCTCCCAAGTGCTGGGATTAAAGGCGTGCGCCACCACTGCTCAGTAATCCATATTGTTTTAAGTAGGCTTCCTAGAAAACATGTGAAGCAGATTTAGGGCAGATTGTAATTCTTCAAATAATCTGATTAGGAAAATCTCTCACAGGTATACATCTTGAGTTTTAGTTGATTATATATCTAGTCAAGGTGACAATCAAGATTGGCCATCAAAGATAGAAAATTAAATTAAAATTTGTGCTTATAGTACCCCAAAGGCTCACTTTTCTCTGAAATTAAATTCAAGTATTAGGTTTTATTCCCAGCTGAAAATTCTACTGGCTTGTGCTGACGCTCAAAAAGCTACAGATCACAAGGAGAATGACCTTAGGACTTAGTGTCCAATGTTATGATTCATAAAGAGATAATCTGTGTGGTATACATACTAGGGCCACATGCTTAGTTTTAGGGGGGCTCTCAGATGATCATTATTTTAGACTGTACATAAAACAATTCACATGAATTCTGTCTCAGGATATGGCACAGGCAACTTGAAGTTTGGTTTAATAATACATCACCACAACGGAAATGATTATGAATAAGCTCCTTAATGAAAAAAATTTCAATTATTTCACATACAAATAAAAGATGGGGATTGAAATAGAGAATTATCATTCTTGAAGCAATAGATTTAAATACAAAGGTGGTATTAAAATTCTTCTGTTATACATATTGATATTAGTTATTAAAGATATATTTAAAAACCTATAATTTCTGCATATATAAAAGAAATATTAGATATCTTAATTTGTCATTATTTTTTCATGAAAATCCGTATACACAACCGAAAACATATAGTGGAAGAAATTGTTTTATCGAATGTCCTATAATTTTAGAATCCTATAATAAAATCTTGATTAAAAATTTGTATTTGAATTTTCTGATTTCTATGTGTTTTACTTATCAGTGGTGAAGAAGAGAAGTACAAGTCAGAAGAAGGTAAAGGGCTAACACACTTTTCTATGTAGAAATACTAAGCATTAGGTGTTTTACCATATCCACAAATTAACATGTAGAAATACAGTTAACATTTTTTTCCCAAGAACTACACTTGAGTCACAGAATGCTGAACTCATAGAAGTGCAAAGCCAGAGCAGCAGCATATACACAATCCATTGAGCTCTTCAGTGCATAAAACTTTCCTACGGTCTGAAACTGAATACAAATCTCAACTTCATTGTTCATGTATCTTCAAGTTCAGTTTAAAGTAAAAATGAGAGGTATCTGTGAAATGCCGAGGTAAATTTTGATTCTTCACAATCAAGAGGCTTCAGATTGCTACAGACAGCCAACTGAAGCAAATGTCCTCCAAATGTTCGTCACATTTTACATTTTGGGTACATGTAAATCTCTTCATTGATCATCCTTGTCTTCAGTTTCAATCTACTCATCTGCAAACTCAATCACGGTCAGGATTGACAACTGTCAAAACTCAGGCAAGATACTGTCAGTCTGTATTGATTCCAATCCAAATTATTAAGACGAAATATGTTCATGTGACCACTATTGAATTTATTTCCCCATCAAAATTTAACATGGAATTTAAGTTTATTGTTTTGTGGAGACTTACAATGACATTAATAATTACATTAATCATTTTGAAAAAAAACAATCATTGAACATTATTTATTTTTCATTGAAGTGGTAAAAAAATTATTCTGACAGGTTGGAATATTCTTAGGTAGATCTGGGTTCATTTTGGTTCTGCATGAGCTTAAATCCATTTAGCAGAAAATTAAATTAATGCTTGCCAAGAAATTAAGATAAAGTGTGAGGATCCCCATGTAAAGCTATTTGTCATCCTGGAAAGAATGGATGATCCATGTCAACCTTCACATTCAGCATCCCGAGCAGTGGGAAATTATCAACAGTTTCAGAAGCGCTGGACAAATGGAGTTTGATATGGATAAATGCCACTCAATTCAAAGGCTGAAAGGACAACTGACTGTGACAGATAAATTCACTGTCCATGAAGATCAAATTATTGAAATATGGTATTCAAGGCATCATAGAAGGGCTTAGGCTTTGCTGTAATACCTGAAGATTAATCTCAGTCCAATTAGAGTGACATTGGTAAAAATCCTTATGAGTAATTCTCATTCTCCTAAGCACTACAAAGACATTAGAGTCCCTATACTTTTAAAAGTAAAACAAAGAGAGAACAGATACACGCTTGTTGACATTGAATGACCAGCAGAACATTCTTTCACTTATTTATAAGCCTGTGACATATAAGCGAAAATGGATTCAGTGGCCTGGCTTGGAACTGATATGTGACTAGCCATTACACAGCAACAAAAATCAATACTATTGAACTTCTTGGAGATTTACATGTGGACTGAAATAGATGTTCATAAATCTATGACAAATAGATAGAAGATGAGATTCTAGTTAGATAACTGGAATTTGAAGGAAAATTAATTGCACCCTTAGATACTTTGAAAAATTATCTTAAGTGTCTGCAAAACAGAGAGAACTAAAGGAGACACATAATATGCTTTCTTCCATTTGCATAATCAGCAAGTATTTTTTGGAGAACGTATCAGGCACATTTCTAGGTTCTTGAATTATGCAAGAATTGTGTTCCTTGCCTTTTAATGGAGAAAATGAGAAAATAAAACATCATGTGTATCAAGAAAATTCTCTAAATCATTAACAGGCAGGTACCTTTCACAACTGATTCACTTGATATTATTATTGATATGTGTCTGTGTGTTTGTGTGTACAATGGAGATTGCCTATAATTATGTGCAAGTATACATACCTAAGAATTCCAGGAGGCAGAAAACAGCATCAAGTCCCTTAAACCTGAAGTTGTGGGCGTGTATAGGGTGGTTGGTTTGCTGTAGGAGTACTGCCTGGCATCTGAACTTTGGTTCTCATGACTGTACAGCCAGTTTGTCTCACCACTGAGCTTTCTCCCTGGCCCAGTAGACACACACACCTTAAGACAAACATCTTATATTCAGTGTATAGGAATAAAATAACAAGCTGCACTAGGGCTGAGTGCAGAAGGAAGTTTAGGTCAAACAGACAGGATATTGGGAGCATACATAATGAACAACAATGCCAAGATGATGAGGAAGTTAGTAAAAACTATTTTCTCAGAAAAGATTAACACAATTCAAGAAAACTTCTTGAGCCGGGGATATAAAGCTGGGCATACAGTAGGCTGGATGAAAAGAGTTTACTTTCATACAGACTATCATGTTGGCCCAAATACATGGCCTTTCTACTCTAACATGGACCCACCAACTACTTTGGCCCAGGTTCTGATTTCCTAGACTTCCAGCCTCAGCTTCAGATGTACACTATGGAGTTGTAGCCACTGACAGGCATAGAGAAGGTTAGCTCAAAAAACTGCCAGGAAAGTTGGAGCTGTGCTAAAGGGATTTGTGAAGAAACAAGGTTTGATAACAAAATTGAAATACCGGTTTCACAGTCAACCAGATCTGGGTCCAAATCAATATTTAACTACTGTGTTGGATGCATTATCATCTTTTCTGTGTAGGCTGGGTTGTCTTCTAACTGGCCATTGGGTCAAGAACAACCTTAGACTTCTAATTCTCTTGCTTCTACTATCCTGGTGTTGAGATCTCAGCTGAATTTATGTGGTGCCAGAACCTCTTTCATGTTAGCCAGATGATGCACCTAGTATAGGAGAAGTCCTACTCCCAGGAGCCTTTCTACACCTCAGGCATTTCATTTGTAAATGGTATTTACTCTACTGATTTTTCATAAGCTGTGTGAGGTTACTGAGGTATTTTAAACAGAAGCTTGGAGCAGGGCCCTGATATCAGAAAATAATAGCCATATTTATTGAGGGTTGACAGATGTGAACACTAGGGACCTAGACCAGAAGATAACCATATTTAAATCCCCTTTCAAAAATGTCACAGATCAAGATAAGACTAATGTCATGGAATCTTTAATCAAATAATGTTTTTAAATGTTTAAATTGATATCAAATGAAGCCTTTCATACCACAATAATTAAATAAATATAAACTATGGCACGAATCGTTCATTCCTGAGATTTTTCACAAATTTATTACCAAGAAATATAGCTGCTATTTCAATCCATCTATAGCATATGCCATCTCCAGGCAGCTTCCCCTTTGAGGGACAGGTCTATATTAAACTACATAAATAATCTTTTATAAACCATGCAGCAGAGAGTATATTTATTTCCCATTAAAAAGCAGTGATCACTTTGTATTTATTGTAATTCAAGGAACAAACAAGAACAGGAACATTTTTTTTGTGAATTGTGAAATTAAAATAATTTTTCTGAATGCATTCTAATATAAAAAGGTTAGCTCTTTGTATTTATATAAATTTTCATTGGAATTTAAGAGAAGTCATGCTGAGCTCTGTCATCTGACTGTTGTGGCTTTCAGATAGTTTTGCATCCTCTGTTGTTCTTAATGTATGATATCAAGAAGACAGCCACAGGCCATCTTATAATACCCCAACAATGTGCTTTAGATAGGATGGTGGACTCACAGGGTTATTAGGAGAAAAGACCCCCTTCTCCTGGTACAACTATCAGAAAATCAGATTCCAATGTGCATGTTCAACACAGTTTTGTTGACTTAAGTGACACTGCAGTGAACAGTGGTAAAAGTCTCATAGAAACAAACCACATCTAATTTGCATACTAGAATATTTGATAGTGATAATTAGTGCCTATTCTACTGTGCTATGTATTTACTATATGATAATTCTAACTATTACAATAATCTGTGCTGCTACTTAGAGTTTTTTAAAGGTTCTTAATTAGACTTAAGACCCACTGAACAAAAAGAAAAACATGCCTGGTACTGGAAACTTAGCCAATTAGTCAGGGCTAGTGGGGTCATTAATCTCAAAGGAGAACCTACAATCACCATTTTCTAACCCAGCATAATCCCTAACTACAGTATAAATATTCATTTTTATACCCACAGATAAGTATAATCCTTATCACTTATACAGGAAACTTCTCTCTGTAACAATTATAAAACAAAACAACACACAGACACATCAACTAAACAACAAAACTAACAACAAAACATAACAGCAAAAACAAAACAAACAAACAAAGAGCAACCAATCAAAACTTGGAGTTAAAAGGCCCAGTCCCATTGAGTATATTTACAAAACACTCATACCAAAAGCTTGGGCAACATTACAGAAGAAGGGACAGGAACACTATGAGAGCCAGAAGATTGGGAAGTTTGAGGTGAAACTGTGTCACACCAGTGTTAGAAGTTACACCCCAAAAGTCTCATCAACATGACCGCACAAGCATGAGGTAAACAAAGACAACACCAAAGGACATGTCAAAGTCGATGGGTAAGACCACAAGACTTCAACCCTTCACAAAGTCCTATAGGCAATTGAGAAATGAGAGGGGAATAAATAGAATGCAAACAATATTAGAAATTTATGTTATGGTTATATCTAGAAATATATATGAACATATATGTGCATGTAGTATCAATTAATGAGAAAGGTAACTTGAAGTTGAAAGAGGAAATGGTATACATGGGAGGGTCTGAAGGAAATGAAAAACAGGAAGAGAGAAATGATGTAATTTATTTCTAACCTAAACCTGATAAACAATTTCAGCAAAGTGGCTGGATATAAAATCAACTCAAACCAATCAGTAGCCTTCCTCTACTCGAAGGATAATAAAACTGAGAAAGAAACTAGAGAAATGACAGCCTTCATAATAGTCACAAATAATATAAAATACCTTGCTTTGAATCTAACCAAGCAAGCGAAAGATCTATATGACAAGAACTTCCAGTCTCTGAAGAAAGAAATCAAAAAAGATCTCAGAAGATGGAAAGATCTTCTATGCTCATGGATTGGCAGGATTAATATAGTAAAAATGGCCATCTTGCCAAAAGCAATCTACAGATTCAGTGCAATCCTCACCAAAATTCCAACTCAATTTGATATAGAGATAGAAAGAACAATTTGCAAATTCATTTGGAATAAAAAAAATCCCAAGATAGCAAGAACTATTCTTAACAATAAAAGAACTTCTGGGGGAAATCACCATCCCCGACTCAAGCTGTATTACAGAGCAATAGTGATTAAAAAACTGTATGGTATTGGTACAAAGACAGGCAGGAAGATCAATGGAATAGAACTGAAGACTCAGAAATGAACCCACACATCTATGGTCACTTGATCTTTGACAAAGGAGCTAAAAGCATCCAGTGGAAAAAGGACAGTATTTTCAACAAATGGTTCAACTGGAGGTCAGCATGTAGAAGAATGCATATTGAGCCATTAGTATCTCTTGTACAAAGCCCAAATCCAAGTGGATAAAGGACCTTCACATAAAACCAGATACACTAAAACTAATAGAAGAGAAGGTGGGGAAGAACCTCGAATACTTGGGAACAGGGGAAAAGTTCCTGAACAGAACACCAATGGCTTATGCTGTAAGATCAAGAATTGACAAATGGGACCTCATAAAATTGCAAAGCTTCTGTAAGGCAAAGGACACTATCAATATGACAAAACAGCAACCAACAGGTTGGAAAAAAGATCTTTACCAATCCTACATCTGATAGAGTGCTAATATCCAATATATACAAAGAACTTAAGAAATTAGACTCCAGAAAACCAAATAATCCTACTAAAAATGGGGTACAGAGCTAAATAAAGAAATCTCAACTGAGGAAACTTGAATGGCCAAGAAGCCTCCTACCTCTCTGCCCTCGAATTCTCTCCACACTGTGGCATCCAGCCTTCACTGTACCAAGGACTTCCTCTCACACCTATGCCCAACAACACCATCCTGAAAAGCACCTAAGCATCCTGAGAAGCACCTAAAGAAATGTTTAACATCCTTAGTCATCAGGGAAATGCAAATCAAAACAACCCTGGAATTCCACTTCACACCAGTAAGAATGGCTAAGATCAAAAACTCACGTGATAGCAGATTCTGGCCAGGATGTGCAGAAAGAGGAGCACTCTTCCATTTTTGGCAAAATTGTAAGCTGATACAACTACTCTGGAAATCAATCTGGCGGTTCCTCAGAAAACTGAACATAGCATTACCCGAGGACCCAGTTATACCACTCCTGGGCATATACCCAGAAGATGCTACAACATATAACAAGGACATATAATCCACTATGTTCATAGCAGCCTTATTTATTTAGCCAGAATCTGAAAAGAACACAGATGAATTTCAACAGAGGAATGGATACAGAAAATGTGGTACATTTACACAATGCAGTTTTACTCAGCTATTAAAAACAATGAATTTGTGAAATTTTTAGGTAAATGGATGGAACTAGAAACTATCATCTTGAATGAGGTTACCCAATCTTAGGAACACACATGGTATGTACTTACTGATAAGTGGATATTAGCCTAAAAGCTCACAATATAAAAGATACAACCCACAGACCACATGAAGCTCATGAAGAAGGAAGACCAAGTGTGGGCGCTTCGGTCCTTCTTAGAAGGAGTAACAAAATACTCAAGGGAGCAAATATAGAGACAAAGTGTGGGACAGAAACTGAAAAGGGGTCATCTGGAGACTGTTCCACCTGGATAGCTATCCCATGTGCAGTCACCAAAGTTATATGCTGATGTGGATGCCAGAAAGTGCATACTGACAGGAGCCTGATCTAGCTGTCTTCTTGGAGGTCTGCCAGAGTCTGATATATACAGAGCTGGATGCTCACAGATAACCATTGATCTGATCATGGGGTTCCCAATGGAGGAGTTAGAAGACTGAAGGAGCTGAAAGGGTTTGAGGCCCCATGGGGAGAGCAACAATACCAACCAACCAGAGCTCCCAGGGCCTAAACCACCTTCCTGGGAGCACATAGAGAGCCACCCATGGCTCCAGCTGTATATGTAGGGAAGGATCACTTTGTCAGGCATAAGTGGGAGAGGAGGTTCCTGTGAAGGCTGGATGCCCCAGTATGGGGAAATTCGAGGGCAGGTAGGTGGAAGTAGGTAAGTATGTGGGGGTACATCCTCATAGAAGCAGGAGGAGGGGGATGGAATAGAGTTTTTCTTGGGGGGGATGGGGAAAGGGGATGACATCTGGAATGTAAATAAAATATCCAATAAAACAAAGAAAAAGAAAATTTAAAAAAAGAAAATATATTTTATACTTGTAATGGTATATATAAATGTATATTTGCAATATAGTATTCTAAAACTTAAAAAAAAACCCTCTTGGATTAGATTTGGTATGCATAGACTCTAATCATTACAGCTTTAATGTCACACATGAAATCTGGAGGATTATCTGTTAAATTGATATTATATTTTTGTTATGGTCATTAGTTACTTTGAGCTTATAGAGGCTGTAATCAATATATATGGACCACAACTCACAACACATTGAAATTACCTGGCAGATTGACATACTGGACTTTGAAATCCATCCTACAAGGTGTTCATAAGATACCAAAAGGATTTCATAGGGCAAGATATGTCATGGTTATATAGTTGATTAGTTTCTTGTCTTTTAAAATATTTATTTATTCATCCATTCATTCATTCATTCAGTATGTGCATTTGTGTATGTGTGCATAAGTGTCCATGTACATATGTTTGCTTCCATGTATGCTTAGTTCTTGTAGAGTTAAGGAAAACTTGTGGAAGTTGGCTGCTCTTTAAACCATGTTGCTTGCATGGATGGAACTAAGATCAACAGACTTGCTGCAAAGCATTGTTACCCATTAGGTCATCGCATTCCCTCTTTTTCTCTTCTTTTACACAGGAACATAAACAATTTAAATAATAAAAAAAACATTTGTTTTTGTTTTGTTAGGCTGTGCATAGTAAGAGTAGTTGTAGTCATTTCCAAACATTCAAGAATAGATATGAAGCTAGATAAAAGAAATTTAGATAGATAGTCAAATAAGCAATGAATACTTGATATATTTAAGCCAGAGAGGAAATTCAAGGGTAATTGGTACCAAACATTATCCTCTCTCTTCAGGATCACAGTGCTGGTGGTTTACTGCATGATTGGCTTGTAGTGTCTGCATCGTGCCTGTGAGTGCTGCATCTGATTATTAGGATAGAAAGTTCTTGAACATCTGTGACTCCACATCTATATATGTCTAATGAGAGAATAGTGTCACTTAATTTTATATCACAGAATAAAATAAAGCACTGGATGGGAAGTATATACTAGACTAAAACACTCTATTCAAAATAAACATGAATCAGCCATTGATGACTTTTAATCTACCCACCCATTTCCTGAAGCATTTACCTTAAACATATTAACAAATTTTCAGGATGATAACGTTGTTGGCTTTTGGCTTTTAGCTTTTGTACTGAATTACATTTGCTTACTTGTTTTTGCCTAGATACATTTTTATACAAATGGAATAAAAGATACTTGTATTATTTCTGTTATTACAAAGTTCATCAAAACATGTACAGGAGGTAACCCACAGCATAAACCCAACCCTCTTAAAGTCTCACACAAACAGTTCATTACTGTCAGTTACAAGGTACTGAAGATCTCTAGAAACTTTTCATTTTGTACAACTGAAATTCCATATATTGATTTCTCATTTCCCCAGCCCCAGGTAACCAGTATTCTCTTTCCACTTCTCTGAGTTTGCTTACTTTAAAGACCAAATATAAGATAAATAATGTGCTGTTTTTCACTTAGTTCATCCCCAAGTTTCATTCATAATACAACATTTGATTGAGTTTCCTATACTTGGATGGTTGAATAATACCTCACTGTGGTGTGTGTGTGTGTGTGTGTGTGTGTGTGTGTGTGTGTGTGTGTGTACACTTACATATATACATCTTAGTCTTTATTTGTCTGCCAGTGTAAATGATTCATTTTTACTTTTTGGCTATAAGAACCAATATAATATAATGATCAATTCAATAAGGATAGAGTGCAGAAATACCTCTTTGAAAAGAGATCTGAATTCTTTGAGTGTTTGATGATTTGAGTGACTGTCATGCTATTTTTCACAAAGGTTGTACCATCCTGTTAAGTACACTGGAATCCTATTTGTCTGTATCCTAGAAAATAGATATTTTCCACATTTTGCCTTTCTAACTCTCTCCTTGCCATCTCTACTGATTTGTTTGTTTCCTAGTAGTCATCATACCTCATGTGAGTTGATTGCGTATTATAATCATTTCTGTCTCCCTAACAATTAGTGAGGTTGTGTATCAATATACACCTATTGATCATTTATATTTCTTTCAAGAAATATCAACTAACTTTCTTCTTCAGTTTTAATTGTCTTGTGTGGTTTCTCATTTCATTTTTTAGACTAAGTTGTGCGAGTCCCTTCCATGCTTTAGATATTAGCCCCTTATCAGCTATATAGTTTATATGCAATTTCCTATTCCATATGTGAGCTTTTCACTTCATTAATTACTTCTGTTGTAAAGTTGTTCTTTAAATTAATGTAGTCTCACTTGTCTTCTGGTTGCTACTTCAGATGTCTTACAAATTAAAGAATTGGGGTTTGAGTTTTACTCAGTGAGACAGTGTTTGTTTAGCAAAATCAAGATTCTCAGTTCATTCCACATTACTAAAAACAAAAGTTACATTAAAAACCCAAATTATAACTGTTGTATTTATCCTATAAACTTATTTACATAGGAAGGAGAACAGCATACTACAAAAAACCCAGTGTTGATTCAATACAGAAAAATTTCCCATACTGCTCTTTGGAAGTTACACAATAGTTCTTATATTTCTTTCGAAAATTTAGGATTATTTTAAAGAAAATTTGCATATCTCAAATTTGGATTAAATTACCTTTTAAGAATCTACCCATTTGCATTTATACTTATATATTAAATGGTCTAATATCCTAAATCACTTAAATTAATATTCAAAAGCCAAAGCTTTCTTGATACATGATGCTAAAATATATTGACATCTTGTTTCTTGAATTACTCAAACATATATCATTATCAATTTGGATAATAGTGTCTTACAACTTATAAGCAGGCAATTTATTTAAGGATAGACTCTTTCCCCAGTTTTCCTAAAAATGCCCATCTTTGAATTTCGTTGGTGCATTTTAGGGCTCATTAGAGTATTTGGATAAAATCAGGTTCCTGTGGCTCATTGTATATATAAAATTTTCTTTGTTACTGTACTGAGGTCACATTGGAAAAATACACAGCACTGTTAAAATAATCTGATTGTAGTGATTGCAAGCAAGATGCACTGTGAAAGCTGACGTGAAGATGATCTCATCCACAACATGTGTACACTATAATATCATTCTGATTGCATAAGCATCTAAGCAGATATTATTACTCAACTTTAAGTGATTAACACTTAAGTAAAAAGAAATGGAAAGCACTCTAGGAAAACTGACTTAAGTATCATGCTCGAATATAAGATATAGAAACAAATACAAGTCACAGTTCACTGTCTGGGGACCCTAAATCTGGAAGGAAATGTAAACTATTCGGTGGGCCAGTGGTATCAGCTGCTGACACTGTGATTCTTTCAGGAGCACAGCCCTCTCTCATGGCAAGCCTTTCATAATAAACTCGGTAAAGATACTCCATAAGAAAACCACTGTAAGTATTACAGTGTCTAACACTGAGCAGGAGAAACGGAACAGAAGCAAAATAATTGAACATAACACAGGCTAAGTGGTAGTAATGATAAGGATGGATTATGTTAGGGACAAGTGAGCATCAATTTACTAATGAAAATAATAGTAATATTTAACAACTATAATTTTAAATTATTAATAACAACAAAAATAAGATACTAATGGTTGTTGTGTTCTAGAAACTCATCTGATTTCTGTTTCCTTTGTTCAGAATACAACAAATAAAATAAGAAGCTGATAGGTGTTTGGTATTAGAAAGCTTCCCTCCATTTGTTGAAAGTATTTGTTTTCCTCTCACATAATATATACTGATTTCTGTTTCCCCTCTCTCTATTTCTCCCAGTTTATCCCCATATCCATTCTCATCTGGTTTCATCTTTTTCTCTCTCTGATTATAAAAAAACAGGCTTCTAAGGGATACAAATAAAATAAAATAAAATAAAATAAAATAAAATAAAATAAAATAAAAATAAAATAAAATAAAAAATTAAGCCTAACAGGACAAACAAACAAAGAGTAGAAAAAGTCCAAGATAGAAGACAAAAATTATATATAGACACAGAGATTCACTCATTCACTCACCTAGGAATCCACAAAAACACTAACCTAGAAGCCATAATAAATATACACAAAATAATTGTAAAGAAGAGAGAACAAATTATCTATCTATCTATCTATCTATCTATCTATCTATCTATCTAATTAAAAAATAAAAAATAAGATTTTTTAAAAAAAGTAATATCCTGACATGCCATATGAGATAAAGAAACCATTGACTACCTTTTCAGTTGGTCATCTACTCTTGAATATATAGCATATCCTTAAGAGTAGTTTGTTTCTCCAGTGAGACTCATTTGGAGGTGTTTGTCAGTTGGAAATAGCTTATGAGTTAGGGATGCGGATTTGTGTCTACTTCTCTGTTCATCTCTAGGACACCATCTGGTACATATGTATGCAGACCCTGTGCATACTGCCTCAATCTCCATGAGTTCTTATGTGTGGTGATCCTAGTTATTTAGAAGGCATTGTTTTCTTGAGATCCTCTACCTCCTCTTTCTTTTACACTTTTCACGCCTCCTCATCTGTGGGGGTTCCTAAACTCCAAGGAGAAGGACTGGATGGAGACATCCCATTTTCTGCTCAGTATTCAGAGGTCTCTCACTCTGTAAGTTTTCTGACTGTACTTCTCTATATGTGTTCCCATCTGCTGTAGGAGAAAACTTCTCTGATGTTGGCTGAGCAGAGCACTGATCTGCTATCCTGGCTGGAGTCTCAGCAAATTTCTTTACATATCTTACCTTATTTAAACTCCAAGCAAAATGTATGGTAAAATTGTAATGATCTCCATTGTGCAAATAAAAAAATTATAGATCAAATGGTTTAAACAATTTAATCAAGATGCAAAATTAGAAAGTCTGAATTCAGAATTATCTTAAACTGACTAAAACTCAACTATTCCACTGTGGCCCATAGATATCTTTCATAAATCTAAAATAAACAATAAATGTGGATTGTAACTGAGCATCCAAACTCTCACTCCAGATAGGAATGTGACCCTGCTTCATTGTAAACAAGCTAGGCCCTTATTATGGTCCTGTATGTCTGTTCACAGATGCAAATACACATTTTAATGTTTTTAAATTGCCAAGCACAGGAGATTAAAAGTCTAAACTAAAATTAAATTTCCAGATGGTATCTATGAGCAGCAAATTAAAACCTAATGCATATATTATTTAATTTTTTAGAAATCTTCACATAGGAGGAGGCTTTGTGCCTCTTTCTAGACTAGAGAGCACTGGTTGTACCTCAGTGTAATCAGGCATGCAAGTGCAGGCCTCCCCACAAACATACTTAGCAGGATGCTTATGGGCTGCAGAGGCCAGGAATCACTTGCTATGACTGAGCAGTCAGTGTTGTCTCTCTTTCCCAAGGAAATCTCCACTAGCAATGAGGAGGAAGCCATTTTTTAAAGGGCAAATGTGGCAAGTGCTGCCATTGCTCTGCATCCTTACAATATTCAGTGTGCTTTGTTTGGCAGTTGACAGCTTGCTACAACTACTCATTGTAGTAAGTTGTATTTGTTTGATAAACAATTATAATGCACATTTATTTTTAATTACTATTTTTATTGGCTATTTTTATTTATTTAAATTTCAAATGTTATCCCCCTTCCCAGTTTCCCTTCCACAAATCTATCCTACTCCTTCTGCCTGTGTCAGGAGCCATAATGGGAAAAGCTAATAATTAGCAGATGATCAGCCTGAAATACTTGCCTTGATTATTATATAATCTGTGACAAGTGAGCCCTCATCCAGCAAGGCTGTGGGGGTCTTATTTTAGGAACAATTCTTGCTATTAATATGTGTTTCCTATTATTATTATTATTATTATTATTATTATTATTATTTAAACATATGTAACAATCACTAAGCAATAGCACACCCCTTTGGAGCAGATCCACGAAGATGTATTGTCTTGTAGTACTGTTATATAGACAAATAGATGACTTCTTAAGTCTTAATGATGATCATATAAGAATTCCTAAAATTATATCAATGATTATTAAGCTCTTAAAATGGGACTGCTATTAGGTCCCTCTCTGATAGTCAAAACTGCAATGAGAACTCTGCCAGTCTCCTGAGTGTCATCAGTTAATTGCCCTTAGACAGTAACCAGACTTTCGATTGCTCAGAGCACATTCCAAGAAGTTCTAAAACAATTAACCAAGGGTCACTAAAAGGAACCTCATGATTTATTATAGGTACTAGGACAGAAGAGAAAATATTGCCTGGGTTTATCTATACAAAACTTCACTAATTTCTTAGTTATAGTTTCAAACTTTCAGTGAACCTGTAGAGCTAGACAGGTGATGAATGTTTAGCTAGATAACTGCTCCTAATGGATACGCGTGTAAACATTCTCTGTTGTAAACTTCTATTTCAATTTATGATTTGAATTTTGGTATGAACTTGTGATGAACTTTGTAACATGTGACCATGTACACTGTAAGATTTATAAGTACTTAGGACAAAGAGATGAGAGTTAGTTAGAATAGTTAGATGTAGAATAGAGTTAGAGAGTTGGAATAGAAGATAGAATAGAGATATAATAGAGTTTTTCCTTTTCCCAGATAGAAATTTTTCTTTTCCCCCACTTAGGACCCTTCTGCTTTTCCTCTTAGATAGCTTCCATAGGGAACTTTTAACAACTTAGTAATAAATGCTATAACCACATCTCTAAGTGTCCTTTTCTTCCTGCGACCTCAGACTATGTAAATTAGAGCCCAGCAGCTCCTGCTGAGATAGTGCAAAGGCTATTTACTTAATCCTCTGCTGTTTTGGGATTGAGGTGCTAAGTGGCCAGAAACTGCAGTCTCTGGTCTCAGAGGATCAAACAGATAGCAGGTCAGCTACAGTAGCCTAGTAAGTAAACTGTAGTAACCTAGATAAGTAAGATTTTTTAAAACAGCAACCCTAATTATCTCATAAGACCAAAGTCTTACCACGAATCTTGTGAGGCCCAAGGCCTTAACCCGAATCTCATAAGACTAAGTCTTACCTCTCTTTCATCCTCTTCCACCCCCACCCTACACTGCCTCGAGAAGAACTGAGGAGGAGAAAAAAGAAGACTTCACCCACCTTCTCCACTCACACCTGGGCTGACCCTTGGCATCCCTGCTTCTATGAGGGTGCTCACCCACACACTGACCACCCTAGCTTTTCTCTATGCTGGGGCATCAAGCCTTCACAAGATCAAGGCTACCTTCCCTACCATTGATGCCAGGCATTATTTGGACAATTTTTGTCCGCTTTTGAAAAATACATATTCAGGTGATATATATTTATATTTTCCCATTTCTTTCCCACCCAGGAACCCCTTATCCCATCTCCCCTCTTTCTGCTTCTATGATGGTGTACCCCCCCACCTCCCTACCCTCAAATTTCCCCATATTGGGACATTCAGCTTTCACAGGACCAAAAGCCTCCTCTCCAACCTATGCCCATCAAGGCCATCCTCCCCTACATATACAGCTGGAGCCATGGGTTCCTCCCTATGTGCTCCCAGGAAGGTGATTTAGACTCTGGGAGCTCTGGTTGGTTGGTATTGTTTCTCTCCCCATGGGGCCTCAAACCCTTTCAGCTCCTTCAGTCTTCTCTCTAACTCTTCCATTGGGAGCCCCATGATCAGATCAATGGTTATCTGTGAGCATCCAGCTCTGTATATATCAGGCTCTGGCAGACCTCTAAGGAGACAGCTAGATCAGGCTCCTGTCAGTATGCACTTCCTGGCATCCACATCAGCATCTAACTTTGGTGACTGCACATGGGATGGCTACCCAGGTGGAACAGTCTCCAGATGACCCCTTCTTCAGTTTCTGTCCCACACTTTGTCTCCATATTTGCTCCCATGAGTATTTTGTTACTCCTTCTAAGAAGGACGGAAGCACCCAAACTTTGGTCTTCCTTCTTCATGAGCTTCATGTGGTCTTTGAGTTTTATCATGTGTATTGCAAGTTTTTGGGCTAATATCCAATTGTCAGTGAGTGCATACCATGTGTGTTCTTTTGTGATTGGGTTACCTCACTCCAGTTCAGTTCAGCAATTTATGTACTGTGGACCTTAACTCTTAAATAGATGAACAGTTTGTACATATTTTCTATCATTGAAGGGTTGTCTCTTCACTCTATACTGTTTCCATTCATTATTGAATCCTCTTAGGTTGTTAAAAATCTCACTTGTCAATTCAGGAATCTGTTTAGAGGGAAGAGATAGCTCCCACCAAACCTGATGACCAGAGATGGTTTAGTTTTTTTGTAACTATTTTGCCTTACATATTGCCTAACCTGTCTCAGCTCTCCCTCCCATTATTCTTGCTACATCTTTAGTGGCTACTAATTATTCTCCTCTTCTTTGAGAACAACTTTCTGACTTTTTATTTCTCCTGTTATATCTATATTTCCACAAATGACAAAGTATTTTTATTTTAATAAATGACTTTATTTGTACATACATATTTCCTTTTCTCAATTCATTCACTTAGCAACATATATCTTGTTTATTTCTGTATATTTGCTATTGCAACCAACACTGTAGTGAACATGAAGAGACAGGTATCTTTTTGATATAAGTGTTCCTCTACTTTACGTGTGACAGGAAGAAAGATGATGGCTCACATGGTTGTTTTTAGCAAATTTCACTTTTGAAGGAATATTTATTGTTTGCCAGAGTGACTGTGATAACGTATTTATTTACATATTTATTTGGAAAGTGAACATTTTCAATTTTATTCTAAAACGGAAAAAAAAAACATTTAGAACTTTTTAAAAGTAGTACTTTACAGGCTTTTACTTTTACATAAAAATTGAGGAGAAACTACATTTTATGTATGAGTCTTCAATCGTCCCCCAGTCCAGGTACCCACACAGTTTGATCTGTTCTTAGTATACAGGCAAATTTATTATAGCTGATGAGTTCATATCTTTATCAGTGTTAAAATTTGCATTATAGTTCACCCATTGCTTTGCACTTTATATTAATGTGAGGAACTACATCACCTGTCTACAGTCACAGCACCACACAGATGATCACTATCTGGGATGAATTTACTCAGACTTTTATCAATATTAATTAATCACTCATTAAAAATTTAGTACTTAATCCTTTCCAATCTGCCTTTTAATTTAATTTAATTTTTAAAAATCTTAATTTTAATTTATAATCTTAAAAATAGCTTTGCATTAAAATATAATGACACCCTGAGTGTATCAGAATTTAGATATATTCTCAAATAAATTTCCAGTTTTAAAAATGTCTGAAAATTCTTTAGTAATGATTAATGTTTTAGGAGATGAAAATGTTACTTAAAGTTTAATATATTGTATAAATATATAAAAAATAAACATGACTGTACACAGAAATATTTTCTATCAATTTAAAACAAAAGAAAAAGCACAGGTTTTTATGGACATTATTGAGTAATAATTTTCTAGGAAGTCATACACATTAAGAGGAAAAAAAAATTCACTAATTCTAATGTTATCTGCCTGTGTGCCACAGCCATGTCACTCTTACAGTAGTTTATGGGGTAGCACGGTTTCTTGGTTGAGGGTCGAGATTATTTGTTCTGTATACAAAAGTTCATGAGATTAAAATGACCACTAAGCTATTTGGGGAGTTTGGGCTCCTGGCGCTGGACATTTCAAAAGGCACAAGAAATTTTCTCCCATTTCCAGAGAGATCTCATTAACCTTTGTTATGTTTGAAGCCAACATTGTAAGAACCTCTAGTCATTGCATCTCCCTGTCAGTGTCTTTACATTATAAAACCCAATTCTACATCATGGAAGTTTCTAAATAACATGTTTTTTTACATTGCATACAGAGTCCTGGACAACTTGTGTAAGGCTTTGTGACAGAGACTTAAATTTTAGACATTTATTTGAACTGAATGTATTTGTTAAATTGTTTAGGGAGATTATTACACAAGTCTAGCCATTAGGAACTTTTAAGCTGATGTGTTTGATAGTTTTGTGTAATGATTTATTCTCCCTCTAGTGTTTCCTTACTGTTTTTTTTCTTTTTTTTTTGTTGATGTCTTCCTTTATTGTTGTATTTTTTTGTTTTTTTTTTTATTGTTGTTGTTTATTTTTTAGATATTAGGATCAAACCTAGAACTTCACACACATTGGATGATGAATTGACTTTGTAAAGTTCCTTTTATTCTTTACTACCTTGAAATAACATTACAGATATCTCATTATCAATACTTTCATAATTTCCAGATGATAGTGTTATAGGAAAATTAACATCATCATCATCATTAACAACAACAACAACAACAACAACAACAACAACAACAACAAAATTAGCACCTAACAAAAAGAAACAGCCCATATGTTCAAATTAAGGTCAATATGAATAATCAAGTCTCCTAATTTGCATTGCTGTATCAAAAGTTTCTCATGACTTTTCTTAAACATTAATAAACAGGATAAATGGCAGCCACCATATTCATTCTGTACCTAGGATATACTGGAAATTTTCAAATAATACTAGAAATTCAGTGCTGTTCATAGGATCGGCAGTGCTATCAGACTCTTTAGGAAATAAGAACTATGACCCAGGATACCAGAACCAGGAAGCACTAGCCTATATTCTTGCTAAATATGCTTATTAATTAAAGGCACCATGTTTACATGAAAATGTGACCTTTTACAATGGTATTTTCCCAAGCATTCTACAGTCACTTCTTCTGAGTTGAAACTTACCCTCCTGGAGAGAGAATGAGGGCTCATAAGTCCCCATAAGACTCCAAGTTTAAGAATCAGACATAGCCGAGGAAGATCAAAATCCTTAGAAAGTTCATGGGTCCTGCACAATGTATCACCCACTGCTGGAGAGCTGAGAGCCTCTCTTAAAAGTAACACCTCTTCTGCTCTCCCACAAGTGACTGACTAGTTTCCTTAAAACCAGCCTCGGGTAGGATCTATGCTTTGTCCTGTTGCTGGTGCCCTGTCTAGGTGAACAGACCCTTATTCACATCCCCCTAGGACAAGTCATAAAACAAGACTCTATTGTACAGTTCAACCTACAGATTCTTTGTCCACAAGGCACATCTGAGTTTTCTATAAACAACCTCAGGATATTTCCTTTTTATATATTTAATTTTAAAATGGAGAACAAAGCACTAGATACAGGCCTTAAGCCAAGATATAATTCTGAACATAATGTTGGGTTTCCAGCCTACGGCTGCACTTTGCAATTTGCAAACTACTTTGAACTGCACAGAGTAACATTTATGAGGAGATTTATTAAAATTACGCTTACTTTTAAAATTCTCAGAAGGAAATTTCTGTTCCTAACCTGCTCAGGAAAGGATTAGCAGTGTTAATATGCAAAATGATTATAACTACTTCAATTAAGTAACCACTTGACCCTTACTTTATGTTCCTGTGAATATTGAACAATATTTGAAATTAGTCTTTGTAGAAGTAAAAATTGAAGACACGGGATTCTATAGATCACCCAGAAAAGATGGAAGAGAGACAAAAATGTAGAACTTGGCAGAGAAATTGGAAAGATGTTCAGAATTGAAGCATCTTAGGAGCTTAGGGTACAACTTGAGAACATGTCTTTAAATTTAGCAATTGGTAGCTTCAGAAAACAAACTACAAAACATTAACAAGAACAAAATCCAACCCACTGATGCAAAGGTTTCAAGACTTAATTCCATTAAATACACTAGAGAATCCATAGAAAAACAGTCATGATTATGATGTCTACCAAACAGGGAACAAAAGGTGTAGGGTGTTGGAGCATCAGGAGCTGCTGGGAAATGCTTTGTAGCAAGGAGAGCAAAACTTACAACGCATCTTTGTAGGAAGGAGAAAGATGAGTTAACCACTTGGATGGTGTCTTAGTTTAGTTTCTACTGCTGTGATAAAGCACCCTAACTGAATGTAACATGGGGAAGAAGAGGTTTATTTGGCTTAAATCCCAAGTTACATTCTATCATGTGGGGAAGACAGGCCCATTTGTTATTCCACACAGAATTAACTCTGATCAAGAAGTTCAATTAATAGCCAAGATGCACTGCAAGAACCAGGAAGTATGCTGCTTACAGATAAGCTCAGTTATACCCATCTAGCTTTCTTACACAGCTTAGGGAATTGTGCTGCCCACAGTAGGCTGATATCTCCTTCATCAGTTAATCAAGACAGTACCTCAAAAAATATTCACAGGCTAATCTGATCTAGAAAATATCTTCAGTTAAGATTCTTTTTCTATTTAATTTCAGGTTGTATTATATTGACAGTGAAAGCTATTTAGGATATGTAAAAAAAAAAAAAAAAAAAAAAAAAAAAAAAAAAGTACCACATGGGATTGGAGCTACTGCTAAAGAGTCAAGTATTCATTCCTCTTCTCTCTGTGCTGCTAGAATTTTTCAGTGGGCTAAATATTCTTGTAGGTAGATAAAATTGCTTAATTCCATGTTAGCAGTACATGTATTACTCCATTGGCTCCAGACTTGACCATGTAACTGTGTAAGTCAATGTGAACAATGTGAACTAGGAAATGTTCTCTGTCCATACAGACCCATTCAAAACTAATGGGTTTATGTCAGGTTTCCCTTTTCTCGTGTCTCAAGAGACAGCATGTTTTATGCCATGGTTACTTAAAGAATAGGAAGACATGTGGGTCAGAGCTAAGCAAAGGTGTGTAGAGTTTAAAAGAAACAAATGTGAGAAGGCGCCAGCATGTATTATAAGTGATTGAAAAATATTATAAGCCATTAGGACTGATAACATATATGCAAAGATATTTAAAGGTAAAGAAACATGCAATATATGTTATATTGCAATATATAATAATATAATAATTCTTTTTTTTTTCACATGGAAAATGTTAGCATTTAATGAACACCTGGAGTGGCTTTTAAGCCACCAGCACACAGGCACCTCCAACACCCTTAATCTTCTCTTCAGCTCTTCTGTGAAGAATTTGGCCTTCAAGATGACAGGTTGCTTAGGGAGCTTTCCCTTGCCCAGAACTTTGTAGTAGCCTGATCGAACAACATCAATGATGGGAGCAGCCCCAGTCTTGTTTTTGGCTGCGTTGACCCGTGTCTGCTCGCTGACCAACGTCCATAATTTATCCAGGTTGACAGTTGGGCAGAAGCTGGGTTCCTCTTCAAGTGGTAATGCCTCATACCAGCTTTCCCGAAGTAACCCGGATGATATTTGTCAAAGTTGATCCTGTGGTGGTGCATGCCTCCAGAATTCCCGTGGCCTCCTGGGTGCTTTCGGTGCTTACCAATGTGGCCGTGGCCGTGGCTCACGTGGCCCCGGAGTTTCCGGGTCTTCCTCAGTTGGGATGGCATGGCGGTGGCAGAAAGGAAAGAGGGAGGAGCTAATATAATAATTCTTATATTATTATATAATATAGTTTACATCGCATAAAACATACTGTCAAATGTGGTCAGGATTATAGTTCTTAGCAGAGAGGTTAGTGTGTTTTATGACTTCCGAAAGAAAGAAAGAAAGAAAGAAAGAAAGAAAGAAAGAAAGAAAGAAAGAAAGAA
>JANHMN010000001.1:172971922-172991910 GCA_030674055.1 Rhabdomys pumilio | reverse complement strand
CTCTCTCTCTCTCTCTCTCTCTCTCTCTCTCTCTCTCTCTCTCTCTCCTTTTGTTTTATTTTCCCTTTCCCTTCCTCCTTTAAGCCCATGTCCTCTCTCAAATCTCCTCTCCTCACTTGTGCCCATGCCCCTGTACTTTCACTGGGACAACGGGGTCAGAATATCTATTCCCCTTAGCTACACTGAAGAGTCCATTAGATGCCACAAGTCTGAGGCACCTGCTGATATGCAGCAAGGCATTTCCCCAGCACTTCAAAACCCACCATTCATTCTATTTCTGTATGTGTATCAGCACCTTCCATGCATAATTGTCAGTTCTAAAAGCAATCTGTCAGGTCTTTCTGTGTCACTTGTTTCCTGGACAATGCCCACACATCCACAGACATTTCCGACTCAGTGCTGAGAATTTTTTTTTTTTTTTTTTTGGTTTATTGAGACAGGGTTTCTCTGTATAACCCTAGCTGGCCTGGAACTCACAGAACTCACTCTGTAGACCAAGCTGACCTTGAACTCAGAAATCTGCCTGCCTCTGCCTCCCAACTGCTGGAATTAAAGGCATGAGCCACCACTGCCCAGCTAGTGCTGAGATTTTAAAGGGGGTGGTGGAGTGCTGATGATGACTGTTTTTCACAATAGAGCTGGTCCAGGTTACTCTCACATGTAACCTCACCCAGCTTCAGGGCCTCAACAGTGCCTGCTCCTAAGGCCTTACATGTCCATGGTAATTCACAGTTATTTTAATACACAGCCCATAGTTATAAAGTCCACTACCAAAGCCTCACATATTCCTCTACCAAGGACAAGCTATGCTGTTTTAAGCTTCTCTTTCTTGGCCATCAACTTAATACTGTAGAAGAAAGCTAGGACTTCATTCTAAAAAGTGAGGGTAAATTTCAGTCTAGTCTTCACCAGCTATGTTTGCTGTGCATCTGGTCATATAACCACTTTTAACCCGGACTTCTCATGTATGTAAAAACAACATACTAGTTAGTAGTTCACATGAGATTCTGAGCTTCTGGCATGGTTCTTATGGTAACATGCAAAGGTTAGCATGGAGTCAATAGGATGCCCATTATGCTCTACATTTTATTAAAGTTATACATGATCACACTGTAAGTATGATGGTTATGACAATGGTGAAAATCAAAACACATACATGCTTATGTGTGTTTGAAATGGTCTCCTGGAGTTCATCTCACCATTTTTTTTTCAAAATCAGGATACATTGAATTCCCAATTATCCTTCTCTGCCAAGGATGAAAGAAAATTAAATAGACTTATAATCGATGTTAAGTTCCTTCTTTCAACATGACACTAGTCCCAGAGTAGCACCTGCTCCAATGTCCTCTGGTATTAAGAATGTATTTTCTCAGCCCGAGTCATGAGTCTGCATGGGTCACTAAGAGCGTTTCACTGTTCTTGTCTTCATGTCTAGCTACTCTAGACTCTGGGGTCCTTTACAATGGATGTTTTGTCACAAAGTAGTCTGAAAGCAGAGGCTCTCCTTCCATTCTTATTGGGGATTAGAACACACCCTCAGTCTTCATAGCCACAACCAATCTTTTATCCCTGCTGGTTGCAACTTGTTTTAGTATGTGAGGAGGCATCTTCTCTCGTGTCACTTTTCTTTCAGAGCAGTGAGACTCTCTGAACTTCATTATGAATTTGTCAGTTGGAAAAAAATAGAATTAGAAGATATATTGCATAGGTCAAAGAGACCCCAGCCTTCTTCACTCTGAGTTTAGACATGAGCAAATGCATACATGCAACTGCATGTCTGTTTGGAAGATGATATATATTAAAAAAATGAAGTTATGCTCACTTCCCTGTTTTTGATATGTTTATGCTGTAAAGAACTGGTGTGTGGATTTGCCAACACTCTCCCCTCAGCAACTCCTTGTAGGTTCCTGTCCTTCTGGCCTATTTTTCCAAGTATTGTCTCATGTCAGGGTGATGAGTGCAGGAGGACAACAGCATCCTATCTCCTCCCCTGTCCTTGCCTCCTCACTGTGCTTATGACACTGTCCAAGAAATAGTAGATCTTGCCTGATTCTTCTGATGGTAAAACTTAGATTTCCAAGATATCTTGGAGCAGACCCTAAATACAAAAGTGAACTGGTCTTGCTGATAACATCATCTGTCTTCTTCAAACTCAAGTACTTAATGACTAGGACTCTCTTCTCTAATCAGCTGCCCACATTTTCCTGGAAAGTACTATTTATGACCTTTATTCAGGAGATTTCTGGAGTTTTCTGCTTCTTTACCTCCTTTCCTCCAGTTTCCTGGCCTTAACTGCCTGCTGAGTCCACTTAGGGAAAAGTCTATTTCTTGGCATTGACTCTCTAAGCGCAGTTATTTTCTGTTTCACTCAATCTATGTCTGTCGGGTTGAAATCACAACATTCACCTCTTAATGGAAAGTCATTATTGAGGTTGATTTGTCATGAACCGCCCACCAGAGAACTGAAGAAAACAGTTTGAATATGCTTCAAACATCCTGTACATATTATCTTCAGGAAAGAAGCCCCAGTGTGGTATATTTCTGGAATATTATGATCACAGAAGAGAATAAACTAGAAAAGGTATAATTGTTTCTAAAAGCACCCAGAAATGGAAATAGCACCTGGGGTTTGGGTGTGGTGGTGCAAATATTAGAGGATAGAATTTGTCAGGAGACAAAACACAATGATCACTACCACACAGAAAGGTCAGGTACCTTCCAGGAAGAAAAGTTAAAAAGAGCTGAGGTCAAGGCTAGTAGGGACCACAGTTTAAACATAGATGTGTGGACCTGGGTAATTGTTCTATGGAAATGAGGCACAGTGGTGAACACAGTCAGCCTCTTTGAAAGCCTTCAGACTAGGTACATTCAGAATCAAGTAGTGATCCCCGACTTTTGACTTTATGTGATTGTGATGCCATCACATCCATCACTACAACTGTGTAGATGCAATTTAGTTAGTTAGCAGTCTTACCCCAGGATACTTTCTACCACTGTTCCCTCACTCTATATGTGTGGGAAGATCTGGGGCAAACTAGATGCCAGAGTCCTGTAGCTATAACCTGGAACTTTTCACTACAGTATCTCTGGGATATTGAGCCAGGTCCTTACTCTTTGCAAGTTGGTAGTAATAGTCTTGTTTTCAAAGTGCTCATTGTTTGTTAATACCTTGCACTGTACCAGTGTTAGTTTTCTTGGTGTCTTATGAGTTTCCTTTTTGCCCTGGCAATTAATTAATAGATGAGCTCCTCCTGATTTCTGTCATTGTACATTGAATGTAAGTCTCTTATCTTCCCCTTTTCCAGTCAGGTGGGGAAAAGACAGAATGAACTTCCTGGCACTTGTGGTGGTCTTCGCTGGACCCAGGCCTGTAGCTGAACATCAAGTGGCCAGGCCATTTGGCATGCTGATGATCTCTGTAGAGACAGGGAAGGCTGCCACTGTGATATAAATATCCAAGACACCCTATGCATGTGATTTCCTTCTCTTTTAATTGGTAGTTTGTAGTCTACTGCACAATCAGCCTTTCCTCCTCTGACTCAATTAGTTCCTGCAAATGTGCTGGGTGCCTCTCAGCTCTATAATTATCACTTAGTGTCAAAAATTGCAAAGTGGAAAGAAGAAAACCCGAACCATATGACTTGGAGGTGAATATCAGTCTCAGAGTAGAATATTTTCCAAGCTGGAGGCATCCTATTTTTGATTCTGCTGAGAATTCACTTTAGAGGGACCCTGTGAAGCTACACCTTTATAGTCTGAGATTTCAAGAGCTTACTTGATCAATCATGAGGACCAACTGAGCCTCAGTTACTTCATCTATAGAATGGGACTCTATCACACTTAATTTAAGACTTGGGTAACCGAGAATAAAGATTCAGGAGCCAGGCATACCACTCTGTGAACAGCAAAAATCGAAGTGATACAGTAGACAGAACAGAACATTGTTATTTTATTTGATGAAAAGTTTTTAGTTGAAAGAATAGGAAGCAAATTTGTCATATTACCCAGACGCTGTCAACGATCAAGCTCACTGGCACTTCTCAGAACAAAGCATTCTAGTTTACATTGTAATCTACATTGGTTTTGTCAAATTAACCAACTAACAGAGGATATGGTTAATCTAGCCTGTGTATATGCTGGGTTTTAGGTCCAGATTGTTGGGATCTAGATTTACCTCTGCTTTGTTTAGCTGTGTGCTATGTCTATAATTCAACCTTCTGAAGCCCAGTTGATATTCCAGCACAATAAGCATTTAAATAACGTTCATTCATTCCCCACTGAAATCTTCACTATTGTGAAGCCTTATTAGACTAAATGGTCAATATATTCATTAGCAAGATTCAAGCAGGAGCTCCAAGAAAGAAGCCCATACTCAGATAACTGCAGCAAAATCCAACATCCCTCCCATACTACTGTAATTATTAAAATCACAAAGGTAATGGGATCTCGTAACAGGGCCAGTGCCCAGGCATTACTGGAGGGACAGCAGTCTGAATGCTCTTCTAGACAAAAACTTCAGTTACAATTAGATGTCACTACTGTACTTAGGACAAAGGAAAAATGATCAGAGAAGACTAATTAGGATGAATTATGACCCCTCTCCAAGTCTGCACTTGGTGTCTCAGCTGCATGCAAACGGATGACAAAAGCTGAGGAAATAACTACCTGCCATCTGTCTAAAAATTCTAAGCAGGAGCAAAAAGTGCTCGGAGGGCAAGCTAGTCAATGATTAATTAAAATCTTAAAAGTATAGCTCACTAGTCAATTTCTTAGTATGTTCAATGGGAAGAAGGTCATAAAGGAACAAGCCAGAAACTGGTGTTTCTCAGTTCCAGTATAGCATTCTGGTAAGGCAATAAAGACATTAAATGATACAATGGCTCTGATTTTGAGCCCTATCACCACCCTTTCCACTCCAGCTACGCTAGCCATCTTCTGAGACTATTCTCTCAACATCTATCAAACAGGAGAAAGTAAAATAAATAACACCACTACTGCCATATCCAGCCTTATCCTGTAGTATCCCCCACTCAATACAGAGTCAGAAGCTTCCTTTCCAAATCTTTCCTTTTACCGGCACCCATCTCACCATGTGACATTGCTAACTGCATAGCCCTCCAGTCTCTCCCAACCTAAGTGCAATGCACACCAGTTCTCCTTTTTGGTACCCTCTTCTTGTAAGATGAGTTTGCACATGCTGACCACCTGGCACATACCCACTCAGATCCTACTCCCGTAGCTCAAGTTCTGATCTCACATTTTTGGTCATCAGCTCCTCACCTGTCACCTCATCTCTTGCTTCCACCTTTATATACCATCACTGATGTCTGCTTCAAAGATATCAGCTGTAAACTACAACATCAAGCAGGAAATTCCCTGCTCTAAACACTCATTTATGCCATTTGTTATAGTTATTTTCAAATTTCATACACACAGCATAAACTTTAAATTGCATACCTTGCGTCATACTTTTAAAAATGTAGCAGGTTAAAGGTGGAAGGTGGAAAAGATTCTCTAATAGATAACTTGCTTATCGCACATAGTTGTCCATGGTTCACCTTGGAGAGCTCAGAAAGTATTTTAAAATACATGATTCACAGTCCCATGCTGACTTTCCTTTCTCCACCAGATTCAGCCTCCAAGAACTAAGGGCCAAGGTATTGTTATGTGTTCAACTGATTACAACACCATCTTCTCAGGTTTTAATGGGCTTTCTAGTTCATAAGGCATTTGTGCATGGCTTATCCAGATATTTAGCATATAGCTATTAAATATCACTTTTGCAAAAAGCATCAAATCTGGGTATGGTGGCAGAAGCATTTAACTCTACCACTCAGGAGTCAGAGGAAGGCAGATCTCTGTGAGTTCAAGGCCAGTCTGGTCTATAGAGCAAGTTCCAGGATAGCCAGGGCTACACAGAGAAACTCTATTTAAAACAAAACATGCCAAGTCATGTATTTATTACCCAACTGATAAAAGACACTTTCCTTATTCTTTTTCATGTAACCAATAAGTCCATATGGTGGGTGCATAAATACTAGTTAGATGCATGTACTATAGGCAACTAGACAAAAATGGTTACCTGTAAGCAATTTAACTCAGCTCAATCTGTATATAAAAACAAATTCCACTGGATTCAAGCCAACATTACTTAAAGGAGATGAAAAGTTACATTCTGAATATATACAGCCCTGGGAAGCAAATAAGAGAAGGGTACACTGGAGCCCCAAAGAAGCTTGAGAAGTAGAGCTGATACATGCTAATTTGTGATGGACTCCAGTATTCCAGAAGCAAACATACAAGTATAATTTAGAAACATTTCGGAATCACATAAAACAAGCATATGACCTTTAGGAAGACCAAGTGACAAATGAGGAAGCAACCAATTCAAACATTCTGGACTGGTAACAGATGCTCCAGAAACAATCATGTGGGAGGAGAGATGGCTGCATCTGGGCACAGCGTTGGTCCATCTCACACTACAAGGAGACAGCATGACTCCAGCAGCCTATCACAACCATGGCACAGTTCTGTCAAGTAGTTAATGCCCAAGCAGTCTCTCCATTTTCCTGGAACTATGCTAACCTAGGAATCCTCTATGAACCTTCAAAGATTATTTTTTGCATTACCATGGTCCTGTTGTATATTCATCCAAGAAGAGAAGCCAGAACACATACAGAGTCTCCTTTGTACTATTTAGTTCAAACTTTCCCTGAACTGAAGGGAAAATAGAATTGTATGAAAGACAGAGATCAAAACAGACCGAATGAGATAACACTACTGAAGTAACGGGAGGAAGCATGAGATGTGATACAGCCATAATTAGTAGCTAGTGTGCTTTTGTTACTTGCTGCCTGTGTGTGACACTCTATGCTACTAACTTCACAGACATGATTCATGCCATCATTACAGCTTTTAAAAATAGGTATTATTCTCTTTACTTTACAGAAAATAAGTCACACGACACTAAGTGATTTGCCTTAGGTCATTCAAAGAATATTATAAAGCAAGGATCCTATAAATCTTCCAAGCTTTAGCCATGGAATTCTTCTGTGTACCTATCTCTGTGGTCCAATGAGGCAAAGCTAGCCTTCAAAACACAGGAGGCTATTAAACACCCCTGTCTCCAGGAGAAGAATGGGATGAGGATTGAGGACAGAGACATTGTAGCAGAGAGTCTCCAGAGAATGAAAAGATGTGCAGCAAAGAGAAGGAAGACACCTGTCTCATTCTAGGTAGAAAGAAGCAGAAAACAAGTACCCCATTGACTGTGGTTTGAATTTGTGCTTTGGTCCCCAAAAGTGCATTGTTAGCTTTGCCTTCAAAATTGAAGATTTGACGTGACTGAAATTTTAAGAGGCAAGAGATTGTAGGGGGTAATTATGAAACTGGGATTCACTCTTAGATGATATTAATGTAGTTCTCACAGGACTAAGCCATTTCCATTGGTCTTCTGCTTATATTTCATCATTTTAGCTTTCTTTTCCATGTGCTCCTGCCATATGATGCTTCTCCATAATGACCTGAGTAATGGTGAGTAAATTCTGGTACCCTACTCTCACATCTTCAGAACGTTATGCTAAATAAATCCCTTTCATTTACAAATTACTCAGCCTCAATAATTTTACCATACAAATACAAAATGGACTAAGGTGTTCCATTTGGACAAATAAGGGGGAATAACAGCTTTGCCATCTTCCATTCTATATCATCTATGATTTTCACAATTATTACATAGAACTTTTCATTTACTAGAATCCCCAAACTGCAGACATAGAAGAAAAGCGTGTGATGTCATGCTAGCATAGTCTCAATAGCAAAGGAGATGGTAGGTGTGGTACTTACTGTACAATTGGTGAAGATCCATGACAAAAGAAAAAGGAAGATTACTATAGTAGGTGGTCCTAGAGATACAAGGGCATCATACAGGACACAGAAGCAAAGGCGAGTATGGTGGTAGTCATTGACATGGTTGTGATGCGATGATGATCAGACTTTTTAATTTATGATACAACAAGGATAAACGGACCAAGTATGTGAAATTGAGTGTCTCTGAGTAAGAAGTGACAAATCTGAAATTTCTGGAAATATGTATCAATAGGTTTTCATTTCTACACATAGGCTCACGAGGACAGAGGAAGAGTGGTTTCACTTGTACATATTATTTATAAGACTTCATGTCAGCAAGTCTTTGATTACAGACACAAGCGCGCACACACAAATCCAAAAGTGTCCACTTTTTCATATTAGAAATTTGATGCTAAAAGAGATCATCGGGTCTATGATTCAGAAGTTCGTTACATCATGGCCAGCACTCAGACGATGTCTAGCTTACTTTAATGTGTCATCAGTCCATTTAATTTCAATTCTTTTCTAAGCAAGAGAAAGGACTGAATCCCATGACTGTTTGATACCTTGAGCCTCACTGACTTCATTCTTGGCATTACATGAGAGTTTCAATCAGAGACCAAACTCTGTGTGTGTGTGTGTGTGTGTGTGTGTGTGTGTGTGTGTGTGTGTGTGTGTGTGAAGTAGGAGCGGCTGTCAGTCATACACATTAAACTGTATTCCACTAGTAAGGGCATGGTAAATAACCTAGAGATGTGACCTTTGTATTTTAGCACCTTGAAAGAACACTCAAAATTCACTGGCTGCTTGTGAAGGTTTGAATGAGAAAGATCCATATAGGCTTCTATGTTTGAGTACTTGGTCCCTAGTTGGTAGAACTGTTTGGGAAGGATTAGGGGCATGGCCTTGTGTATCACTGAGTTTGTCTTTGAGGGTCCAATAGGCTCGTGCCATTCCCACTATGCACTCTCTGTTTCTTGTTTGTGGTTTGAGATATGAGCTTACAACTGGTCCTGCTACTGTGCCTTCACACTGTCATCATGGACACTTAACTTCTGAAACTAAAGGTTCAAAATGAACATTACCTTGTAGATATTTCCTAAGTCGTGATGTTTTATCACAGCAATAGAACATTACTTAATATACTGCTCATAAGAAAATGTAGGTGGTATAATTGTATTATACAGGTTGAGGGGGCTGTGATGGAAATACTGTTTAGAATGTACTTTTTCCCACTTCTTCCATTGTCCAAAGTGCTTACATACCACAGGTTACCAGCTTCCTATGTGCAAATAGACAAGCAGGAAAGCATGGGTCTCTGTCACTGGTCAACTTGAGAATCACAAGAATCATGCAATAGAACAAAGGGTCAATTGGAAAATATCACTTGCCAATGACTCTGGAAAATTTTGAAGGTGCACGGTAGATTCTCCTGAACTGTCAAGAATGAATACACTGGCAATTGTCCTTGCTTCCAGGACCTTTCCACGCCATAGATTTTTGATTGTATTTGTTTGCTTGTTTTCTTTTGCTTTTATTTTTTTAAATCATTTGTCTGTTCCCTTTCTTTGGATCATGTTGATATTGAATATTATTTGAAACGTCTGTTTGACTATATAACATTTAGAACGAACCATCACAATGGGCACCCTCACTCCTCTTAGGAGATTTGTTCTGAGGAAACAGGTTAAGGAGAGAAAGGGATAGTAGTGGGGTGTTATTGTTTTGTTGTTGTTGTTGTTGTTGTTGTTGTTGTTATTGTTGTTTCTTAAAGCTGTCCCAAAGATCCTACTCCAAAGAACCCTTCCTTTTTCAAAGGATAAGGTTGTACATGTGCCTCTGTGGGCATTCAGTGTTCTGAGGCTAGAGGGTTTTTTTGTTTGTTTGTTTGTTTGTTTGTTTTTGTTTTTTGTTTTTTGTTTTTTTCCCCAGGTTTCTCTTCCTCTTTTGCCTGTGAGGAATTTTGGGGTACAGAATTAAAATGATGCCTTTGCCAATGAACAAGTCACTCAGTTGGTTCACCATAGGATTTGGTTCCAGTATTTGCATGGTTGTTTTGTTTCTAGCTAGAGCAGCATTGGGGAGACACAGCAATAGGCATGTTATCTAACAGAAAAAAATAGAGGCCTAACACATGAGGAAAAATAAGGGCAAGCATGAGGTAAACATAAAATAACTATATGCTGTCATTTGTCTTACAGATGCATTGGAGTTAGTTACTAGTTGTTATTACTTCATTTTAGGGTTTCTTCAAAGATACCTTAATATTATCCCCAACCTTCACAAAATGGTACTTTTCTAGGCACCCATGAAAGCTATAACATTCCATAGCCATTTTCAGGTCTGGGGCTCAACATGCATGAGAGGTTTATATGTGGGAGAGTAGAATTACTTTTTTTTTATTACTATATAATAAATGTCAAACTTTCTTTTATGCTAAGGAGAAAATTTTAGAAAAAGAAATAAAGAAATTCAAAATTGCATTCTCTGGAAGTAAATGGCTGCTGATTATGAGAACAAACGAACAGAAATACAATATAAACACACCTAGGTTCCTTTTGCTGTTGTTTATTCAGGGAGGCAACTTATCAGAAAAAATTCTCATCTATCAAGGATTTGAATTCCCGAGCTTCACTCATTATCAGAATGACCTCCGGAACACTACTCAATTACTTAAATTGTCTGGGACTCTCTCTATTCCCTTCTCTATAAATGAAAATGCCTTTATCTACCTCTCAGGGATATTGTGAAAGTTAAATCTAGGATATGTCGAAGATATTTCCCCAGGTCAGATTTTTCTTGAGGTTTTACTTAGTATTTTTGAGTGTATACATCTTTATTTTAGCATTTCAGTAGCCAAATAGACAATTAACCTCTGGTTTCTTTTCATTTCTGTTTCTTTTCTCTGTTTGTTTGCTTGTTTGTTTGTTTGTTTACAATACGATTTTTCCTTCATGAGATAAGAGATGTTTCCAGGCTTTATTTTATACATTTGCAGGCTTAATCCATGTGTAATCGTGTTTGCTGAGGAAGGAGCAAAGATAGTTATCTATTTTTCATTTGAATGGTTGAGATATACATCAGTTCATTGATTTTGTTCTATTCCAGGGAAACATTGCTATAATTATTAAAATTATATTTTATACCTCAAGCTTTATATTTTATTTTCTACATTTGTTTTAAACAATAATTTAAATACCCTTTCATTTTCTCGGCATTTGTCTACCATGTATTCTCCATTATTTCCAGAATATTTCTGTTTGTCCAATCCTATTCTGTTTCATGATGAATTTTAGAATGTAATATCTAAAATAAAGTATGAAAGCCTGTAAGACAAAGCTACTAGCAACACATGACACTGATGAAATACATCTCAAATAATTTCTTAGGAATTATCTGCATAATGAGACTTCCTTGACCCCCATGAGGGCTTGGTGTTCAAGTCTGAGAAGAGCTATAATCTAAGGGCCTTTGATTGACTCTGTGAGCATATGCTTACTTAATATATGTATGACTTGGTGTGGTGTACCTGCTATCATACAGCAGTTGACTTAAACACAAGACAGAAAATATTAATAGATAGTGCTGTGATTTCCTGAGCAATTACAATGAGCCAGGCACAGAGTGAGCATGAACAAGTCAGTGGTGGTGATGGTGTAGACTTTGATATTGCAACCTACGCTCAGATACTGCTGGGTTTTTGTACCATTTTGCCCTTTAAAGTCTATAGTGTATTTTTGTGACTAATGAGAACTCCAAGTGACAACAATTAGTGAGAACCCCACAGTAAACTCTCCCTGCCACAAGAACTTTACAAGCATCAATGATATCTCTCACAGAATTCACTGGAGTTGATAGGCAAATAAAGCCTTATCCATTCAATAACTGAGATTCATGTAACAGTCTAGTGCAAAGCCAAGGTTGTACTGAATTTCTCCAACCTCATAGTTTATACTATGACCCAGTGTATGACCTACCTAACTTGTGTTCCCCACAGACTTTATCCAAAAAGACATTCCTGCTTGCAGCGAGGTTGTGCTACACATAGGCATCATTACTGAGATATTTTCTGTGATACTTAGCCTGAGTGTTGTCTTTGCTTGTATTTTAAAATTCATTTCAAAATTATATTTACTATCCCTTGTGTGTGTGTGTGTGTGTGTGTGTGTGTGTGTGCGAGAGAGAGAGAGAGAGAGAGAGAGGGAGAGAGAGAGAGAGAGAGAGAGAGAGAGAGAGAGAGGCAGAGAGACAGAGACAGAGACACAGAGAGAAATAGACTACAACATACATTTGGAGGTTAGAGAACAAACATAGAATTGGTTCTTTCCTTCCATACATAAATGGGTTTGGGAATTCTAAGCAATCTCGCTAATCCTGTTTATAATTTTGAAAAATATTTGGACAATGTTTTAGCATTTATTAATTATATAAAGTAAGAAGTTTCGTCATAATCTTTGCATGCACATATGTAATGCAATTTGGTATTGTTTTTCCCTCTAGTTTAATACTTTTTGCTTCGTCCCTTTTTTCCAAATCCTCAAGGCCTCCTCTTTTATATTCATGTTCATTGTTTCCTGCTAGACTTCAAAGGTGAGAGAAAACACTCGATATTTATTTTTGTGGTATTACCTTATTTCATTTAAAAATGTTAAGCTAGAATCGATTCAATGGTTACAGAAGATAGCCATATGAATGGTCAAGCTGTATTTGTAGCTTGTGAGCTAGCTCACACCTGTACCTTATGTATTGCTCTGTGGGCTATGCTGGCACATCAGACATGGACATGAAAGATACTCTGAAGAACAATCATGAAAAGAAAGCCAGTTTGCTTATATGGCCTGAGCAATTGGGTAGCAATTCACTATCCAATGCTCTAATAGCATTAATTATAATTATAAATTATTTTATGTTTGCATAGTACTGCAGCTCACAAGCTATCTCCACCTTCTGAATTCTATTTAACCTCAGAATTACAATCTGTGAGGTAATTGGCTTTACTGCACTTTAGAATAAGACAACTGAGGCCAAGGAAGATATGACAGATGACTTTCTGCTAGATGGATACTGTTCTTTTAGGTCCATGTATCTGAGGAAACAGGTAGTAAACATGTGTTACCCAGAGCCTGGGAACCTGACTTGGATGTATCAGTGCTATCTAAGACAACCAAACCTTGTCTCAAAAAATAAAAGAGAAATAAAAGAAGCAGATTTGTTAGTTGATTATTTACTTTAATTGAATATGTAGAAAGGACCTACGTGTTTCAGAGCCCATGGGGTAATGTGACCAACCACAGTGGAATGTGGACAGCATGGATGAACGTCTTTTCCACATCTGTTTCTTTATATGACTATCACTTCTTCTCCCCATGTATCCATGGGATGGTGACGCTCAGCAGGAATCAATATGTTAATATGTACCTAATTTATGTTCCATTAAAAAGTAGTCTGAATTTCAAATTGTAGGAGAAAAATTCATGCAAAAGAGGGGAGCCCATTACAAACACTTTTGACTGAGCATGGTTTAAAATGTGTTATCTCAGCTTTGCAATGTATGGGCAATACAATTGCTTTCTGTGATCAAGGTGAAAAAAGCAAGATTTCAGGTGGTTATTATACCATAGATAAAACAACAACGGAATTCAACTTGTAAAGCAAGATATAAGCATTGTATAATGGAAACCATAAGACAGTCACTTAACTGAGGAAAATGAAATAAATTGTTTTAAAGATCACAAGCCTGATCTTCTGGGTGTTCACTCAGAAGCCATGAGCTCTGCAAATGAGGCTCTGATATTCACTGCACAAGCCCAGATGATTCAGCAGATATAGTGAATTTACAATCTGTCATGTTCGGATGGCCAGCCTGACTTCACAGTCATAAACAGAATTATGCCTAACAGCGCAAAGCGAATACCACAAACAATGAAACACACCATTACAAGACTATAGAACAAGACTGAGAATACTAATAATTATTTCCAGTGTGGTTGGGTATAAATAGGACTATCAGACATCAGCAACGATAACAGCCCTAGTGTTAGAAGACATATTAGATCTGAGCATACTCAAAATGTAGTAGGAAAAGAACAAGAAGAAATCATTCTTGATAGTAATAAATACCAGGTCTGTATATAGATGTAACATTTTTCTATGACAGTTATCAAATAATACAGCTCTTTAAATTTTCCATAAACATATATTCCAATATATTAATTTCATATGAAGTTTTTCAGTACATCAGGGAGGTTCTAAGTTGTCATATGTTGAGAAGCAATGTTTAATTCAAGCGATCCTTGCTTCTGGTGCAGACTTATTGAAAAGTTAGATGTTCACATTGGTGAGGCACAAACTTTCTCAGGCAGCCAAATGAGCAGTCATGAATGGAGTATCTTGAAAGTGAATAGAAGGCCAAGGCACGCAGAGTAAAGCTGACGTACATCACCTGTTAAGATTTTCCAGCTGCTATTACTGATTTTGTTTACATTTACTGCTATTCCTGGGAGAAGCTAAACAAACTTATTGTTGAGACAAATGCAAGCCTGACTGATCTATTTTGTGAAATGAGAAATAAACACCCTGGTTCCCCACACCATTACTCTTGGGTTTTGTTAAAGTGTTTGCATCAGGTAAATTCTCTAATGCTAATATTTGCCTACATGAATCCACTCTACTTCTCACATTCACAGGTGATTCTTCATTTCTTTAAATATTTGACAGCCAAATAAGTTGCGTCGGAGCCCTCTTAGGATCAAATGTGTGCTAACTCATTTCAGGAATGTAATGGAGTCTCTAGAGCAAAACTATGTAGATCCAAAGCCAGGCTCCAGTGAAAGATGCAACTTGAATCATCTAGGCATGTGGTTTTTCCTCTCTAGATTTCTATTTCCAGTCTGGGAGATGGGATACTGAATTTACCATCATACCATCTTCCTTTAAAACTATCCCGAAACTTGTATTATCCCAAAGTGCTAAAGAACATTTACACTTAAGAGCACATACAAACAGGAAGGGTCTGATTTCTAGTATTTGATCTTCTGTGAAGGATCATCTCATCTTTCGTTTGGATGGATGATGATGTTATGAAAACATATCCTTGATAATAACGGATTAAATTGTGTTGGGTTAAACACCGAGAGAATCAGAAAACTAGAGGCAGATGTTCTTCCCATGGACCCAAGAGCATCACGAAAGGTATCAGACTGTTATTACACTATGATTTCTCATTTCAGTAACAGCAGAAGAAACTTCAGCACAGAACTTGATGAATGATTTCATGTTGACCACATCAAACCTACTACTTACACAACTAGTAATGCACAATCAGTAATGCAGTATGTGTGTGTGTGTGTGTGTGTGTCTGTGTGTGTGTGTGTGTGTCTGTGTGTGTCTGTGTGTGTGTGTGTGTGTGTGTGTGTGTGTGTGTGTTCTGAACTATACATAAAACAAAGTATGAGAAAAACTGGACTGGTTACCTGTGTTGTTTCTGAGGACTTAAGATTCAGAGATATCTTATCAAAGAAAGATATGGTGGATATTTTCAAATTGCGTTCTGAAAAGGCTGTGATAGATTCCTTCAGGAGGGAATATGCAAGAAAAAAAGTCCTCAGGTGAAGACTGGAGTTAAAAATATAATATACCACTGGCTCCATCAGTGAGGGAATGTATGTCTACCTGTCACTGAGACTTGTCCAGTCATTAATATGTTAGCTGGCTTCCAGACTACACAAAATGACAGCAAGGCCAATTCATCTTGTATAGACTCTGACCTTGGAGGTCTCATTGAAATGTTCTTTTTTGTCCTCACAGATTCTGTTAGGAAGATACCCATCATCCTTCCTCAGAAAACATTGTAGAGTAATTCATTCTTGAATCACATACATTAAAATAAAAAACAATAATAAAACCCAATAGAGTTGTTGTTGTTGTTGTTGTAATTGTACTGGATTTCCAATAACTTGTACCAGTAATTTGCAAATATATTTTCAATTTACCAGCAAGATACTATTCAAATTTTTGAAAACGTAATTGGTTGCCTCTTATATATATATTGTACTAAAATCTTATTCAGAAATCCCATTTAAAAGCCATGTCTGTGGGTACACGCTTTAATCCTGTAACTAGGAGGAACTGGCAGGTGAATCACAAGTTCAAATCCAGCATGGTCTAAAAGAGCAAGACTGCTTCTGAACTAAAGGTCTGTGGGAGACATGGAGAGGAAAATCGCAGGAGTAGAATCGTGACTCACGGGACCCAGTTTGAGCAGGTCCTGCTGTGATGAGACCATCTCCCTGCAAAAGGACATATGGGTCACTGAAGTCCTTCCTAGAAAGTAGCTTTCCCAGCTGGTCTTGTAATAGTATAAAGTACTTAATTCTTTGTTATTGACTGAACTTATCATTTCCTGTTCTTCCTCAGGATCCAGAGCAACCTGGGGACCTACAGAGATTCTCACTGTGTAATTTGCATTTTCTTTTCTTTTATTCAACCTCATTTGCTCATGCAGCCTCTAGTCAAAAGAGAGTTGTTGAGTGTCGGGTCCTGTACTAGTGCAGAGGTTCAAGCACAATGAAGACATGGTCTTTGTCTAAACTCTTGCCTTTTGTCGACTGGCTACTTTCTTACCTGCAAATGTCCCTTTTGGAGGCAAGTGTTGTCTGTGGTACCCAACTCAACTGCCTCTCTTCTCAGAAAACTACTGCTACACACAGAACAATGGCTGCTTCATCACTTCAGCTTTTATCACCAGAAAGCATTGTTCTAAAAGGCTCCCGGTCCGTTCATCTTTTGCATAGCCCCAACTCCAAAAAGAGTCCTTATCCAGGTAACAGAATGAAGGGCCAGGGGCTGTATTATCTTGGTGATTCTCATGCTATGCCCAATACTGACTCAGAGAAAGAAGTAATTATACACTGGATGACAGAACGTGGACTCCATATTACTCTCTAGAAATTTCAAGTCAAACAACTGATTATCAAAAACATTTATAATAATTGCATCTCTACTGAATATTCTGTTTCTCATAGCCACTGAGATAATACAGCATAACAACTACTTACATTACATTTACATTGTGTGCTGTTTGTGGCATTAAGAGTAATGCAAACATCTTCTAAAGTAGACAAGAACATGTGCACATGTCATCTGTATATCTTCTGTGAGGGATTTTAGCTTCATAGAATTTTATATCCCTGGAATTCTAGAAACAGTGTCCATATATACCAAGGAGCTTCTTTGTATATGTTTGTATGTATATATGCATATGTATGTATGTATATATATATGCGACATTGCAAAATTATAGGTAATTATAAAATGTGTTTATGTGTGCATGTTTATAAATAGAGAAATCATGAGATCAGTAACTAAAGAAAACACAAACTGAGTAAATCCTTCTGCTAAACAGGATTTTATTTTTCCATAGCATCATACTGTACATTTCAAATATACAATAAGATTTACTAAAAATAAAAACAAATGATTGTCACTAGCAGAACAGAGAAGGCAATCACACTCCTAATTGAGGTGAGATTATTCTAGCACAAGCTAGCTGGAGAAAGATGGAGGAGTCTGTGGGAAAGAGGTAAGATTTGAGTTCTGAGGAACACAACTTCAGGATCCTCACAGGCTTGTTTTTTTTAAAAAAAAAAAAAAAACTAAAATTTGAAAGCAGGTCAGCTTCTGTAAGAACTGTGCCCTGCAGAGGGAGATCTTTCTGCCTACTCACCTTATACTTAGTTGCTGGTTTATGGACAGTAGCACAGATTGATAAGGGAAAACAGGAAGTGAAGGATCCTTATAGATATGCCAGCTGATTGCCTTAGAGATGAGCCAGTCATTTCCCCCATTGTTTGTTTGTTTGTTTGTTTGTTTGTTTGTTTTCTTTTGATCTTTTCTTTGGTTTTGGCTTAGTTTCTTTCTGAGCCAAATCATAATGTTTCTCAAGGGAGGGATTATTGACAATAAATGCTCAGAAAGTATCTGTATTAGTTACTTTTCTGAGGCTATGATAAAACATGATCAGGCAACTTAAAGACGGAATAGTTTATTTGGACTTACAGCTCCAGCATGGTAGGAATCATTCATGGCTGGAAACATGTCAGCAAAGTGTAGACATGGCAGCTAGGGTAGGAAGGCATGAAATCATATCTCAATCCCACTCGCAAAGCAATGAGAAAAGGCTCTAAGTATGCTGGACTTTCACTCTTAAAGTTCATAACTATTGAGAAACTTTCTTCAGCAAAGTTTTGATACTTAAAACTCCAAACGGTGTCATCAACTGGAAGTAATGTATCCAAATGCTGGAGACCATGGAGGACAATTCTCATTCAAAACAGTACCAATGCTGCACTGATATTTAGGAAAATTTCCAAGGTAGCATAATGTACATTTTACTGGTCAAATTGCAAAACTATTTCCATCAGGAGGCTGTGATTATAAAGGTGATTCCTCAAATGCTAGCTGGGATTTTTGTGCAGTTTTACATATGGCAGTGATAAAGATTTCTCTGTGAGATTTATTCAGGAATAAATTCACCCATGAATGTTTCTTCTGTTTGGGTCTGAAAGAATTGTTTTCAACAGCATACATTAGTGTTTCCAGCGATTAGCTCTGGTCTGTGAGTAATTAGCACTTATAATGCACAAGGTTCTTTCTATTAAAAATAAATCCATAAAGAGTGATGTGTAACTGGTTGCAAGTCTTATTGTTATGTTACATGAAGACCACTCATTTATATTGTACACAGACAAAGATTTTAGAGGCATCCCATACCCATCAAAAAATTTTCAACCCACTGAATCACAACTTGTAAGGGAATCTTTTGCTTTTCTTCAAAAATGTTCCTGAATACCTTAAAAGTTTAATAAAAGTTTTCATGATTTTCAGCCAGGGCAATCTTTTTGTTTAAGTCACATAGAATACAAAGATGTGCTCTGCACGTGATTCTGTTATGGAGTAACGAATAGACAAATGAATACACATAAAATCTACAGGTATATTTAGTACAGCAGCAAAGAAAGCACAATCTAGACTTTTAGGCTCCATCTCTGCATCAATTAACTCACCTCTCATTCATTCTGCTAATGATTATTAGACACCTACTTTGGGCCAACACTGCACTACTTTAAAAACCCAGGGGTTTCACCCTCTGGGAAGGAAGAACATCATTCTGTCAGTGAGAAAGATGCATTGGCAGATAATTGGAGTTCAGTTGAGTAAATGTTAAAGTAGAATTATTAATAAAGAGCATTCGAGTACAGGGAAGGAAGTGGCTATCAGCCTGGGATGCAGAAGACGTTTTCTCAAAGGTACTGACATTAAGCTGGGTCATGAACAAATGAAAAAAAAAAGCAGCCAGAGGAAAAGAGTGACCTCACACTGTGATTGCAAAAGCAGCTTTACAACTGAGTGCATAGTATTAGGAACCTGGATAATTAGAACCGGGATATTAATTCCAGTTTAATTGGAATTGCCTGAAGATGCATTGACTTGGTTGAGGCCAGATAGTAAAATAACTTAAACATAAATCTAAGAATGAATCCGTTCTGTACTTAGTAGAAATCTTTGCCCTGGGTATTAAGACTTCTCACTCAGCCCATATTGGAGGACATCCAGAGAACAAATGAATCCATGAAACACATTACAGAAGGTGAAAGAAGTTATTATGGAGTCTTCAACTTTAAAGCTGTGCTCTCAGCAGCTGGCTCTAGTACCTACTCTGATCAGACAATGAAAAACAAAACCAGGCAAAAAACAGAGAAGGCACCTGTGTTTACTGAGATCCCGCGACCCTCATATCCATTTTCAGTATACTTACATGAGCTTCAATGTTAAGGGTGGCCATAAATTTGTATAGTGAATAATCTTGGTCAATTTGTCATCCTGGCACCATTGACTTACCATTATTTCAGCTCTGGACTTTCCAGCATAGTAGTAAAATAATTGGCTAACTCATTAATGTCTCCATTGCCTGAGATGAAGCTTTAACCTCATGGAAATTTGTTCCCATCTAGAGATGATATTTTCTGAGCCTGCTGTCTTTCTTTCTTTCTTTCTTTCTTTCTTTCTTTCTTTCTTTCTTTCTTTCTTTCTTTCTTTCTTTCCTTCTCTCTCTCTCTCTCTCTCTCTCTCTCTCTCTCTCT
>JANHMN010000001.1:172943026-172963236 GCA_030674055.1 Rhabdomys pumilio | reverse complement strand
CACACACACACACACACACACACACACACACACACACACACACACACGGCCAGGAGAAGAAGGTATTTCCTATCCATCTCTAATGTACTTCATCACCCTTGTATCTGTGAGAATGTGACAAGAATCCCTAAGAGATGGCCTGTCAGTTCTGGAATTTACAGTCGCTAGAACCATAGCCAAATATATCCAATATATTGGTATTTTACCTAACCTGTGAGAATCTGTTATAACAGCTGAAATGACCTAAGACTCGATGAACAATTTTTTTAATATGTTGCATTTTCTTAGTCTTAAAATTACTTAATCTAAAATGATTTAACTTGGACTAGCTGTAATTGGGTTATTGTTGTGTTACATGTTACACATACACATTTTAAGCTTCAGTTACACTTATTTCATGGTGAACTTCTTATTAGAAAAACAGTAATGAGAAAAATGTATTTTACATCACTAAGTATAAAACTATTAATATGTATCATTTGTGTGTACATTAGAGTTCAAATTTACTGTTTTCCTAAGTTTCTTAGGTTAACTTTCTTTATTTGTTGAAAATTTGTCTTAATCTAGATTGGAAGATAAAGTAAAAATACTCAAGTTGCAGGCCAGTTGAGGTTACAGTGAGAGATTTATTCAAAAGAACAAAACCTAGACTATACCTCTTCTTCAAAAATCACCAGTTTCAACAACAGCAAAAGCTGAACAAAAGTCATACAACTTTTATTAATGAAGATAAACCAGCAAGATCATCTTAGATTTTATTTCACATTATCTTATTTCATTTATCTCTCTTGTCTCCACACCACTACTGGGCATTCATGCAAAGCACACTTTGCAGATGCTAGTCCTCTACTGATGAGTCTTCTCCTTAATTTTTGAATGAATAATCTTGTAAATCTTTTGAGAATGTTTATTACAGACTCTTGTCTGTTTTGTTTTTGTTTTTTTCACTTTGAATTGAATATATTGCTCCCCAGCCTACTGGCCTGATGGGGCTTTCATGAGGAATCCTTTATAAACATCTGGGTATAGGAAGAGTCACTTTTCCTCATAGCATCAGTATTTAGATTTGCCAAATCCATTATTCCACACTGAGTTATGACTTTCTTTTAATTTCCTCTGCTTAAAATTCTCTGTATTTCTATAATTGTCGGCTATCATTTTTCATGGAATTTGAAGATTTTTATCAGGTCAAACATTCTTTTTTGGTTCATTTGTTGTCTCTACTTTTACAGTATCCCACATTCCTTATGTCCATTCTGATGTTTTGTGATATCCCATGGGTCTCTGAGCACTGTACACTTTTATCTTTCTGTCTTATGACATGATAATTATTAGTGGACTTGTCTTTGAACTCACTAATTTTTTCCACTGACAGTTCAGATTAGTTCCTGTTTCTTCTTGTTAACTTTTTTTATTTCCATTGTTTGTAATTTTCAGTTATATTTTAATTCAGATATTTTTATTTTTCCTTTCTCTAATTTATATACCACTATTTATTTATTTATTTTTTTAGATAAGTTTTTCTCATGTTTTGCTGGGTCTCTGATTTGGCATCTCTAGTTTGTTTTCATTTGAAGTACACTTATATTTAAGGCCTTTGTATAGAACTTCTAATTCCTGGGCTTTCGGGGAATTATTTTATATTGACTTTCTTACCATTTTTACAGAATCTTCTCAGATTGCTATGATAATAGCCTTCAAGCAACTGTAAGTTAAAAATGCTGTATAGCAGGTAAGAAAATATCTGTATTGAAATTACACCATGTCCTAATCATCATGCCATAAAATTAGGAGGCTTCTCTAAGAAATCTATATATCTGAAGAAATATCTAATAATTATTCAAGTGATCAAAAAATCAATATTAAAAAGTCATAAAATAAATCAGAAAAAATGTAAGATCTGTTGAAATAGAAACAAAACATGCCAACAATGAGAGACAAGTGAATCAGAGAGGGATATTTAGGTTTAAAAGCTGGAGTTAAAGATGAGGAAGGCATCGAATTCCTGACATCAGTAATTAGAATTTTTATAGAGAATTAACTGAGAGCATTTAAAAACATAATGGCAATATAAGAAGAGAGATGGAGACTGTAGAGAAATTCAGTTGGCCCTCATTATCCATGGAGGAATCGTTCTAGAAGATAATCAGAAACAAAATCTATGGCAGCTCTAGTAAGTTAATGAGTTTTCTTTTTATATAGCATACACAAATATATGTATCTTAAATCATTTCTAGATGACTTATATTATCAAATATAATGGAATATTGTATAACTAGTTATTGTCCTTGAATGACAAAAGTGTACATATTTAGCAATGAAGATCAATTTCATAATATTTTTGATCTGATGCTGTGTGAACACATAATAAAGATGATAAGGTATACGTGTTCATCTTGTACCAGATCAAAAATATGATTTAAAAGTAAGCTTGAGGGGCTGGAGAGATGACTTAGCAGTTAAGAGCACTGACTGTTTTTCCAGAGGTCCTGAATTCAATTCCCAGCAACCACATGGTGGCTCAAAACCATTTGTAATGGGATCTGATGCTCTCTTCTGGTGTGTCTGAAGACAGTTACAGCAACAGTGTATTCACATATATAAAATAAATAAATCTTTAAAAAAATAAACTTGAAGAAATTATAGATGCTTCATTTTGAAATGAAATATTTCTAAGTCAAGTAAAATAAATAATCAGGATGACAGTCATTTTTATCAATTTAAAGATTTACTATTTCTATGGCAATAATCTCTAAAGTGAGGTAGAGATTGGATAGAATCCAGGTGTCTTTTTTATTAAAACTATCAATAACTTGATCTTAGAGTTCATGTAGAAACACAAGAGGCCCAGAATTTCAAAAATCTTGAAAAAACCCAAACATATAAATACATGGTGCACAATTGCTGATTTCCACACTTGTTATGAAACCACGGACTTACGATGTTGGCACAGAAATTGAACACTGACGTAGAATCAGGGTTGAGGAACAGCTCCCATGACTATGTCAAACCAACTCTACAATTTTGTTACAAGAGTTCAATGAGGAAGACCTTTTGTTTTCGTTTCTTTTGTTTTCAGCGAATATGATTTCGGTGGACAGAAGTCCACATCTACAAAATGTGGTTAGAATCTGATCTCTCACCATAAACAAGCTTGATATGAACCCTGTTCCTGACTATAAAAAAATTAACCTATGAAGTTTTAGAACAAAAGGTAGGATTATACACTCATGAGTTTTATTTGGACAATAGTATATGAGAAATAGTAATAAAAATATAGCAAATGTAACAACTAGAAACAAGATAAAGTAAATTGTTGCTAGTAAAAATTAATGTGATAAAATATAGCATTTAAAATTAAAAGCAGTTCTCCTTTAGTGGAAGAAATATCTTGAAATAACTATGTTCTATTGGACTGGGTTTATGAACACACAGAAATGTAGAATAACAATAACATGAAATTAAGTAACTCAACTTAAAATGGAGCAAATTAATTGAAGGAAACACAATAGCAGCTGTAGGTGAAGACAGAGAAATTGATCTCCTCAAATGTTTGTTTGTATACTTGTAAATGATACAGACATTTTTAAAAAACAAGTTGTTTTTTAAGGTGTTATCAAGAGTTTGTGATGCACTAATATATAATATATAAAGATAATTCATATAGTAATTCCATCCCCAGATACATGTCCCAGAGAACGGAAAATATATGGCCATTTACAGTTTACATATACTCATAGTACTATTCATCAACAGCCCAAAAGTAGGCGAAAGTCAAATGCCTATCAACCAACAGATACTAAAGCAAAATTTGGTATAGCCATTATTAAGCCGTAAAAAGGAATGAACCGTTGACCCTTGCTACAATATGAGGGATCATTTAAACAATATCCTACTTTAAAGGCAACAAATTCCACATACCACATGATTATATTTAGATAAAAGGCCAGATTTGGTAAGCATATTAGCATAAATGTTAGACCAGTGATTGCAGGGATTGGGAATGGGTGAATGCTTATGATTGCTATTCTCTAAGAGGTTTCTTTGGGGGAATGATAAGAAACTGTCTAAACTTAAATGATAGTGGTGACAGCAGAACTGTTAGTATTATAACTTAATAATTGTATAATTGAAATACTATATTCCTAATATGTGAATTGCTTCTTAATGAATCTCAGAAATCAACTTAAAAATAGATGCCACAAGAAGGTCATGGTATACCAAATACTGTTTGTCAGGGTCCTGTTTTCTCCTAATTATAGGGTTTAAATACCTTTGTCATTTTTTTTTTAATCTTAGAGCAGTTTAAGTACGCATTGTGTCATCTTGGTGAAGGAATTGATCAGTTTCAGGCTTAATTTCTTCCAGATTGAAGCCAAATTGAGGAAGGGTATGGAATCACATCACCGATTAATGGTTTCGATTTCACTTTCAATAATAATACACAGCAGTATGATTCTCTTTCTTCAGTTTAGGTATATGCATATATATATATATACTACTTCAATATTTCAAGTCCACAAACTACCAAATTAAAGATTTTCTAAAAGACTAGAGTGGCCTATTTATAAAAGAGAATTTTACTATGTATTTTTAAACTCATAGTTACATTACATTTAACATATTGCTTTGTTGAATTAGAGTGTGTGTGTGTGTGTGTGTGTGTGTGTGTATGTGTGTATTTGTTTTATACATCAAGAAAATATAAAAAAAAATTAGTGAACATCTTTTCCTAGAAAATAACTTAGTCAATAAATTGTTTTATATTAAATTCTATTTATGTTAAAAATCTCTCCATTTGAAATTGAAATGGTAATTTTTCATCAAAATATGTTTTCATATTTAAAATGATATTGCATCAAATGAAACAATTACATACATGTCAAGGATCAGGTAGATAAAGGACTATATTTGTGTATTTCTATTCTATTGAAATTAAAAATATAAATATAATTCATACAATTTAAGTGTTTAATTATATAAGAGAAGGAAACATACATGTGGTTGAAACATGCTATGCTGAAAAGTGATTGTAATACTGCCACTTTTAACCAAACATAGAAAACATCACACACACATAGTTAAACTCCTCTAGGCACCAAGCCTTTTAAAATAGTTAAATCAGCAGTTCTCAATCTATGAGTGAAGACACGTTGTGAGCTGTAGGACCTGTTCATAAAAGTCACATTTCAGATATCCTGCATATCAAATATTTATATTATGATTCATAATAGGAAAAATATTATAGTTATAAAGTAGCAATGGAAACAATTTATGGTAGGGGACTCACTGGAACATGAGGAATTGTATTAAAGGGTTGCAGCATTAGGAAGTCTGAGAGCCACTCCTCTAAACAAATTGGTATCTATAGGATTTCCTGGGCTATGAAGCTCTGAGGATTACTAATGGTGTCATTTGCTCCAAGTTAAAGGCAGCTGGACACATGGCTTCTGATATTGTTTGTATTTTCTTATGTGTGAGGCTCAGTAGAGCATGGTTGATAATAACCCACATTAAACACTTCAGATATGCCACGTGAACTCTTCTGATAACAGTTTTATGAGCAGAATGTACAAATCAGGACCATAAAAATTATAATGTTTTTCAGGGAGAAGTGAACTGGGATCCCACAGTCAGCAGTTGGAGAATTAATACACATTAGGTTCTAAACATCTAACATCTAACATCTAAACATTAGGTTCTGAACATCATTGGGTGTATTCAAGTCAGTTTTCAGGTTTTACTCTGGGTGGTGGTGGTGGTTTATATTTTCCTAATTTGTATTTTCAGAACCTTGTTGACATCTATAGGTTTTCCATGTTTTTAATCTTTCTAGTCTTTTCTGTGTCTTTTCCATAAAACACACAAAAAAAGAGTCTTTTCTGATATCTTATACCACTAACTGGTCCCAGGACAGGCAAAAATATCCTTTAGATTATTAAGGAGACAACAGAGTTCAGAGCACTTAAACAAATACATAATAAACTGATAAAGCTAAACTAAAGATTCTTTGTAGAAACAGTGCTAATCTAAGAATCGTGTTAAATACATGATTCCTCAAAAGTAAGTGTAGGTTCTGGTACCCAGCCAGGACAACGGGTAAAACTGTGACAAGGTTTGATGCTCTCCCTCCACAAAAATGAAGTTAATATGATATCAGTTGAAATGGCTTATCCAGAGGGAACCTGAAGAGGGTACCCTGCTCTCTTCCCAAAAATTTAAATGTGCCAAAAATGCATAAAACAGTCTTTAGAGAAGCCATGTTAGTGACACAAATGAGAAATTACAGGAATTCCTGGTCTGAAACAACTTTGCTGTGACGAATTCAAAGAAGCAACCACATACAGAATCGGGGAAAACACCATTTTTTTTTATGACATCTGGACTTTAGTGAGGAAAATTAAAAAACAAAACAAAACAAAACAAAACAAAACAAAACAGACAAAAACAAAAAAACCCTAAACTAGTAAAATGTTACTAAGAGACAAAAAAGCATGTCAGAAGTATTTGAAAAATTGAATTTTAATAGTGAACATTCTGTCATATCCATGCTTATAGGGACAGAAGGGAGCTGAATTAAAAGAATGAATTTCCTGCAGGGACAGGAATCCCTGGAATCCAGGATCAGGGGAAATGGAAGGATGCAAGAGAGAGAATGTGTGGGAACTGAGTCAGAGGCAGTGCTCACTGCTAAGGTTCAGATCTTCAGTGTCCTCTGAAGGTCCATGTTAGAGGCCTTGGCCCTAGAGTAGGGTGTTGGGGAATGGGGGAGGGGATCTGTGTATTTAGGTGGTGTGGACTGCTGGGAGGTAGGGCCTAGAGGAAGGTTGTTAAGATATTGGGGTATGCCCTCTGAGAGCATTGTGAAACCCCATTCTCTTACTCCTTTCTTTCTTCTTCCTGCCTGACAAGATGAGTGGTTTTGCACCTACCATGATGTTCTGCCTAAACAGCAGCAGCCACCCAAAAGCAATGGGGCCAGTTGATCATGGACTGAACCTTTTCATTCATGAGCCACAATAAACCTTTTCTTTTCAGTAGATTGTCTCAGGTATTTTCTTATAGTGGTGACAAGCTAATAGACAACCTTCTGTGAAGAGCAACATGACTCCCCTTCACTGAATTTTAGAAACCCTGTTCAGAAGACTATGGCGCTGCTTCTGATTTAAAGACAGAAAGAGAATGTAATAGTGGTGTGATATATTGGATACAGATTAATCCCCAGTCTTCAAGGAGTTCTTTCACACTGACCGTTTCACATTCATACTCTTAGTACAATCACTGAAATCTCTAGTTAATTCCCAATTATGTCTTACACCATTTGGGTTGGAGAGTTAGAAAGGTTTTTAGTTTTGTTTTTGTTTTTCTTTATTTGTTGATTTGTTTGTTTTGTTTGGTATCTTTCACAAATAATAATATCTACGGAGATATCTGGAAATATAGCCAGATGAGATATATTAATGTTTGTGTTTTAATCCCAGAGTCCCTTTCCAAGTAAAGCTGTTTACACATTTACTTGCTGGTGGGCATTTAAGTTGTTTTCAGGTTTGGGCATCTGTGCTACTAAAAATGTCGTTGTGTAAGTTTATGCATGAATAAAAGTTTATTTCTTTAGCAAAATTTTTTCATAAGAGCCATTGTGATGTCACATAGCAATCTTTGTTTACCTTCATCAAAAATTAACAAATGTTCTACAGAATTACTATAATACATTGCAGAATCTGAACTAAAGAAAACTAAGCTGCAGTTCTGAGACTAAAAGATGTTTCTTAGGTAATTTTCATGAGATGGAATGATATCTTTTACAGCAAAAGATGAAAAGGCAGATATTAAATAAATGCAGCTCTGTGAATTTTAAATCCAATTTGCTTTGTTCTGTGTTTCCTTCAAGATGAATACAATACAAGATAAATACTGATGAGCGTTAAGATACAATGACACAAGGATATGCTTCATAACCACAGTGGTAGTGGGAAAATACATCATGCCTACTTTGAGTTCTCTTGTGCTTGCAAGAAGGGCTATAACTCAATGATTTCAATTGTGCTATGGAGTCAGGAAGGGAGGATCCCTTCTGTAACTAGGACCAATGGGGAAGAAGGCTAAGTTACCCTAAAAAATAAAGAAACAAACCCAGATGGGGTCATGACCAACTGTGGCTTTATATTTCAAGCAGGAAACAAACTGATATATTGCTTCAGAGAGACAGTGTTGAAAAATAGTTTTATTAGCTGTTTACTCAGAAACATTGAAGGACAAGAAAGTGATGGTGAGTTCTTGGTGACTTCTCCACATAGTACAACATAGGCTAATAGATTCATTGCTGCACGTGTCAGAGTCTGTTTGACTGCCTTCTTTCACATGTATGCAAACAGTCATCAGATGCTAAATCACATGCCTTCATGGAAACATGATATAATATGAATATAGTGGAAAATCTTGGTTGTATATATGAAAGACTAGATAGTTCACTCTATAATTTCATATAAATCTATTTCCTCAAATGAAAAGATCCCTTCAAAAATGTATAAGCATGTGATGACAGAAGATGCAGTTAGCCTACTGAATATAAGTTATTGAGAACTCATGAGTATTTTGTCAAAGGGAAAACCAAGTTAAGCAGAAATAATTTAATCAAAGGAATTTAGTAACTTGTATTAGTGGAGAAAATTTCACTTTTCTAAATATCTGCATCAATATGTGTAATGTGGCAAGGTGATTTATGGCTCTCAATTCTTGTTCTAGGGAAGAAATTCATTGGCTCAACCCTAGGCCGAGTAGAGAATGGTTAGTGATTTCTGTACCATCACATTCTGCTTCAGTCATCCAAAGAAACTCTCTTCCAGTTCTTACTCACTAAATTTTTTTTCTTAAAGTAAAAATATATACAGATTGTATTTTGAAATTCAGGTCTTATGTTCATTAATGGATTTTCCTGTTGTAAAAATTGATTATTCCATTGAACTTGGCAGCACAACTCAAAGATAGAAAAATACTTGATTGTGGTTAAATATTTATACTTGTTATTAACAGTTATGTCCTTGATGTATAGCTACAGCATCAGTGTAGTGTGTGCTGTTACAACTCACTTTGAAGTTTTGTTTTGGTTTTACAAAGTTGATTTATCCAAAAAATAGCCTCTTCTTCTGAAGCAGCAGCTCAATAACTCCCAAATAAATGTTTGTAAAATTCTATGAGTCAATTGCAATACAAAAAAAAGGTTTTAACTATACCATATGATTTCATAACATAAACTAAAAGTTAGAGGCATTAGAGGGTGTTGTGTATACTGCCATTTCTGCCATCATCAAAACACTAATGCTCCCAGTAACTTAGGCAAGGATAGATTTTTGTTCCTCTTTCCTCTTGGATAATCTAAGAAACCTTTTTCCTTATTGTTTCTGGGTTCAATTATTTAGACTGTGAAGTCAGCTTCTCATTCATAATTCAATCTTTCTCCCACGAGGAGTGAACCCACAAGTTCAGAGGTCATGATAATTAAATTTTTAAAAAAATCTCTTAAACCAGGTTGTTCAGAAACACAATCAGTCCCCACCTGAGATGGAGTGAATTGCTGTTTCTTCTGAACCCATATTTCAGGGTTCCTGCGCTGGCAGGAGCTGGCAGTTATTTACCACAAATAATTCCCTCTGTAAAGGTACAGCATGGCACATTTGGCCTTGAAATGTTTCAATCACTAAAATGAAAAATTCTCAGAGCAATTTAAAACCTTCTTTCCAATTCAAAGCCTTCACTTCAAGGTGTTCTAGTTAAACTGAAATTTCCCTTCACAAAATAACACTCTCTAACATGTCTCGCTTCAAAAACCACCATCACTCTGTTGCTCTTCTGTATGGCAGCTCTCTGGTCTCAGCATCCCCTTTGACCAATTTCCAGTAGGTGCTCTCAAAGGCTACACTAACATTAAATCTGGTTAAATCATGCAAATCCGATGGGCATCCTTCAATCAATGGCCAACCCTCATCCAACAGGTATAATCAATTATAAGGGGTAGAAAGTCTAGGGACTCCTCTATTAGCTTGTATCTAGGTTATCGAAGGTCTGTGACTACTAACTCTAATTTTCTGTGCCTCCGTTTTCCTAAATTTGTGCATTAAAAGTTTTAAAGAACATGTGCCATATAAAAAGCACTCAGCATTTGGTTCTATTAGCAAAACTGTAGCACAAAACCAATACTAGTTGACAAGGGCTTGCAGACCTTATCACCATTCAGGTCAACTAGCCATCACAACTGGCACTGGTTTTCCACCTAATCCTTGTTCTCACACATGTTTTTGGCATAACACATTTTCCATCACACCCATTTAGTCACATTAGTTTCTGAACACCATGTTCTTTATCCTCTGCCAATACTTACTCTTTAGGTTTCAACTCAGCAGCACTTCCCAGGGACACCCCTCAACTGGACAGATCTAACATTAGGCACTATGTTACCTACTGAGAATTATCAGCCTCCTTTTTGTTTATTTTCAGAAAGTCAGAGAAAGTCACTATGCTAACATTAGAAAATTTTAGAAACAAATAACAATGACAACAAATATATACAATTTTCATAGGTGGGATCTTGTGAAGATGTATAAACAGAATGAATGATTCCAGAAATTAATTCAGGAAAGCCTTCATCTTGACATTAAATGCTGAATTAGAGTATGCCTCATTATTTTTCCCTTTTAGAAAGAGAAATGCTAATTGAATTCTGACATATATATATATATATATATATATATATATATATATGAATCTGCAAACCCTCTCACTAAAGTGCTACTTTCTAGATTTACATATGAACAATACAGAACAGGATTTATGTGCAAAGGACCTTGCAGCCTAACAAAGAGATTCAAGGAAGTGAGGTGAGATCTGACTTTTCTCAATACTTCTGCAATGCAGGCATCCTTCCAAATGCAAGCACAAAAGAAAAAGATCAGAAGTTACCCAGAAAACATGATGTTGCCAAGATGGAGGCAGAATGCAAGTAGAATGGCTGTGTGAGGCTGACAAGAGTATCTCAGCAAGGTTGGGATAAATAGTTTACAAACAGCAAGGAGCTTTATCAAACAAGGCCAAGAGCAGGAACTAAGAAACTAAAGGAGTGTGACTTTGTATTTTCTGACGACTGTGACATTTCTCCTCTACCCTCTCTATTTTTGGACAGTCTCCTCACACAAGCACTAGGACAATTTTTATCTGCCACCCTCTCAGGTTGACATTCTCCAAGGGGGTGAGTAGGTCTTGCTCTGATAGAACAATCCACTTTGAAAGAATCAGTGTGTTTGACAGAGCAACCCCACTGCTTTGCAAGAGTATGTCAGAATTTCATATTATAAACAGCTATTAAAGAACTGAGATAACTTCACTTAACTTAGGGTGATGTGAGTTAGGACAGGCCCTCCCAATCTCCCTCTGCCTTACACACACACACACACACACACACACACACACACACACACACACACACACTTTAGATATTCACTAAGAATTTTAATGATTATGCAGAGTATGAATTATAATTCCTAAAATATTACAGAAAACTTATTTTTTATTCTGTTATTTTTTTTTGATACAGGTCTCTCTACAAGACTACAGTCTTGGGTGTCCTGTATCTTACTGAGTAGAAATGGCAGGTCTCAAACTCACAGACATTCTCCTCCTGTAGTCTCCTGACTGTTCACATTAAAAGCCTAAGAATAAAAATTATTCCTAATCTGAACAAGTGGTTTTTTTAAATAAATGGGTATAAATTAATGACCAAAATGGTAAAATTTGAACACTTGTAGATGTAACTTATTTAAATTAACTATATATAGCTTAAAATTTGCAAGAAATTATTAATAATAAGAATGAAAATATAATACAATTTTTTTTTTACTGAAGCATATGTTCCCATATTGAAAAATATTTGAATGAATAATTGTGTCATGAGAACTGGGAGTTTGGAGAGTTTTCAACATTTCAAACAAAATTATCTGAATAACCTGGATATAACTACAATATAACGTTCTTTAGTTTGCCAGGAAATATGTCAATTATTTACTACTTGTAGTGAGAGGGGTTAGGGAAACAAAGAGCACACGTCCTTTGCTGTTCTCGTTTTACCATTCACAGCACGTCTTAGAAAATGAACTTTGTCACACAGCCAAACCAGGATTATCTTGACTGCAATGATTCAACTTTACCAAGCTATCACTTTCTTTGAAACATATTCAAATGTGCTTGAATAATTAAAGGAAAAATTAACAGTGTGGTCTCCCTACAATCATTCTCACATTAAACTTTCGATGTCAAAATCAAAATTATTTTTATGCATGATGGGCAGCTTCCCACTAACAATTTTCTAGATTGCCTAATAATTTTATGTAGCATAATTACAAGACTCCTGCTTGTGTATTTTTCCTTCTCTTTGCTTCCATCTGAATACAAATTAAGGGCAATAACTAGCAAACCTTTATGGTAGACATTTACAACTCACTGCTGGACCAGAGCTGTGTAAATGAGCTGAATAGGGAAGCCATGCAAATACTCCCTTCACTTAACAATAGGCCATGCAAGCGCAAGAGGTAATGTTTTTTCAGAGTAAACAAGTTTCTAAATAAAAATGGGTGAACACAGTAGGGAATAGTGATTGCTTATGAATGGCTTTCATTTCCCAAACCCTAGTGAGAATTTCTGCCATTCTAATCCATCAGAACATGCCTGAACTCATTTAATTCATGCTTACCCTGTGTTAATTAATCTTAATATCAAGCTGACCAAATTTGTATTTTGTGACTGTATATTATAATGATTTGTATATATGATCAATAAATTTAAAAACAAGAGACTTCTTCCTCAGACTAGAAATCATAATTTAATAACACATATAAATTTACATAAAAGCTATTCCCTTGGAAGTCTCAACTATATAATGACATCACCACATTCCTGTTTTCTTCCTTTCATGCTTTTGTTATTGGTTACTCATTTTAAATAAACCTTTAAGATAACGTTATTGCCAACAACTATAAGTCACTCATTTGTTGTAGTAGGAAGTTTTTCTTCTATAATACACTAATAAATTACCATTGACATCGCATTCATTGTATTAGTAACTTGTCTCCTTGCTATGACAAAATAAGTAGTTGACTAAAGAAGCATGGAAGTAAGGGTTTATTTTGGATGATAGTAGATAAAGACCATCATAGCATTCAAGATGAGGTCTCATTAGGAGCTGGCTGTCCACATTGCATTCAAACTAAGAGGCAGAGAACTAAGAACCCCAGTGCTGAGTTTCTCTTTCTCCTTTTTATTTAATACAGGTCCCATCTCATGAAATGTTACTGCCCACATTGCAGTTGTGGCTTATCCAATCTAGAGAATCCCCCAGACTTATACCCAAAGATGTATTTTTTGGTGATCAAATTCATAATTGATTTTAACTGTTATAGGCATTATCCACATAAGCTCTAGTCATGCCAGTGTTTTTGTGCCACTCAGGGATGAACTCTGGCTCCTCTTCCCATCTTGACTTGACTTTTATGAACTGAACCAGCTATTTCTTGGAATCTCCTTTAGTTCACCTAACTACCTCTTTCTCTTTATCACATCTCCAATCTCACCTAAATCAGAATTCTATTATAAAACTAAATGGAACTTCTAATGACTAAATGTCAACTTTTAATTTTCTGTATTTCTGTTAACCACACACTCAGACGGACAATGATCAGAACCCGGTGATAATCAGAGAAATAGCTGTTTCCTTGTCTGAAAGTATGTCAGAATCTAATGATAAATTCCATATGTGACTCAGTTAGCTTACAGATCTGGGGCTAGATGATTCTAAAGCTCTTGATTAAGGAGATCAAGGCCAAAGCTTAGGATGCAGATTTCTAGGGTAAGAGTGACCAAGGAATGGAGAACAACTCCTGGAATGGAGCTGTGTAAAGACTAATTTCCTTGCTTGATGATTGAAACCAAAAGTTCAGAAATATGTTCAATGTGCTCAGAATGAGTAATTTTATGGTGGTCGTGACAGCAGTTACAATTTTGTTCATATTTCTTCTTGCCTATTCTCTACAGTCCAAACCACATTCTTACTGCCCCTATCTCTGAATATCTAAATATCCACTCTCTAAGCTCTCAAAACGTCAGGTTTCTCAGTTTCTGGAGCTAAACCTATCTTTGATTTTAATGGAAGAGATAGAGTTAGCAAGCTGCAATTGGGTTACACAGATATGCTTTAATTATATGCTTTAGAGTTCAATGCTCTCTCCTTAAAAGTTTGCCTTTATCCTAGCACTTTGCACCATTTAGCCAATAAGACTTCAGTAAATGAATCACTCAGCCTCTGAAGCCTTTTTGTGTGTAGAGTAGGCCTACCATGGGGATTGGCTTTCCACATGTGTCTTCTGTTTCATCCTTCCACTCCAATTTTAAAAGCAGAACATTGGTGAGCACACTATCGTATCATCTTCTAAGTGCATATGGTGGAAGTTCATTGTCTTTTGCTTCAGTAGTGACTGTGCCCTCATGGAAAGAACTTAATGAAGGCACTGACAATGACATTCATAATTATACATATAACACCTGTGAAGGATCAAAGCAGGCAGGCAGAGAAGGGTGTACAGTGAATTAATCCCTTTCGGTTGAAGGCCAAGGAATCAATCTGAAAATAAAGAGATGATTTGTGGTTGCCAGGAGCTGGATGAATGGGCAAATGCGGATTGTCTGCTACCAAGCACAGGGATAGTAAAGAATGAATGGTAAAAAATATTTTGAAAGCAGTTTGACTTAAATGGATTTTATACATATTGTTTTTAAAATATTAATGTGTATATTTTTCATGGATTTATTTAAGGTACATGAATTGTACATAAAAAAGGAATTTAAGAATAAACCTCTAGAACTTCAGTTTCATTTTATCAACTTAATATATGTTAGCATTGTGGAATTAGTATTATGCCATTACATGTAATTGCTTTTGCTTTCAGTGGTACACAAAGAACTGTGATATTAAAAGACTGGTTGTTTCTTATAGTTGATGAAATATAATATATACACATATTTATGTATATGTGTATAATTTATTTACCATTATATTCAAAGGCAACTCTAAAAATATGAATTACAATATATTTGTATTAGAGAAAAATGACATGAATTTTTCAAGATATTTAAAAGTAAGATTACTCAGTAAATAATAAGTTTTGAGATTTTAAGAGAAATAGCAAACATTTTAAAGTGAATGTCCATTTTTAACGATCTCCTCATAAGGAGACGGGGCACCTTTTTGTTGACCTATATGAACTGTGACTGCAGATGAAAGGAGTGCTCTTAGGGACATTCTAAAATGCAGGTGGCCTTGCAACTTTTGTTGTCCCTGGTTTTCCAGGAATAGTTTGTTGCTTACTTAGGGTGAGTCCAAGTGCCAAAATCAGAATTCTGATTGCTTTGCAAGTACAAAATGACAAGACCCAGGCAGGTATTTTGGTTTATGGTCCCAGCCTAATTCCTAGCATAGGGCCTATCTCAGATGCCAATCCCTGTGAGTGAGTACTGGAAAATATGTGACCAATTCTTCCAGTTGACTCTAGTACAGACTGTTTGACCATAATTGTGCATGGAGTCGCCTGGGAGCTAAATGGGCACTCATTGAATTCACAATTCACAGATTCATAAGCAAAAAACAAAAACAAAACAAAAAAACCAACAACAACAAAAAAATAAAACATCTTCACCCCACTGGGCTTTGGTTAATTAGTTATGCAGTGATAGATACCCAAGCAAGGAAACAATGAAGAAGGCCATACTTCTCTGATAATGACACATGCAGACATCCAAGAGGCAAGCCCAAACCTGGAGTACATGAAACACATTCTTCATATAGAAAAGCTGGTCACTTTCTACTGTGACTTCCTGCAGTGTTGACTCTATCCAGTTTCCCATTTTATATATACCAAGCCTGACTTCACATTTTTATAATGTGTTTATTTATTATTTATGAATATGTTCAGAGGCATACATTTGCTGTAAACATATATACTACCATTTAACAAATTGTAAACCTTCAACTTGTTTGATACAGAGTTGATGAATTGTTGCTCAGTACAAATAGAAACTGCATATTTAATTGGGAGACACATTACAGTGGATTTTATTTCTATAATAATTTGTAGACATTCTTATAGGCTTAATCAGAGAATTTTCTTTCTGGCATTAAATTATTCATAGGTTTTTAATTGAATTCTTCCTACTCATTAAATAAATACCTGAACTGCTCTTCTTGACATGCGATGGTATTGCCCTAACTTCGTCTAGTTTTGTGCTGCAGACAACTTATGTGGTAAAACCCTGGCCAATAATAAATCACTTGGTAATTGTTAAGAATTCTTGTGAGAGAAAGATTCCTAGTTTATCTGCAAGCTTATAGGTTTTCCAGTCTGAAGTATTTCTTTAAATTCTTAGCTATAAATAGCATCCTCCTCCTTGGATATGTAGCACTGATATTCCCGTGCCTTTTTCTTTCTTGCACCACTAACAACATGATAATTATATGTAAATATCTGTCCCCACAGCATTTTTATAATGCATGCTTAAAAATTGCCACTTAGACAAATAAATGAGTGGATAAGATTATAAATAAAGGGAGAGAGGGAGGAAAAGGAGAATGGAGGGGAGGAAGAGAAGGAGGAGAAATAGAGAAAGAAACAAAGAGAGGAGAGAATCCAGAAATACCACGGATGTGCAAATAAGAACAATAAAATAATGATAAAAAAGATTCTGACTGGAGTGCTGAACATGAAATGCATGTAAATATTAATTATACCCAAGAGGTTAGTCATAAATTGAAATAATTCAATTTTTTTGATAGATAAAAATAGTAGCTCTCTCAATACAGACTAGAGCAAACTGCTAAGTCAACAAATTTCCAAGTTCATATAACTAGTGATGATTTTTAAATAATTTCTTCAAAACACTATTTAAAAATTACTCTTAGAAGTCAGAAAGCAGTGTTTTACTCTGCCTTCCACAGGACGCCAGATCACTTGTGTCTGTGAGCCTCCTTTCCTTTGTCTCTGCCTATCACACTGTGGACTGTGCAATACACTGTATAACACCAGGGAGGGCACTATTTAAAGACAGTCACTCTCTTGTTGAGGAATTCCACTTGTAAGCACCTTGTAGTTTAATGCACCCAGTAACAAAGGTAAGAAAGAGGTACAAACAACAAATTGGTTTATATGAACTTGGAATGACACCCTGAAAATATTGGGTCAATCTTTATTAAAGACTTTACTTCTACTTGAAATTATGTGTAATTAATTAAGTGTCTTTGCCTGTGTGTTAGTATGCATTTGGGTGTTTGTCAAGGCCAGAGGTTGTTAACTCTCCGGGAAGCAGAGTTAAAAACTGTGAAGTCTAACATGAGTGTTAGAACTCAAACTTGGGTCCTCAGCAAACCAGTGTGCACTTGTAAGCACTTAGACATTTTTCCAGCTTCATGCTGGCACAATCTCGATCTTGCTGTCTTATGAAGACATGTAATATTAATGTTATCTGAAAACAAAGACATATAGAGGAAATGGACGGGTTCCATTACTGTAATTATTTGAATTATTTTCTCTCTGTTCACTGATAGCTGTTTCAATACACACACACACACACACACACACACATGAGTCCTTTTAAACAGTATCTCCTTTCTTCTCTGCACCTTACTAATCTTATTCCTGTGACTAAGAACATTATTCAGATCTTCAAGGAAGCCAAATTATTTCTAACTCAGGACCTTTACACATTCTGCTCCCACTCCATGATGTCCAGGTAACCTTCAGGTTTATTGTAGCTTTCACCTTTAATTTTTAAATGTTATATTAGTGAGTAACCCAGAGAACTCTCCTTTTTCACTTCTCTGAGGACCTGTTCGACCTACTTATTATCTCCCCTTTCTTCAACTATACTTCATTTTACTTTCTTGTAGAGCCGATCATCATTAGTCTCTAATCTTTACAAAAGACTATAATTCTTTCACTCAACACTCATACTCATTTACTAACTTATCCATTGATTGGTGCACAGCAAGACTCTATGGTGAAATTTGTCTTTTGTTAAAGCCTATGCATTGTGCTTCAAGGAATATCAGATGCTTAATGAAGTCACAGATGCCACAGTGACAATGAGTGAATATGCTGTCCCCTCCCACTACAGTTCTGCTTGTTACAGCATATCCATTCAGAACCCATAAGATAGTTACAAATTCCAGTATTCACAAACTACTACTGTGAGACTCTTAGTATGCAATTTGCCTTATAAAATTCTTATCTAATATTTGTTCATTTGCTCAACAAGACATTCAACACATGATTAAGATAATATGATCTGGAATGAGTGGGACTTTAGGTCTAAATTTCAGCTTCTCTATTTGTGTGGACTTCACAAGTTTAGGCCTAAGTTTTCCTGAGAATGAAATAGGATAGTAGTAAAAGTCTATTACCTGCTGAGATTGTTAAGACCTACTAGTCCTCCAACAGAAACTAGTCCATGGACTATTCCATCTTACTCTGGCCTCGATCTGGAAAGTATTTGAGATGGCAAGATATTATAATAACCACTGTGATCCATTGAACAAAGATCCTCTTGAAGCAAAGAGTCACCAATATAGACAGATTTTTAAAATTTGAATAAAGCAAGTTTTTTTTTTCCCTTACTCTGCAGTCAAAACCACCAGTATCAGGAATGATAATACCTTCTTCCTATTTGTGATACTTACATAGAAGGACAAGAATCTTGGAGACTAAGAATCAATAGAACTCTTCCCTAACAGTTCACAAGTCACAACATGGTGTGAATAATTCAAAGTTAGTTTCCCATGCATTAGTTAAGATCCTTAATTCTAAAACATGTACTATAGTGTATATTGGCTTGAGCATCACCATTTGACAGATGACAAAAGCCCCGAGAGTTATCAAAGACCACCGAAACTGATACAGTCAACAAGAAAGAGACAGGAGCATTGAATCTGGGTCTCTGAAAGGCAGTCCACAGTCTTTTTTGCCACCACCCCTCTATTTCATTTCAAGCCAAACAAGTACCTTATAGAAAATTCTTCCACCCCTTCAGTCTTCTCTAGCTTACAAATAGCCCCATGGGAAAGAATCATATGAAAACCTAAAGAGTGATGTATTCCATTCCAAAGTATAGTTTTATAGATCAAAAGCCTGTTTTTAATTATATGTTAAAATAGTTTCGACTTGGTAAAATGCTTAAATTCCATGATTTAGAAGTGATTTTGAAATATACATGCCCTTTTCAAGCTGAGCAGAAAGAGTGACAGATAATCTATAAATTAAAGTAGAATATTGTTAATTCTAATGAGAATTTAGAAAGGCTGTTACCAATTAATGAATCTAACAAATAATTAAATGACATGCTATCTTGATAAAAGGGTCATTTGAATAACTGAGTTTGTGCGTGTGCGTGTGCGTGTATGTGTGTGTGTGTGTGTGTGTGTGTGTGCTTATACACATGTAGTTATACTTCTGTAGCTGAAGAAAAGATGCAGATGACAACCTGGAGCTTCATCCAAAACAGATTGTCAAGGGCTGTGTAAGGTTTGAGTGATAGGTGCTCAAAGGAACAGAGTTTTCACAGACAAAATAGAATCAATATATCATCATCAAGACAGCAAAGGGTTGAAACTTAAACTGCTTGAAATGATTGCCTAACACGGATGCCTCTATGCAGTCAAGCACATAATCAAGTTGTGGTTTTTCTGTGGTTATGTATATTCTTGGAATCTAACTAAAAAAAAATTATTTCTGTCAAATATCACATAGGTTTACTTAAGTTATAGCACTAGCAAGGAACAGACTCACTTTGAGTCAGTTCTTTTTTGATAGCTAAAAATTCAGTTATTGAGATCTAATCTTACAGTCATTGATATTCAAAGGAAAGTGAGAAAAAATAGTTGATAAATAATGGGTAAAACATGGGACTAATACAAATACATATGGTGATCAATTGTGTGTGCATGTAGGTGTGTTTGTATGTGTATGTATGCATGTGTGTATCTGTCTCTCTTTGTGTGTATACGAGTCTCTCTCCCTCCCTCTCTTTGTCTTGGTCTCTGTCTCTGTCTCTCTCTCTGTCTCTCTCTCTGTCTCTGTCTCTCTCTCTCTCTCTCTCTCTCTCTCTCTCTCTCTCTCTCTCTCTCT
>JANHMN010000001.1:172917705-172943016 GCA_030674055.1 Rhabdomys pumilio | reverse complement strand
TCTCTCTCTCTCTCTCTCTCTCTCTCTCTCTCTCTCTCTCTCTCTTTGTGTGTGTATGTGTGTTTATATGTGCATATGGGTGCATGATCATGTGTGTAGCAGGCCAGAGAACAAATTTTATGTGTCATGATTCAGGCACCATGCATCCTTTCCTTTGTTCTATTTCTTTGGTACAGGATCTCTCTCTGGCAATGTAAATTAGGGTGGCTGGCTAGTATGTTCAATGAAATAATCTGTACCACTTCATTCAGAACTGATATTATAAACCTTCAGGACCACACCAGCTTTTGTTTTACAAGTTATCTAAGGTGGACCTCAAGTCTTCATGTCTTTATGGCAAGAACTTTACCGAGCTGTTTTCACAGCCCTGATGATCAGTGTTCAATTAAACGGCTTCATCAGTGTCGCTAGAAGCAAGGGCATGCGTTCTCACGCATATGCAAATACAGACATAATTGAATTTTATCATGAATGATTAAAACTGTTATTGATTTCTTTCTAAATTAAGGAGAAGAGGAAATGGATCACAAACTCTAAGTCAGAGATAGTGAATACAGTTTTTACTTAGAGAAAAAGTCATTCACTAGCTGTCCATTGAAAGTAGAGGAGAAAAATGAGTTAAAGAAATTGTCAATATATGACATAATATATATGTCTTAATATATATTATGACTTAATAAATAATAATATGACTTAAAAGATATAAGATCTGATCTATCTATAAGCACTAAGTTGTCCTGACTAGCCAAGCTAGCAGGGCTAGCTTGAGCAACAACTGAAAACCAAATAAAGTACGTGGTCAGATGGGTGAGGAGCTAAGTAAATTCTATGTTAAGAAGAGTTCTCTACAAGAGCAAAACCTATGCATGTATTCCATTATAAAAGAGGGCCTAATGGACTACATTATACTACTGGAGGCCAGATCCTACCACAATGGCCATGAGTATGCTAGAGAACTGAGAACCTTATGGATACTGAGTCTAGGCTAAATGGATTGTAACATGAAATGACAATCATGTAATAAATATGAGGCCTGGAAGCTTCCTGGAGTTTTGTTGTGAGTTCTTTTATAAACTTTGAAAAAGCTCGGGTCTAATAATCATGGGTTATTGCTGCAAAGTACACCACTCACTGGGGAGAGTGGAGCATGCACATACTGGCTAGTCTTCTCTTTTTCCTTATTTAGTTCAGTTTTCTAGGCCTTTGGGTGACACTGAAAAGATACAAATTGGACCTTAACCCCTCAGTTTCATCCACACATGTCAATCTTCTCTATAACTGATCTCAAATGCACACAGAAATGTGCTCATCTCTAAATTGTCTATCAATCAAGTCAAGATGGCAATCAAGATTAGCAATTGTGTGTTCCTCCCTTGTCAATGTCTGGTCCAAACTCACCTTTTTATCTCTAAATAAAGACCATTAAAAATCAAAATTCTACCTAACATGATGAGCTTAGTAAATGTCATGTAATAAACAAATAAGAGATGAAAGAAACCAAAGTGCTATATATATTCATATAATATAGTACATATATTGCATGAATATATAATTATAGAATAATAATATATATAATATTATTTAAAAGTAGGAAAGAAATAATCATGAAAATTGCAGCTATAATCCCTAGTCTTGTCACTGACCATATATTCATAGCTGCTCTCATAATACTATAATTTGACCAGGAAACGATGTGTTCAACCGAGGCTTCATGTTGAAAATTGAACCCCCTTTGAAGGTATCATTTTTAAAAGGGGTAAAAATTTCATGATGTGGGTGGGTCCTAAACAGATCAGAAGAGGAATGTCTGTGAAGGTTGCAACTGATCCATGCTTCTATTCTCTCTAGTTTCTGTATACCAAAAAAGGGGTGTGTTCTGCACAATTTCCCACTGCCATGATTCTCTATCACTTTGGACACACAATCAAAAGAGCCAAAACTGTGCACCAGAAGTTCTGAAACCATGAGCCAAAATAAAACTTGCTCCCTTAAGTTGCTTCTATGAAGTACTTAACCACAGTGACTAATGATGAACTAATATGAAAAACATCCAAAATTCACCTTCCTGTAATGATTTAATAATCATGTAATGAGTAGAATTATAATGCCATTGTTCCAGCAAAAGCTAATAAACTCAAGGCTGAGTACTGACATAAATGGATTTCTTTTTGCCCTATAAAATAATAAAACCACTATCCTTATTTTTATGACAATCCTTAATTTAGTAATTGTCTTCCCAATTACTTCTTTAATGTAGACACAATATACTTCTCAATACCTAATGAGAAGCAAATTTTAAGTAAAATCAGAATATTTCAAATGGTTTCTGACATAAAATATTACTTTAAAAATTTTGCATCATAACAAATAAATATTAGTATTATTTACTTGTAAGGCTTCATCCTAGAAATCTAATTTTATTTAATTTTTCAATATTTATTTTATTTTATTGCTTATGATTTGGGTTGTTAGAAAGGCAATAAATTAATAAAGGCTCAATTGAATATTTTCAGGATCTCTAATTTATACTCAATTTCTGTGACTTGAAGAGGTATCACATAAATTTTTTTCAAACTTAATTCTAAAATAAAGCCTACTTCAAAAATCAGGCCGAATTATCCAAAGGCATAAATCAAAGGTAACTTTGTTGAAGGAAATCAGAGATAAGACCTTCAAAAAATTTAAATAAATTCTTTTCGGGGCTGCAGGTATTCTAAAATCAAAGGCTCCAGGGTACCTATTATTAGACTTGCTATAAATAAGGAAAGGAATGTTGTAGAAGATCAATGAACTACTGAAAATGTCCTACATACTCAGTCTACCCAAAATTACAAAAATACAGTCCTCTTCATACAAAAGATGCATTTATGTATTTATATCACATATCTAAATATATTTTATTAGAAGCCCATGTATGTAAAATATTTTTCCCACCTTCTAGGGCTAGCTTATCCACCACCTCTTTCTAGGAAGCACCCAGAATCCTCCAAAAAATTTGCTTGCTGATATTTTAATTTCCAAGAAATTCTTAGTAGCAAAGACGTTGACAGCCATCTGTGCCCTTGCCTGAGAGTACATAGAAAGTAGTAGTACCTAGGGTTAGAGTCATGTCTGTGCACAACAAATTTCCCCAGAAGAGGTGATCTGTAAAGCCAAGAAATATCCAGTCTACAGTGAAGAGGTACACTTTTTTTTCCTTAATTTAGAACACAATTTTAATGAAGGGGAAATTTAATTTCTGCAAATGATAAGACTACAGAAATTATCATATCAGTTAACATATGGGAATTTGGGGATCTAATAGACAGCTGCTTGGTAGAGATTTAATACCCTGGGGGCTGTTTGTGTATTGACTTTAATTGTTTACACTTCATCATGGGTTTTTATTTTTCTTTTGTTTTTATTTGTTTTTCTTTTTAATAATTATTTATCATTTAAAGCAGTTTTAAATTTAAATGCATTGATCATATATTTTCCTCACCCAAGTCCTTCTAGATCCTCTTCCTTCCTTATTCACCTAACTTTAAATTCTTTCTCAAAGATCAAACAAAAAACCCAATAAAAAAATGTACCCCACCCCCCAAATCCAAGAAACCAAAACAACAGCCAGTTTTAACCAAATAAAAATGTGCACAAAACAAACAAACAAGCAAACAAATAACAAAACAAACCTATGAGGTCCTTTATATGTTGGTCAAATACTCCTGAACCGTAGGCATGTTCTGGATTGGAGTAACATTATACTCAATGTTACTGTACTGAGAAAAATTATTTTCTATCTCCCACAAGGTATAAGTGACAATTCAATTGTTAACCTTTGCCCTAGTGGCTAGGGTTTCATCCATCCATCCATCCATTCATTCACTTATTTGTTCATTTATCCATCCATTCATTCACTGCTTAAATATAATAAAATAAAAGATAAAGCACAAACTATCACATCAAAGTTGGACAATGTAAACAGAAGAAAGAAAGCCCAAGAGAAGCCCCAAGAACCAGACACTTGTTCCCACACTCAGGAATCCCATAAAACACTAAACTGGAAGTCATTATATATACAGAGGACCTGGTGCAGACCTCTGCAGGACAAATATTCTACCCATTTGGTTCATCTCGCTTACTTCACATTCAGGAATGGTTGACTCAGAGGCAACGGAATAGACACCTGCACAGGATCAAGTGATTAGTTCTTGCTGCTGTAGAGTGAAAAATTATAAAGACCATTTTATAAAATACACAGGCTCACTAGTTCCAGGAACGTGGAACTGAATGTAAGATTTCAGGCCTTCACTGCCCTGGGATACATCCCAGGAAGAGTATTAACATTCCTCAAGCCTCAGGGAAAAGAACCCACCTGTGGGTGGAGAAGGCCCAAAGCAGGAAGACACATTCCTGACCAAAAAAGATGCAAGTCATCTAGGTGGGGCTGGGAAGCTAGTAGCGCCATGATGACAGGGCGAGTGACAGGGTAACAACTGAGAAATAGTTGAACAAGTGACATGGTAAGACTACATTCTTGAGAAGAAACGGGTGTGCTGAAAAGAAACGGGTGTGCAGAGTGCTTTCCACATGATCCTGTATCATTTAGGTTTGGGCTCCTCTGGGATGTTCTGCTATTTTTATGTTATGTATCCTTGGCAACCCCTCACCCCCTCCTCACTCCCCTGGTTCGTGGTTTTCCTCTTTAAAAGGTCCCTTAGCCTGCCACTCGGGGTCAAACTCTACTCCTGTGAGAGAATGCAGTTTCTTCCAGCTCTCTTCCCCAATAAACCTCTGCTAATTGCATCCAGGTACGGGTGTCTTGGAGTTTTTGGATGGCCGCGATTTTCTGAGACTTGAGTAAGGGTCACCCGAGTTTGGAGGTCTTCACTGCCAGTATCCAGGGTGTCATGAGGTCCAGGGCTACCTATGGCCAGACAGAGGGACTCACTGGTGTTACCTCTGAATGTCTTCCGCCATATAATTTATCACGTTCATTCTCCATTCTTTAGCAGGATAAATGAAAGTTATAGGGCCCTTGAAAATTGCCATTTTGTGTCTTTTTGTATTGTCACAAGTAGTTTTAAATGTGGGCTTATTTATTGGTTTTGCCTAATTCTGAGTGGGGGAAAATTAATTTCCAACTGAATTCATAATTGCTACTAGAACCAGAAAAAGCCACTGCCACTAACAGATTCTACCTTATCGTCAATTGTCACCAAGGGTCATCTACTGAAATCAACTTAGCTCCCTTGAAATTCCACTAGGCATTTGGAAAGACTGTGTACATCAAATAAAAGTTATGAATGTTGCTCCTGGCTTTTGTTTCGTTTTTTTCCCTTTCCAAAGCCACTTTTCTTTCCCTGTTCTCTCCATGGTAGGCTTTCCTGTTCCCTTGTACTTTGATTCACCCCTCCAGCTTAACTCTTTTTCAAGAAGGTCATGTTCTTTTCCAGGGCTACAGTGCCAAGGTCTGTTCTCATCAGTCTAATCAGATTTGTTTTTGTTTGCTAGCTTTGTGTTGTTTTTGTCATTGCTGCTTTGTTCTTGTTATTGTTGATGGTGATGGTTATTTTGGGGGTGGAAGTCCTAAGACTCAATGGACACCCAAACAACCCTGCAAATCTGGCCCAAGCCTTGGGGTACCTGTTTCTTACTGGCACCTGAAAGCACAGAGACAGGAGGATGCTGAAGACAGAGCAGAATGGGCCCTAGCAAGAGCTCAGATTCTGAATGGTCTCCTGGAGTGAGAAGAACAATTGGGTTCTTCTAACCCCATCAGCAGGTGATCTTCCTAGCTTTGCAGCACCCCGGTGGGTGGTCCTTGAGTTGGCAGCTTGTATCCCACATATTCTCTGGGATAACTGGCTCTTATTAAATGTCTGAGAGAAGCTCAGAGGAGACTTCAGTTACTCAATTTCTTGTGAAGGGAGATGTTATCTATCTTTAAAAGAAAAAATATTGTCTTAGCAGCCTAACCACATATTTCCTCAGAGAGTAAGCCATTTTGCCGTTTCGCATTACAAAGTGTCCTTATAAAAATAAGGTACCAATTCATTTTTGACAGGCATTTAAAACTCTGGCATTTAGGAACTGGCTAGTGGCTTCTGCACTGACTATGGATAATAAATGTCTGAAAGATATTGAATAGGATAAACAGAAAGGGTCCTAAGTGAATATTTTTATGACAACACATACTTGGGTCATTTCTTTTTAATCTGCTCTGCCTCATAAGATTTATTTCTCATTTAAAGAAACACAGGATTTGAGTCATGTGTTCATTATGCAGCACATGGCTTTATTCTTTTCATCACATGTTTCTTTCCATTACAAGGGGATTTTGCTTTTTCTATTAATACATTTTGTATTCTAAATGGTGGTTCAACTTTAAGAATTTAAAATTTTATCTACATAGTATAAGAACACTGTCTTAATCCTGTACAAGGTTTTTCTGATTCAATAGCATAAAAGCTTCCACATAGAGAAAAAATAACGTTGGAACTCTTGACATCTGCAACCAGAGAGAAGACACCATAAGGGAAGTGACAAAGTGCAGGCAGGCCATCTTCTTTCAGAATGATAAAGAAGGAACACCATTGATGGCCAGTGGGAGAAGGATGACAAATGGCAGGAAGATACAGATGTGTAGCATATCAGACATGACTCTATCCTGGGGATTTCAACAAGAATTGGAGGAGTATACTAACCTGGGACTGGTAGCCAAGGGCTATATCTTCTAAGATGTTAGTAAGTACTTTAAGTCATTATGTTAAAAATTCAGATTGGAACCCTGTTACATCATTAGAAGCAATAATTTTTAGAAATTTAACATTGAAGAGTTTAACCCCCATAAATGCACACAGAAGAATTAACACACACACATATGCACACAGATATACACACATATGCACAAATACCCCCCCCACACACACACACATATTCTCAAATAAACACATACACTATAAAAGTCTACTTTTCATGGCTTCCATGTATATAAATTTTTGCTACCCAGTTCAATTAAACAACATATGTTTCTGAACAAGGGGCTTCAATTTGTAGAATAACAAGGAAAACAACAGTAGGCTGCTAATTCTTCACTGTATCAGACCCTCTAATACTACAACAAAGCAAACTGACTGTGTGAAATGAATCTTGGGGCAGAAAACATCCTAGTCACTATTTTGGAATCCAGTGATGAATTCTCTTTTGGAAGGTGCCTTAGTCAGTGTTGTATGGCTGTGAAGAGACACCATGAGCACAGAAAGTCTTATAAAGGAAGACATTTACTTGGGTCTTGCTTACAGTTTTAGAGGTTTAGTCTATCGTCATAATGGTGGGGCGTATGGCAGCAGGAAGACAAACAGTGCTAGAGAAGTAGCTGAGAATTCTTTGTTAGATGTGTAGGTGGCAGAAAGAGAGGAAGCCATTAGGCCTGGCTTTAGCTTTGGAACCTCAAAGAACATCCTCAGTGACATGTTTTCCCCCAATAAGGCCACAAATTCTAACCTCTTCCATGTAGTGACACTCCCCGATGTCTAAGCATTTAAATATTGGTGACTATGGGGACCGCTTTTATCAAACCAAAACAGAAAGTTATCCATATACCAGGTACAGACTGCTGGAACTTCTATATTTTAACTGTGTGAAGCAGAAGTAAGGAATATCCACTAAGTGGTCACTTTATCTCAGCTTCATTATACTGAAACAAATTATAAACAGTAGTATATTACCTATATAAATTTATATACCTGTATATTTAATCATCCATCAATGCATGCATTTCATACATACATACACACATACATACAGGTATACATGTATCTATATGTACACATATAATACATGCATATACATGCATATATATATATATATATATATATATATATATATACATGTGCACACATAATTACATATATAGATACATACATACATGGCACTACAAGTACTATACTCTTTACAAATACTGAATGTAAGTCAAAACTGTACCAAGATTTCCTAGCAATGAACATGAGAAATTAACATCATCTGTCTACTTTTACAATGTTTTGATGAAACAATAAAATGTTCTCATTGTTATATACAGAACAATGAAAAAATAGTAAAACTAATGCTTATTAATATATATAAAATATAATTTTTTGAAACATTAAGATATAACTATTTTCTCATTAAAATCATGTCAGGGTGCTTTGGACGTGCTTGTCTTTTCTCAGTCACGTGAGCTATAATACATACCAGTGGTTTTCCTGTGAAGTATCAAATGTTCATATGCTTTTCAAGTTTGTGTTAGTTTCCATGACATCTTATCCTTCGAGTTTTACATCCGATGAAGAAAAGAGATTGCACCTGTGCAGATGGATTTCTGGCACTTTTCTCTGGAACACTTTCATCACAACTGTGTCCCATATCACTTTTAATATATTCTCTGACAGTACAATAAAATTTCCAAGGAGCCAACTTCAATATTACTACCACGAAGCAGTCCTGCATAATTTGGTTTATTTTCAATTCACCGTTCAGATCGAGCTTTATTACTCTGTGCATCTGTTGCTCTTTTGTTGTTGGTGGTGGTGGTACTGATTCTCCATATTGAACAATTCCTGTTCCCTGTTATTCATCTTTAAAAATTGGTTTACTCTTGATAGAGAAGGCTACATGATGTTGCTGTTTTCTCTTGAGCAGGAGCTGAGAACAATCACTGAGTAATTTGAAAGAATTTCAATTGTGATGGGTACTCAGTCATGGGTATGTCTGTTATGAACTCTCATTAGCCACTCATGCAATTGCTGTGTGCTATTTTTTCTTTGTGGCACTTATAAGTGCTGAAAAAGCACATCAGCTGATCACTACCCCAATAATACAAGATGATCAAGCTCAGTCTTTCACTGACCTACAATAGATTTTTCCTCCCTTGTGAAACTCCTGGCTAGCTGAATGTGAGCTGATGCTGTATAAATGTGTATATCATTTTGGGGTCCCAGTGTACTACAGTAACAGCACACTGCAATATTTCATCCTTGTCATTGAGATAGAACCTGAGAAAGGAATACAAACTTAGGAAATGGGAACTATCTCAAAGCCCTGCTTCATATGAACTACACTTCACACAAATAAAGTGAGATACATGTCTGAGCTCCAATTCAAAGAGTTTACAGTGTCCCACACCCCACAAAATATAGCAAAGTCAGTCTTGTGACTATAACACAGAAGGAAGGAGGCAGACCAAAAAGTCACTCAAACCAAGAATAATTTCTATTGTAATGTAACATGAGCACAATTCCCATCCTTATTGCCTCCTGTTGATAACAATCTTCCAGTTACTGGTAATAATCAGAATTAACGAGGAATATTAACTACCACACAAAGGTTAGTTTGAAACAAATGGTGGGTTCCTTTTTCTCTTAAAGGTGTTTGTTCCCTGCATTTTTTAAAAATGATTTTAGTAAGGCATAACAGATAACAGTAAGTCAACAAGAAATTTGGCTGGGACTTTTAGGCAATCATTAGTTCAGAATCTCCACTACCTTTCCCTGTCTCAGTCAGGCAGTTATGTTTTGAGAACCATGTAATAAAGAAGACAAGTAAAAGGAGTCTGATCCAGGACCTGAGAAACTTCCAGACCTTTGCTGTCAACACCCTATATGAGACTCCACTGCACAGCTAATTACCATCCTGGTTCTTTCCTTCTGTGCCCACCCATCATTTACCTAAGTGAATATACTCTGTGCCTTTTTGATTTAGCTGGCTAGCTGCCTGTGGAGGGCAATAGGCCATCTTGGGTCATAACAGTGGTTGCCTGTAATAGGTCTTCTTTGTAAATATGCTATTACATTTGTTCCTCATAGGATTCAAGAGGAGGCCAAGCACAGTGTTACATGAGGGAGTAAGAGAAAGCACCCTCACAATAGGCATGTGAGAAAATATATTGTTTCCTTCTGGATCTCTCTTAGTCCACCAAAGTGATGATAGTAGCCACCATTTTAGAGGAATATCACAGCATCATGGAGTGGGGCATAGGTTCTATAACTGACTGAAGGTCAAGCAAACTGACCAGAAAGGAAGAATCTATTTGTTGTACCAAGATGTTTGCAATGGCACGCATATGCAATCTAAAAGATCAGACACAGGTATACATACATTGAGGAGGATGATTGACATAAGTAGCCATAATGATACAAAATGGCATTTACAAGCAAGAAACAAGCAAACAAAACCAATTCTGAGCATAAATGAGCTTAGAATGGACAGGTATAGGCAGCCTAGATTAACATGTAATTTAGCACAGGAAGATGCATTGTTGAAGATTTCTCTTTACTTAATGAGAACCATAGAAACTGACCAGGGGCCTCCATCCAGCCCATGAGCAACATCTGTTTATATCAGCTGTTTTTCTCAGTTTTACCTCACCCTAGCGATGTGTCTAATAAGTGATGCTTTTGTGTTTATAGTCACAGTGATTCTGGCTTTCGTTTCCAGGTAGTGTGTGCATTTCTATGGAACTGAATGAAGACATGTTCAAAGTTAGCTCTCTATTGCATTTACCTCAGAATTGCAGATTCCCTTCTTCCCTCCCCTTCTTCCCTCTCTCTCCTTCCCTCCCCTTCTTCCCTCCCCCTTCTTCCCTCCCCCTTCCTCTCGCCTTTTCTCCCTTCTTTTCTTCCTCTCTCCCTTTCTCTCTCCCTCCCTTTGTTCATAATTCCTGTAGATCTCATACATTTTTGGCACATCATTTCCATCTTTTCCAATGGTTCCTTTGGTTCTCTGCCCAGGACCTTTCTTTTCTTGTTATGTGAATATGTCACACTAAATGACTCAATGCCAACTATATATTAATCTGATTCTTTCCTAATAGGTTTTATTTTTTTGTGCTTCATGCAAATTGCAGGATGTTCTTACCTGTTGACTCTTGAGAAGCAGGAGGAGAATTCAGTCACTAAGGTAACATAATCTCAGTGCAGTCTAGTAGAGACTCCTGTCATTTAGTGGTTATCTAGGAAGACACCACCTGTGCTGAGGACATACTCTATATTCCTAGTGCTAACATTCTGAAATTATCAACAGATCCAGCAGAGACTCTCAGAACAAGGTTGGAATGAGTTATAAACTTCTTAAGAAGTGAAGGCTTTTTACCTCCAGCCCATTTTAACTCATCCCTTTCAGGAAAGTGAACTAATCAAGATGTCACTTAAATAACCCTGGCACTCTTCAATTCCCATAGTTTTTAATCTCGAAGACAAAAGAAAAGGTCATAAGTGTCTTAAAATTTCATGAATTTGTTTTGTTTTGTTTTTAAAGAAACATACCTTCCCTTGACCCAGAAATATGGGATCTGAACCATCCCTGCAGCATGCAGATAACGCTTTTAGCAGTTTGGAGTCTGCTCGGTGTGGCTTTTCTTTTTCCAGGGTTAGATCAATATCACACTGATACATGTTCTGCCAGCCACACTGTAATGCTGCATTCTTCCAGGCTCGGTAATAGAAAGTGATTTAATGCTTTCAGCTTGAAAGATATTGCAATGAACACTGTGATTTATAAAACAAATGGGCTATTGTCCTAAATAAGTTTAAAATTATATAGACCCGAGGAAATAGAGTTAACTAAAGTTTTAATGCTACTCGCCTATTTTCTGCTAAGCAGTTTATACAGACACGTAAGCAATTCTACCCAGAAAAGGCAACAGAAATTTATAGCCACATCCTCCATACATAATTTCTTTAACCTAGTGTACCTTTTGGCATTTATTAGTACACAGAAGCAGCTACCGACATATCTTTCTTTTATTCAGGCAACTGTCTATATATTTATAGGGCCCATAAATCATTGCATCTTAAACAGTAGACTATCAGAGAAAAATATGCTAATTGTGTAGGGCAGTGTGTCCTATATTGAATGCTACTGGCATTTTGGAATATTATTTCTCGCTTTATCACAGAAGCGTGCTGGGAAATAGAAGTGACAGGGGTACTATAAGCCAGAGGAATCTCTGTGATACATTGAAAAGCTGCCATCTCTTATTCTCAGAACACATCGGGGAAGACAGCAGACTGTGATAACAGGAGATGGGAAATTTTCATTTAATCTTTTAAATGCATTGGCTTCAAGATGTGAGTGGAATTCACATGCAGCAATTCTACAGCTTTTCCTAGTTTAATTTCCTCTTCTTCGTCTTCAACTTCTTTCGTCTTCGTTGTGTGTGCATGAGAAAGAACTCAAGTTTGGCAGTGCAACTCATGAGAATTATTACCATGGAGAGAGAGGAAGGGAAAAACTGGAAGCATGAGAATTTAAAGAATGACTTAGGCACCATCTGAATGTCTGATGATCAATGCTGCAGAAAATTTCAAAGCATTTAATAACAATGCATTTCAGGTTGGTTTTTAATTACATTAATAAAAGAGACTTCCAAACAGTGATTTTAAAAGAAGAAAAAAAGTACTTCTTTACTAAAAGGCAATGTATGAAAGCACGATTTATATGAAAGCAGAGCATCTTCCCAAATGTTATACTATTGACTGTGTCTTCATCTACATTGATGGGTAGTATGGTATGGCCATTCCTATGCTTCATCAGACAGGAAGACACTCCCTGCATTAGATTTGGCTATATCACCCCACCAAAGGTGCTAGTACACTTCCTGTTACTATAGTGAAATACCTGAGATAATTAACTTGTAAAGTGGAACATGTTTATTATGGCTCAGGGCTTTGGAGATACCAAGAACAGTTTGGGCTTGGATTGTAGGAAGGTGTCAGATGATAATGGCAAGGAATATATGATAACAAACTGCTAATTCCATGAGAAGGAAGTAAAAGCAAAGATGCTGGTCCCCAAAACCTCAATAGAGAACATGCTTTTAAAAATTGTTTATTTTATTTTTGACGTTTATAAAATAATTACATCATTTCCCCTTCCCTTTCTTCCAACCAAACCATCCTATATATGCTTTCTTGTTCTCTTTCATATTCATGCTGTCTTTTCATTATTGTTTCATGAATATATATATATTATTGAATATATATTATATATTATATATATATGAATATATATATTCATGAATATCACCTACTGAATCTGTAGAATGTTTCTTGAGTATATAATTTCAGTGACAACTATTTGGAATTGCATAACCAATTAGTGTTCTCATCCCTGGAGAAGACTATTTCTCAACCTTAGTTGCCTGTTGCTATTTGCATAGGGCTTATCTCTCAAGATATTTGCCCTGTCTACTTTGGCATGTATATTGTTGATGTCCTTGCAGAGTTGGGTGCCTACCACCAATTATACATCTGTAAGATGTACAAGCATGTATAAAATGTATAAGCGTGTGAGGAAATAAAAATAATAGGATCATTACAAGCCAGAGGAATCTCAGTAATATATCGACAAGCTGCCATATCAACAATACAGTGAGGCCAATATACATTGAAAAGTGCCTTAGGCTCAGGGGAAACTGATTAAGAGAAAATATAAAGATTGTAAAGCCAGAGGATCAGGGAAATTTTTATGGGACAATGTGTCCTGGCATGTCAGAAGCAAAGCATATAAAGTCTCACCAACATGACTGCCTAAACAAGAGCTAAGGAGTTGCTTTTAATGACCTAAAGACATGCTATCAGGTCTCACATCTGGAAGGTTATATAACTTCCCATTAGCTCCACCTTACAGAACAAACTTAGTAACAGGGTCTTTGGGGCCAGTACCATCCAAATTGAACTTCATGCTCAAGCAAAGAAAATGTAATGTGACCTACAGCTCCACACCCACGGCATGGCCTAAACAGTTCCTGTTGATTCTTCCCTGCCATTGAAGGGGCTCAAGACCAGCATTTAATTTCAAAAGGGCTCCAGGTACCATTTACCCAGATAAACTTGTCTTGTGTCATTCCTATGTTGAATTGTCCTGGATTAAAGCATGGTATAAAATGACTCATCCATTAGACAAAGAAGCCTTCCAGGAAATTTTCACAAAACATAAGCTCATCCTTAAGCAAGGCATTTCAAAGAGAACTTTTATCAGTTTGATCCATGGATATGATAGATCACCAAATCCTAGCAAGGAGCAAATGAGTCATAATATCTGTTTAGTCCTCAGTTAAAGTGCTTTGGGAGAGAAAGCATTTATGATCATGTCCCACTCATTAACAATAATTTTGTATTGAGATTTCTTATCACATACTTATTGTTCTGTTTTACAGAAAGTTCATCAATAATCCTTAAGCTGGGGTCCCATCCACCTAACACACTAAATCCCATTCTACCTCCCAAATTTAATTCTATACCCAGTTTTCACGTTCACTGTCTCCATATGAGTGTTTAGAGTCACTTTCAAACATGCTAGTGGCAGAGACTCTTTTATTCCTGTTTCTTGCCAATTGCTAATCTCCAACTCTAAGGCAGAATTGTTAAGTTGCCAATTGTCATCTGTAGAGACAAAGACAAACTCTTCTTTTTGTTTTTAGTTTGTTTAGTTTGTTTTGGAAATGTTAGGGATTATCCATAGCATCTAATGTATTAAAAGCAACGCTCTACCACTGATCTATGCCTTTAGTCCTTTTGAGAAATTATGTTATTTAGATTACAATTAAATAATTCTCTGCCTTCCCTTTTACCTTTTCAAACTCTCCAACATACCCTTCCTTGCTTTAATTCAAATACATGCTCTCTTCTTTGCATTACTTGTTGATATATATGTATATGAATATGAATGTGAACGTGAACGTGTACATATACGTGTTTGTGTATGTGTCTATATACATATATAATACTTACATTCTTAAAACGTAACTATAACCTTTTTATCATTAGGGAAGCATTGCACTTCTTTCTCCTAAATTCTGGGGAGAGCAGACCACGATATCATGAAAATGTAATTAGGTGTCTCAAAGCCATGTTCAAATCACAAAATTTCTAAAGAGCATGGAGACTAGGAATGTGTTGTTTTATTCCTCATGCAATGGTATATGCTAGGTATGACCTGCTCGAGTCAGATGTTTAAGTAGAACCCTATGTTCATAAATTATTCTGCTTAAAGTGGCTTTTGAATAATATGACTCTACTTATAATTTTATTAAATTTTCACCTGGAGAGTACTCTTTTTTTTTCTTTTTTTTTTTTCCTTTTTCTAAAATTGGATATTTTATTTATTTACATTTCAGATGTTATCCCCTTTTTCCATCTACCCCAGAAGCCTTCATCCCATCCCCCATCTTCCTGCTTCTATGAGGGTGTGCTCCCACCAATCCATCCACTCCTGCCTACCTGCCCTCAAATTCCCCAACACTGGAGGCATCCAGCCTTCACGGGACCAAGGACCTTCTCTCCTACCAATGCTTGACAAGGACATCCTCCACTACATATAGAGCTGGAGCCATTGGTTTCTCCATGTCTGTTTCCAGGCTGGTGGTTTAGACACTGGGACCTCTGGTTGATTGGTATTGTTGCTCTCCCAATGGAGCCACAAATCCTTTCAGCTCTTTCAGTCTTCTCTCTAACTCCTCCATTCAGGACCCCGTAATCAGTTCAATGGTTAGCTCCTAGCATCTGACTCTGTATATGTCAGGCTCTGGCAGAGCCTCTAAGGAGATAGCTATATCAGGCTCCTGTCAGCATGTACTTCCTAGCATTAACCACAGCATCTGCATTTGGTGACTGCACGTAGGATGGATCCCCAGGTCAGGCAGTCTCTGGATGGTCCCTCCTTCAGTCGCTGCTCCATACTTTTCTCCTTATTTGCTCCCATGAGTATTTTATTACTCCTAAGAAGGACTGAAGCACCCACACTTTGGTCTCCCTTCCTGAGCTTGACATGGTCTGTAAGTTATATTTTGGGTATTGCGAGCTTTTGGGTTAATATCCACTTATCAGTGAGTGCATACCATGGGTGTTCTTTTGTGATTGGGTTACCTCACTCAGGATGATAGTTTCTATTTCCATTCATTTGCCTAAGCATTTCATAATTGTTTTTAATAGCTGAGTAATACTCCGTTGTGTAAATGTACCACATTTTCTGTATCTATTCCTCTGTTGAAGTACATCTGGGTTCTTTCCAGCTTTTGGCTATTATAAATAAGGCTGCTATGAACATAGTGAAGCATGTGTCTTTGTTATATGTTGGAGCATCTTTTGAATATATGCCCATGAGTGGTATAGCTGGGTCCTTAGGTAATACTATTTCCAATTTTCTGAGGAACCACAGACTGATTTTCAGAGTGGCTGTACCAGCTTGCAATCCCACCAGCAATATAGGAGTGTTCCTCTTTCTCCACATCATCACCAGCATCTGCTATCACCTGAGTTTCTGAGCTTAGTCATTCTTACTCATGTGAGGTGGAATCTCAGGGTTGTTTTGATTTGCATTTCTCTGATGACTAAAGATGTTGAACATTTATTTTGGTGCTTTTTGATCATTCGAGTTTCCTCAGTTGAAAATTCTTTGTTGAGCTCTGTACCTCATTATTAGTAGGGTTATTTGATTGCCTGGAGTCTAATTTCTTGAGTTATTTGTATGTATTGGATATTAGCCCTCTATCAGATGGAGGATTGGTAAAGATCTTTTCCCAATCTGTTGGTTGTCATTTTGTCCTATTGACAGTATTCTTTGCCTTATAGAAGTTTTGCAATTTTATGAGGTTCCATTTGTCAATTCTTGATCTTAGAGCATAAGTCATTGGTGTTCTGTTAAGGAACTTTTCCTCTGTGTCCATGTGTTTGAGGCTTTCCCTATTTTCTCTTCTATTAGTTTCAGTGTGTCTGGTTTTAAGTGAAGGTCCTTTATCGACTTGGACTTGAGCTTTGTACAGGAGATAAGAATGGATCAATTTGCATTTTTCTACATGCTGACCTCCAGTAGAACCAGCACCATTTGTTGAAAAGGATGTCTTTTTTCCCCCACTGGATTGTTTTAGCTCCTTTGTCAAAGATTAAGTATGTGGGTTCCTTTCTGGGTCTTCAATTCTATTCCATTTATACATGTCTCTGTACCAATACCATGCAGATACTATCACTATTGCTCTGTAGTACAGCTTGAGGTCCGGAATAGGAAAGCCTTGGACAAGAGATTTAGACCAGTCTTATTTTATAATCCTCAAAATTCTGAAACAAACAATACGACTGATGACAAATCAAGTAAGATATAAGTGTCAACCAGCTTATTTGACCTAAACATTGACACAGAGTAAAACCATCAGCCTAGGGCCATACTACCCACAATGTGAACAATTTCATCTGAGAAATATCATCAAAAAATAGAATCAAAATCTCACAGAGAACATTATAAAAGTGGATGTCTAAGAGCATGAAAATATATGTTCTAGCTTCATGGGACAAAATGCTGATTAAAGTTCAAAACAATACTGTGAAAGGAACCTTCTTAAATACCCTGGTTTCTTATTCCCAATAACAGTACAATGAGGTCAATACTACATAAAATTCTTACTTAATAGACAGAAAATTCAACATCTGTGTAGTTAAATGATTCTCACAAGTTGCTGTAGAGATTCAAACAAACTGGGGCTAGAAAGATGACTCAGTGCTTAAGAGAACTTCTTTGTGTTACAGAGGATGTGAATTCAATTCCCAATATCCACGAGATGGTTCACAATAATTAGTACCTCTAGTTCTAGGGCACCTTGACATCCTTTTTTTGACCTTTCTCTGCCCTAGGCATGAGTGTGGTCCACATACATACATGCATGCAAAACTCTAGCACGTATAAAGTTTAAAACAAACAAACAAACAAACAAACAAACAAATAAATAAAAATATTTTACCTATCTGGATGTGAAGAAACCAATATATGGTGAATGACTAAAGAAATCTGATAAACAACATTTCTAATAAACTCTTTTCAAGCCTGAGATCTCTCAGTTTTTGATGTTATTGACTGCATAAAATCAGATTCTATGTACATTTACAACTTTACATAATGTATTTTCAATATTTCATCATAATTTACATTAAGAAATTATATATTTGTATATATAAGTGTATATTCATGACTCTACATACTAGATGCTATCTGTAATACTACACTTGAAGACATTTTCATCACATTAACATAATATTTATTAGTCTACATATTAATTATCCTAGTAAACTGCCATTCTAAAAGTGGCTATCAATGTGTGCTTTTCTTATTTCTAGTCACTGAAAATATGCATAGGGTGCATATTGGTTACAAAAATTAATTTGAACAGAATTACAATGGATATATCAAAGTAATGAGAATGGGCAAGAACCTGAGACTTCTTGATGGCTAAATATCTATGCTACACTTACTATCTGGTAATAAATAAACACGCAGCACCCCATATAATGCAATATAAACTATGAGTTTGGTCATTTGAAATTATCCTAACACATTTCTACTAACTTATAACAGCAGCCTTTTTTTCCTTTTATCAGCACAGAAAAAGCAAAAATGAGTGAATCCTGATTTCTATTACCGAATTCTGTCACTTACAGAACTGAGTTCCATGAAGACTAAGTTTACCACCTTCTAAATGTGGTTTCCAGGGCTCTGCTTGTGTATCTAAGGAAGTAACTGTATAACTAAGAAAGCTAGTAAGGAGGCTTGAGATGTGTTGGTCAGTTGAGAAGGTGTTCTCTCATATCTACAGATCTAGAATTTTTATACGTGGTGTAGCTGTGAGCATATCTGTCTTCCAAAAGTAAATTCACGGTCTTCTGTAAAGTGCATATATGTAGGTCACTTTCCTAGATCCAGTGATTTAGCTAGTATGCTTAAGTTTCTACAGTATTAAATTTTAAATGTCCCAGCAAGCAACTTAGTTATGCAGTTCACCCAGAGATAGCCCCAGATTCATGCACCCACCCTTAGTCAACATTTGATCGATCGGGATGGTAGAAAGGTGATGTTAAAATTGTGCCTGAAGATGGGAATACTACCTTGGAGTCTCATACACACATTTCCAGCAGTGTGGTTCTTAGATTCTCTTAGATGGGATTACGGACTAAGTTCTCAGAAACCATAATGATTTTTGACAGTTCTTCACATATTTAAAGTTACCATACTTCAAATATACCTGGCAAAGAGTTCACACACGTCTTAGAGAAAGATCAGACCTGTAAAATATTTCTTGTATGGCTTTTAACTCAATATTATTAACTTTTCAGAGCATATGGCAAACTACCTGCTTTACAGTCACATTTTTCTTCTTTAGAAGCACCCGATGCCCCCTTTTCTCACAGTGTTATATATAGTATTTCAAATATGACAAACACGTTTCTTTTTAACAGCTGCCCTATGACATCACCCACACTCACACCTATAGAAAATATATATAATAATAATGAAAAAAAATTCTGTCCTAGAACTGGAAATAGCTGAGTCATGAGACAGGGACAGTTCTAAATTCCAAGGTTCATAATGAAGCAATTCACACTACGCACACCTACATGTATATCTTCTTACCCATTAACACACGGGACAATTCTTCATGCTTAGTATGAAGTGAATCATTTCACTTTAAATATTTTGGACTCTACTCCATGTGAAGTACGCTAAAGCTTTCTCCTTAGAAATCAGCACACAACTTCTGGCTTTATATTAACATCATAGAAATTATCATCTTCTTTATTCATCTATGGTTTTTATTTTTTAGAAGAAGTCTTTCTGAAAGAAAAATGATGAAAAATAGGCAGTAATAATAGTTGATATGCAGCAATTTGGAGGTCCATGAATGATACATGTTCAGAAACAAGAAGGGATCGATGGTGGGTACACAGGAGGCAAATTCCCAGTGATCTACAGTAAACCAAGGTAATTATAGTTCATAGTAATTCATGGTGCAAAGTGAGTTAGAATTTTCCCAATATAGATAAATGAGATCCCAGAATATGGAAATGTATTGAGAAGATACAGAAATATATTTGTTCTGATTTAATTATTTCATGTTGCTTCTACTCTTTATCTTATGACATGCACAACTAATGTATTTAAATAAGAAAAATTACTTAGCATAATGCCTTTATAAGAATTATACATTTATTCTCATAAGTAACTTTTTATCGTGATTGATTTTTTTAGGTAAACCTAATTCATAGAGAAATGTGATGGTCTATTACCTTTAAAATGTTGAATTTGCTTAGGTTTACATGCTGAAAATCTTCAGAGGTGGTCATATTTTCCTTTCCTAATTTATTATGGTCAATTTTTTATTCTTACATACCACCATGAAAAGCAGAGCTCTTGGATATGGCATAGACTTTAGGTCAGGACCACAGAGCCACACCCACGATATAGCAATGCCAATCTGTCAGTTTGACAGCTGCACTCTATGAATATGTGAAGACAGAAATGACGACCAGTGCAAATGTGTGCAATCTATTTAAAACTGTAAGTAGATACTGGCAAAATGAGAAGGTTGACATAAACAATAATTGATAAAAAACAAACAAAAACATTAAGACAAAAGAAAAAAGACAAAAAAGCTCACAAAGCAAACAAAAGCTGTGAAGTCTATTTTTCATTGGTCAACTACTCTTGGCCTAGGGCTTGCCCTGTAATAAAACTGATTTTCCCTTTCCCAGCAATTGTCAACTGGAAACAGCTTCTTTGCCAAGGGTAAAAATTTATACCTGCTTTCCACTCTTCATGCTGAAATTTTGCAGTATACTTTCAATTTATGGAAGTTTTGTGGGTTCTGTTAAAGTCTCTCTCACAGAAAGGAGTAATTAATGGAGTAAATAAGTAGTAATTTTATATAATTTACACATATATATATATATATATATATATATATATATATATATAATAGAACTGTTAGAATATGAAGGAAATTAATGAACATATCTTAAAGCCAATACAATAACACCTTGTGTGACATTTGAGACTATGTGTATTTATTCATACATCATATATATATATATATATATGTACATATATATATGTACATATGTGTGTGTGTACACATATACATACACAGACACAAATACATACATACATACAGACACAGACACAGACACAGACACAGACACAGACACAGACACAGACACAGACACAGACACAGACACAGACACAGACACAGACACAGACACAGACACATATATTGGATTTGAGAGACAGGGTTTCACTACGTAACCCTGGCTCTCCTGGAATTCTCTCTGTAAAGCAAGCCAGCCTCGAACTTACAGAAATCCTCCTACCTTTGCCTCCTGAGTGCTGGCCTGGCTTGAGATTTGATATTTAATAGAACTCCTTGGCACATATTAGACACAAAAGAATTCTCACAGAGCATATGAGAAAAACTATCAGAGGAGAGGAAACTTGAAAATGAGTCCATTGGTACAGGTGTTGGTACAGGTTTACCTTCTGTAGGGAATTTATGATGTCATCACGACGCTTGAGCTAAATTTTGCTTTCTTTTCACTCAACTTTCAATCATTTATTCTTTTAAAAAGGCACACAAGTAAAAAATCTACTATCCTACTAAAACTATCCATTTTATAGCTAATGTTAAGTCTTTTATCTTCTTGCATAAAAGGTTTATTATTAAGGAACCATGCTGAAAATTATGGTACTAATCTCTAAGGACAATAAAACTTTGTGCCTAAAAACAACATCACTGAAGCTGCTATGTTTATAAGGGTTTGCATTGAAAAATTTTCCTTTCCAGCTATATATTCAGAACACTAAAAATTACTCCCATATTAATTCCATTCTAAATGGAAAGGTCTGATTAATAGTATAAACAAACAAGGGTGCTTAAACAGTGTAACAATTAATATTGGAAATTAAAGATTTGTGAAAAAAGTTTCGCTAAATTTTTTCTTTTTTAGAATCAAATTTTGCTGATATTTCTTGACACATCAAATTTACTTATTAAGGATTTTGGAAAGAAAGACATTCTACTACAAAATCAGATTTTTCTGACGGAGAAACAAGAGTACAACATGCTAAGTGCTACTTTGGACATTTATGTTTTCCTTCTGTCTTTCCTCTCTTCTGTTCTCTTTTTCTTACTTTCTTTGTCTTGTTTCCTTATATCTACATCTTTTACAATTTTATATTTCTCATTAGGACAATGCAGCTAATAAACTTCTCTTGTTGAACATTTTGAAAGAAAATTCTTAATCTTAATTGTTCATGAAATCACAGCAACTTAAAACTCTGAACCAGCAATGACTGGTATGAGGATGGCATTTTTCATGTACTAGCTACACACTGTTGCTGTTAATTCTCCTTTCCCCAATCAAATAAGTCTTATCTTGGGACTGAGGCTTTTGACAAAACTTGATTTGGACGGTCTCCTTTGATTCTCAACTGCCACTGAATGTCATTCACTTCTATGAATCTTTTACATATTAATATTTTATGTAACAACATATATATAAAGATTATATATATAAAGATAATATATATATATGTATATATATATATAGTGTATCTTTTTCTTTAGAGAAGTTTGCATTTAGTACCTTGCTCTTAATCACTTATATAAAATATAGGCATTAATTACATTTTTGAGTATAAATATAAATATAGAAACACCTTATAGATATGAATAAAATTAAGTAATTCTCTCAACATAAGTCTGCTCCAATTCAGATGATGGCAGTGTATAGTGACTAAATTATATTCAAAGTTGGTATGTCAAAAGGTTTTGTTGAAGTGTCCAAAATTTAAGTGGTGAACTAAGTAGTAATACAATTTTCTATATTTAAATGAAGGAAAAGATAAATGATCATAAACATACCTATTTAAAAACATGATATATTTGGATGCTCAGATAAGTAGATTTTATGTTTGCAGTTGCTGCATTGGCTTTGTAGTAAAACTTTTGAGGAAATGTGCTATTTTTTTTAACTGTGGTGAAACATGTATACTCAAATCAAAATCCCTATATCTTGTTATAGTTCATGTTTAGTACTTTCTCTAACTAACCACTGGTTCCAGAAGAAGTCAGAAACACAGAACATTTTATTAAAAAGACAATTGTATTAGAGGAAGAGTCAGTGTAGTTTAATTCTGTGGACCTTATACGTTCAACACAATTAAAGCATCCCTTTCCATATAAGTATATGGATAGCAATATTGGACTCAGTTATTAATAAAAAGGATTGGCAATTAGCAGGGTCTGATTGTATATATAGAAAGAAATATGGATAAGAATAAGGGGTAAATAAAATCAAAATGCATTGCATGTATGTTTGAAATTCTCAAAAAATAATTAATAAAACATATTAAAAAGACAGTTATCAACAATAAACATAATCATGGTGTATAGTGTTTTATTAAAACAAAAAGAAATATATTTGATTAATGGAACAGAATTGAAAACCTAGACAAGAATTCACACACCTATGAAAATCTGATTTTTGATTAAAAAAAAAAAAGCCAGAAATACACCTGAAAAAAATCACAATGTCTTTAACAAATGATGCTGGTCAAACTCGATGGCTGCACGTAGAAGAATCTAAATAGATCCATCCTTATCACTCTGTATAAAACTCAAGTCAAAATCAATCAGTGACCTCAACTTAAAACCAGATACACTGGAACTGGTAGAAAAGAAAGTGGGAAATAGCTTTGAACACATTGGCACAAGTAAAACTTTCTGATTAGAACACTGTTATTATAGTTACTAAGATCAACAATAAATGGGACCTTATGAAACACAGAAGCTTCTGCACAGCAAAGGACATGATCATTCATAAAAACAAACACCCGACAGAATGGGAAAAGATTGGTCCCAAGTACATATCTGATAGAAGAGAAATATAGAAAATATATTAAAAAATTTAAAAAGTACTAGCCATTAAGAAAACAAATAACCCAATTACAAATAGGATACAGAACTAAACAGAAAGTTATCAAAACAAAAACTCAAATGGCTGAGAAACACTTAAAGAAATGCTCAACATTCTTAGTCAACAAAAAATACAAATTAAAACTACTTTGATATTTCATCTTATACCCATCAGAATGGATAAAATCAATAAAATAAGTGACAGCTCATGTTGTCAAGGACATGAAATAAGGGATCCATTGTTGACGGAAGTACAGACTTCTACAGCCTCTATGGAAATCAGTGTGGTGGTTCCTCAGGAAAATGAGCATCAACCTACTGCAAGATACAGCTATATATACCCACTATTTGGTATATACAACAAAGTTACTTAATGCTACTACAGAGATTTTCTCAACCATGTTTATTGGTGCTCAATTCATAATAGCCAGAAACTAGAAACAACATTAATGTCCATGAAGAGAAGAATAGATAAAGAAAAGATGATATATTTGTATAGTGGCTAATTATTTAGCTGTCAAAAATGAAATCATGAAAGTTACAAGAAAATAGAAAAAAAAATTCATCCTGAGTAAGGTATCCTGGATCTAGACTATATATCCCACACATATATGAAAAGTTACCAAAATTGAAAAGTTGCCATTAAGACAGCCACAAAACCTGTGATCCTCAATAATATCCTGCCTGCAAGAAACGCTAGGACAATGACATCATAAAGTGTCCTAGGACAAACCTTGTGAGAGTAAACAACCAAGGACTGGTTTGACTTAAGGACCACTCTATGAGTTAGAACCCATATCAATACTGTTTTGGTGACAAAGGACTGGAGTAGATATCCCAGGTACACTGGGTAAAACCAAATACTGCTGTTTCTAAAAATAATAATAATAAAAATAACCCAAATCCAAAACCAAACCAACCAACTATACAAACAAAAAATTATGCAGCAATAAAATGACTACAACTGACATGCTGCTATACACATAGACTAGTGCCTTGCTCAGCCACCATCAGAGAATCTTCCTTCTTCAGCTGATGGAAACAAATACAGAGATACAATGTCAGACAGTATGCAGGGAATGAGACCTTTGAATGAGAGACTGAATTTGAGACCTTGGAACATCCAGCACTAAATGGAATATATTTTTAAAATCTCTCCACTCAGAGTTCCTCCACTCAGAGTTCCAGTAACCATGTAGAAGAGGAGGCAGGAGTGTAAGAGGCAGAGAGGATGGAGGACACCAAGAAAATAATACCCTCACAGAAACTGAGGCAGTGTGCACAGGGATCATGGGTCTTCATCAGATCCTCTGAGTAGGTATTATGGCTTCCAGATTAGTAATATTATGGGATTTCTAAGTGTGTATACAAGTGGATCTCTGACTGTTGTGCCTTCTTTTTAGACCCTTTTCTTTTTGTTTGTCTTCTCCGATTCTAATGTGTCAGTTTTTGTTTGTTTATTATACTCCTATTCTATTCTATTCTATTCTATTCTATTCTATTCTATTCTATTCTATTCTATTCTATTCTATTCTATTCTATTCTATTCTATTCTATTCTAT
>JANHMN010000001.1:172875734-172910123 GCA_030674055.1 Rhabdomys pumilio | reverse complement strand
CACACACACACACACACACACACACACACACACACACACACACACACATTCCAAGCACTAGTTGTGTTATCCTAGATGAGACAGACAATTGGACAGTATAGCTACTTCCATTACTTAACAAGTACTACATCCATGGCTTTGAGTGCCACCGAGAATCCTTTTCACTAACTTGTAAAACATGCACAAACGATGATATAAGAGAACAATGTTGTAACAGAAGCTTGCAGGGACAATGGCTTATGAAGCTACTACAAAGGAGAAAGCCATGAGATGAATCCTTGCAGCAGGTTCTAATGGATATTTATTGGCAGGCGTGTGAAATAACAAGTTAACTAGGGAAGATAAGAAAGGTCTTCCAGAGAGCCTTTGGTGAAAAGGCACAGGAAAGATAATTTAAGTATAATTACTGAGCTTCAGATATATGGTAATAGAAGAAAGACTCAGACTTCTGGATGAGATCATGGTCCCATTGTCTGGTGAGTACCAAGGTACAGTTGGTTCCATTGTAGATAGTAGGCCTTCATTGAAGACTAAGTAGGCATCACCTAGTAATTTAAGAATGCAATTTCTCAGGTGCCATCCCAGAAGTAGTATCTCTAAATGTGCATTTGACTGAATCCCCATACAAATACATGATCCATGTTAAAGACTGAGGGCCATCAGTATCACTGATTGTTCCCCATGTATTTCTCAATAGTGGAACCAGGAAAATGTGATACTTGGGTCATAACATAATCAGAACCTTCAAAGAAGACGACTCTGACTCTAGGCTTTTATGTACTTAGCCATGATTTATGGTGAACTTTAAAATACATATGTAATTAATCACAGCTTATGTATACTTGTGTTTGTCTATACACAGGTGTATCTGTGTACAGGAAATTTAACAATTCCATCCAGCAGGGAAGATCTTTAAGACAGAAGACAAAGCAACTCAAAAATTGCTTCAGGAAGTCTCTAAAACTGACTAGATTCATTAGGAGTCCCCTTCTCAGAGTTAGCAATATAGACTGTTGAAGTCCCTCTCAAAAGCCAAGCTGCAGTGGAAAAGAAAAAAGAAAAAAGAAAAACGTCAAGCTGAAGAGAAGACCCTTAGGCAAGCCAAGATACAAAGAAGACTCAGAGTCCAGACAACTGTCTAAACGAAGCAGAAACCAGTCCTGCTACCTGGAAGAGGTTAAACCAACACAGTCCCTTTATAAAGGTCATCTGTTAACCGGTTGAGCTACAATCAAGCTTTTGTGAATTTCTACCTATACAAGGGTGGGATTTGGTGATACAGTTGTTTTTGAGACATTTTTTGCCCCTGCAAGTAACTCCTTGCCTGTATTACTGTAAGTAACGTCAATAAAACTCATTGGTTCCTCAAGTTGAAATTCAATGGTATCTATATTTTTGACTGGGGAGGTGGGGACTTCCTCTCTCTCTGGTGAGTAGACCTGTGTTGTGCATCTCTCCAGGAAAGACTCATCACACAACAGTACCAATACATGCCTTGTATCTGGAGGCCAAAAAGGATATTAGATCCTCTAGGCTCAGTTGCAGGTGATCGTGAGTCACCCAGTGTAGGTACTGGGAATCCAACTAGTGTCCTCTGCAAGAGCAAGTGTTCTTAAGTGCTCACTGAGCCATTTCTCAAGTCCTTTGGGGGAGTTTTACAATAAAATATTTTTGACAAAACACATAATCAGAATGTGATAGTCGAACAGATCCAATATTGGCAGTCTGTCCTATGACCTGATGACCAATGTCAGTGATGTGGAACTTTCCTGGGGCCTATGGGACACATTTCCCTGTGTGTTTAATAGAACAATAAATCACACAGGTAATAGACTCATATTGCAGAAAGGGCCTAAGCATGTGTTTAATGCTGAATGAGAGTAAAATGGAAGATAATTGTCAGTGCTTTTATCACCTGTTTGACACCTAATGTTTGTTCTCTAAACATTAAATATGGGTGAAGGGACTCTGGCCAGCATGTATGTAGCAAGCATGGCTCAGGGAGGCCTTGCCCTTCTCATCAGTTCTCTCTGCTTTGATAAAAACAATTAGAATACATTCCTCAAGCTAGTCACCAAGGTCTATATATTATTTTACCACTTTTCCTGAGGCTGACTACCAAGGTCCAGCTATCAAAGCATTGAAGTGTAGCAATCAAGGCATCCTTTGGTTCACCTAATTAAACACCTCATCCAAACACGGGGTTTCCTCATTTACCTTTGTAAACCACCATTCTCCTATGGGCCATACCTGTCTCTTCTCTATCCAGAGGAAGCCCTTTGTACCACTCTTAAACAAATACCTCCTCTTCTCCCTTTTGCACTTGCCTTCTTCCTCATCCTCTTTCTTCTGTCTTTGTATTCCCATCTCCCTGTCCCTCTGGAGCAAGTAAATATGCTTTGGGCTGAGAACTTGGCCATGGGGTTCCTGATCTGATACAATACCTTTTCTTTCGATAACTGCTCATAAATTTCAAGCTTTCATGAATAAGGTTGCTTTGCCACATGGATGTCTGTGAACCACATGAATGATTAGTGCCCACAGAGGACAGAGAAGGACATCAGATCCCCTGTTACTGAATTTACAAATTGTGAACTGTAACATGGGTACTAGAAATAAAACTTCAATCCTCTGGAAGAGCAGCTAGTGTTGTTAACCACTGAGCAATATCTCCATCCTCAACACATTTTATTTCATTCATTTAAAGCATCTTTACTCTGTAGATAATAAGTTCCGGTAACAAAAAAGAAGCCAGAAATTTGAGAGAGCATCAGGTAGGTGAACTGGAATACTGTGTAGAAACACGAGTTGTATTCACAAATGGATCATTTTATACATATGGATAATGTTTTGCTTAGCCTGTGGGGGAAGAGATCAAAGCTACTATTTAAAATCATTAAAATAATCATTATTTCTTTCACATATGCTAACCCAGGTAGAATAGAAAGAGCTTTGAATGCACTGCAAATAAAACCTTGTCAAAGAGAGTAAGGCATGCATGTGACTCTGATTGTGTCTCTAAATTAGCCAAGAAGAACACCCCAAATGGTGGCAACATTGTGTCCTTATTTAAAGTCTATGCTTTATCAGATCATTCTTTCTTACAATTCTTTCTAGTTTGGTGTTTTCTTAGTCCCCTTTGTCTATTATTAGCCTCTATTTTATAACTGCTGGAGAATGCTTTCCTCCAGCAATGGAGCTACCCACTGGCACACAAGCAGTGCTCTTTGGAGCCTGAGAGCTGAACACTCAGAGTTCCTAATTGAATCTCTGCCCTTCAGGAGTGAAGGGTCACTGGGATCAACCTGCTGTCAGAGGACCCCATGCAGGCCAGGCTTAGGGCATGCTCACCTCTGGCTATCTTCTTTATTCTTCCCTCTCATCTCCAAGCATGCCTATTCCCTCCAAAGCCTGGGGTTTATTTATTTAATGACGGCTCCCACTGAAATAATCGCTCTTTCCACTGTTATAACTACATTTTAGTATTTGTTGAAGAGAGAAAATAGTCGTTTTGAAACTAGAAAACCACCTCATTGTCAGAATCTCATGGGCTTCTTTCCTGGTTTCTACTTGTCTTTGTATTTCTGTGTATGCCAAAAAATGTGACTTCGACCCTGTTTGCTGCTCACAGCAGGCTGTAAAAGGAAGTAAATACTGTTCTGGTGGGAAAATATAGGGCAATTTAATTTGAATACACCAATAAGAATCTATAAAGTAGTGTTGTTTAAGGATGGTTAATGGTAATGTAGAATGTATTTTTGAATGAATCTGTACAACTGATTAGGGAGAAAAATAAAAGTTGAAAACAAAATTTCTTATACCTACAATGCCAAGTAATTTTTAAAGAAAGCATTTTTTTTGTATTGTACTATGAAATAGTTTTTACAATGATCTGTCATGTAGAAATGAATGAAAATATTCATGATTTCAAAATTTAATCATCATAATAATTGGTAAAAAATGAGACTCTTGTCTGTACTTTACATCCATCATAAAAATGGTTTGAGCAAAGTGAATGAGTGATTCTGTCTTATTTTATTCAGTCTTTGAGAATTATCTGGATATGAGAGTAAATAATTCAGAAAAGAAGTGACTAGATTCATGAAGAACTTACACTATGTGTTTGTTTTAATTTACATTTAAATAATTTTAAATTTTCTTCCCTCCTATACTTTGAAGAGGATATTCTCCAATAACTGTTAAACAACCCATGTCTGCTGGAAAGCAAGGGCAGACTCCAGAATGAGAAAGAAAATGGAAATTTGACCAACATCTCTGCTAACTTCACACTGTGTTGATGACTCTGAGCTCTGTACTCATAAGACAACAGAGAGCTTCTGTTGTCCAGTTCTCCATAAAACTTCAGTTCTTTCTTTGTCTAACGGAATTTGGACCATATATAAATATGCAAACCAACAAAGCTAATTCTGCTTCTTATTTTCATCTTGTTTATAAAACTACTAGAATTGCTATAGTCATACAGAAACCAACCAATGAAAAACTAGCTCTGGATTTCTTAAAAATAAAAGAAGACTGGTGTCCTTATCTATTTTTTCAGGTTTTTAGAACTGATTTTTATTTATTTTTATTTTATACATATGGGTTTTTTTCCCTACATGTATGTCTGCATGTTTGTCTTAGTACCACAGAAGCCAGAACAACATTTTGGAATCCCTGGAGTAGAGTTATAGATGGTTGTTAGCCAGTGTGTAGGTACTGGGAATTGAATCTGGATCTTCTGGAAGAGCCGTCAGTGTTTTCAACTGCTGAGAAATCTTGTCTTATTAAAGTAGGTAATTAAATAAAATATAAATCACATAGGAATATGTACAGAAACACACATGGGGTACAGCAAAAAGTGCTGCATACTCTGCTCTGTCTACTCTCTCTCTTTCTTTCTCTTTCCCTCTTTTCTCTCTCTCTCTATCTCTCTCTGTGTATGTATATTCAGAAATTATATTAAAAGGAACACATAGGAGTATGATAGGCTTGACTCCCAACAAATTTTAGTTTCATTTGCATTGTAATAGTTGTATATCATCTTTAACACAACACACTATTGATTTTTCACTTAGTTTACAGAAGATATTCGCAAAACTATTACATAGGATAAGTTTGAGAGTCAAGTAGAAAAGAGAGACTACAGTGCTGGCATGGACACATGGTAGGCAGTAACAAGAGTCAATTGCCAATTTAAAGTGAAGTGGGCTACATAATGGGAGTATGTCTCAAGAAAACACACAATAAAATAAGTTTGGGTCTTGGATAACTATATTTATGACTACTCAGAATATATTAAGTTGAAGTGTGGTTAGAGGTGCTCTAAAGTTACCCAGAGTTCAGCCATTTCTTTTCAAGCAGTTAAGAGATGGAGATTCCTTAACTAGAGGGACTTTAGAGAGAAGAGAAGTTAGTGGAAACATTAAGCCTGAGGATACTGAAGTTAGTATTTGCCTGTTGAGTCCAAAAGACTGATATTTTGGTGTATGCTAATGATATCTATGACACACTGCTATTTCTAAGCTAGGACATACGTCAGTACAATATTATATCTCTGTAGAGGGAGGTCTTCTAGCATCTTCCAACCTTCCTAGGAGCCAGTAACTCCAAAGGAGAAGTAGTTACCTGTCAATCTCCGTGTTTGGGTGTTGTGGAAAATGTGTCTGCAGGATTTCAGACAGCATAGCTCACAGAAGAGTAGAGAGGGAGAATTGTTCTGTTTCATATATTTTTGCAAGAATTGTGGAATGGGAGAATTCCCTTAACAAAGGGCTGCCCATTTCTCCATTCTTCCATGTTTACTGTTTGTTAAATGATGATTGATTTGTAACGGTGCTCTTGAATCACTATCACTCATTACTGTTCTTATAAATGATAGACAGGCATCAGTTTTCTTCACATCTAATAATGGGACTCAAGGTGAGCTCTAAGAATAAGGTTTTTGGTGTACACAAGCTCTGAGTATATATAAAGATGCCAAGAAATGAATTTGATGCTGTGCAAGTAGGGCCAAACAAGTAAGATGACAGAGTAAGTAGCTTACTATTAATATATTATACTCAACTTCCAACTCATGATGCTTACTCTATGCTACTCTTTTTTTTTTTTTTTTGAGACAGGGTTTCTCTGTGTAGTCCTGGCTGTCCTGGAACTCACTCTGTAGACCAGGCTGGCCTCGAACTCAGAAATCCGCCTGCCTCTGCCTCCCAAGTGCTGGGATTAAAGGCGTGCGCCACCACCGCCCGGCTACTCTATGCTACTCTTACAATGATTTTATAAAGCAGTAACACTTCTGCAACTTAGCAGATAAAAATTTGAGTCACAGAGAAGATAAATACTTTGCCGTTCTGTTAAAGGTGGATGCTGACTCCAACGAGTCAGTTCTTATGGAAATCATTAAAACATAACAAAAGAAAATACCAAAGAGAAATTGTTTTATGTATCAAGGATAATCTATATTTTAATCACTTTTTCTAAAGAAGGGTAATTTTTAAATATTCATTTTATTTTTCATTAACATATATAGAGATATATAGAGAGAGATAGAAAGAGAGAGGGATAGATATACATTCATCTGAGTATAAGCATATGAGTTGAGTGTAGGTACATTCAACAGTTGGAAACCAGTAACTGAAGTTACATGTCACTGTGAGTTATACAGTGTGGGTGATGACAGCTGAACTCAGTCCCTCTGTAGCAGCAATACATGCGTTCAAACCATTGAGCCATTTATTCAGTCTTTAATTAAAGCCTCAGTGAGAGAAGGTAGACCTAACTCTGGAGAGACTTGAAGCCCCAGGGAGTGAAAAGGTCTGCTGGGGTGGGGGTAGGGTTGGAAGTGCAGTGGGGACATCCTGTTTGCAGAGGGGAAGGAGGTATGGGATGAGGAGTAGTCAAAGGGTGGACAGGGAGGGAGATAATGACTGGATTGTAAAAATAAAGATTAAATAAAATTAATATATATACATTTATATATAAATATATATGTACATTAATATATATTTATATTTGTATTATTTATATTTACATTTATATAATCATCAAATAAAAAATAGTTTAAAAACCACATTGAACTATAGAACTTCTTGAATTCATCAGGCTGCTCCACAGAAAATTTGACTAAGTCACATGACAGGTAAATTCCAGGCTCTATCGGAATAGCATTGCATTGATTTTAAGAGTGTTTTAATTAACAGCACTATCATCAGACATTGCAGACAGACCCCAAATTGATTGGATTATTTTACATACCACACAACAAAAAATGCCTTGTACTTTCATTTCATTTTCTGTTTTCCAGTTCACATTCACATACATGATAGTTTAATGACACTGCCAGAAAATGTCATGTCCGCCCTCATTCCACAGCTGAGAAATGAGGCTGGAGGAGGCTTGTGACATATCTAAAGACACGCTTAGCTTGTAACCTCACAATGGAAGATAACTGAGAGTGACTAATACAAAGCAATGTACCATCAGTCTGTCATCTGGTGCGGCCCACATACTGACCATCACCCATTTGTACTCAACATTGAAATATCTGGCATTTCAGATAATTTTCATTTTGTTTGTTCTACGAGGTTTCAAAAATTAGGAATACCATACAGTATTTCAGTCATTTTGTATTTTAAACACTAAACCACATAAATAGTCAAACCTTGGGAAAAAACTATTTTGAAGAAGAATAAAGAAAGCAAACAGTTCAGTTTATTGAATCATATATTTTCCATGAGTGCAATCATTATTTTTTAATCTGTACATCTTTGCACTGAAGTATAACTTTCTGCCAAAAAAAAAAAAAAATAAGTCAACAGGCCATTTTACTGCTTCACAGAATGGCCAAGTCAACATTCATTTTATGTTAATAATGCAATCATGGCAGGTTAAATTGATTGAATAAGAAAATAAAATCAACTTTTTCTCTAATTGTTAGAGATTCGGTACAAAGAGAACTGGAAAAAGTCAAAAAATTCATGAACAGGAGAAATTATGGAACACTGCTAATTTTCTCAGGCATGAAAATTGTAACAAAAAGACTAAAGACTCAGAATGCTGGTAGAAGTCTCCCACATTTCCCCATTCCAGTTCTAAACTGAAGACATCTCATTAAATAAGGCTGATAACATCTACACATCTTTCACACATCTTATGCAAATATGTTATTGCTGCTTTTCATTATGAGCAAGAGAAAGAGAAAGCAAAGAGAAAGCATTCTTCTACATACATACCCACACTCACATGCACAGACACATACATACACATGCACATACTCACATGCACATACATGCACACACTCACTTCCACACATGTACACTGACATAAAACTATCAAGCATCATGCTTCTCTACTATGCCTTTTATTTTAAATACTTTATCAGTCTTTCAGTGTAAGTATTAATCTTTAGTTCTTAAATAGTGAACTGAAAATTTTGGCTGAATAACATTTTTTTTCTTTTCTTTTATTGGATATTTTATTTACATTTTGGATATTATCCCCTTTCCAGATTTCCACTGCCACACAGGAAACCCCCTATCTCATCCCCCTTCTCCTGATTCTATGAGGATTTGCCCCCACCCACCCACCGACTCCTACCTCCCTGCCCTCGAATTCTCCCACACTGTGGCATCCAGCCTTCAATGTACCAAGGACTTCCTCTCACACCTATGCCCAACAACACCATCCTGAAAAGCACCTAAGCATCCCGAGAAGCACCTAAAGAAATGTTTAACATCTTTAGTAATCAGAGAAATGCAAATCAAAACAACCCTGGGATTCCACTTCACACCAGTAAGAATGTCCAAGATCAAAATCGGGTGATAGCAGATGCTAGCAAGGATGTGGAGAAAGAGGAACACTTTCTCCATTGTTGGTGAGATTCAAAGCTGATACAACCACTCTGGAAATCAGTCTGGCAATTCCTCAGAAAATTGGACATAACATTACCTGAGGACCCAGCTATACCACTCCTGGGCATACCCAACATATAACAAGGACATATGCTCCACTATGTTCATAGCAGCTTTATTTATAATAGCCAGAAGCTGTAAATAACCCAGATGTCCTTCAACAGAGGAATGGATACAGAAAATGTGGTACATTTACACAATGAAGTACTACTCAGCTATTAAAAACAATGAATTCATGAAATTTTTAGGCAAATGGATGGGACTAGAAAATATCATCCTGAGTGAGGTAACCCAATCACAAAAGAACACGCATAGTATGCACTCTCTGATAAGTGGATATTATCCCAAAAGCTCACAATACCCAAGATATAACCCACAGACCATATGAAGCTCATGAAGAAGGAAGACCAAGTGTGGGTGCTTCAGTCCTTCTTAGGAGTAACAAAATACTCATGGGAGCAAATATGGAGACAAACTGTGGGACAGAAACTGATGGAGGGGTCATCTGGAGACTGTTATACCTGGGTATCCATTCCATGTGCAGTCACCAAAGGCAGACTGTGATGTGGATGTCAGGAAGTGCATGCTTACAGGAGCCTGATATGGCTGAATAACTTCATGAGTGTCCTGAAATTGTGATATCACACATATTTATTTGATTTCTGAGTTAGTGACAGTCTCTATTCACAGAGAATAATTATTACAACTCAGCCCATTTCTCCTGATCAAGAACAATCAGTAGGTCACCTGTTCTAGGCATACATACTACAAATTACACAAACCATATGTGTGTCATGGCAATTGCGGACTCATGTGCACATTTTTGATAAGCCCGAAAGCTGTTTTCATCTTGTTATTAACCCCATCTGCCAAAGGTCTGTGGTGAGGGTGTATTTTTCAGGCCTATTATCCTCCAGTCTCTCTTGCCTTGTTGATACCTTCCAGAGATATGTGCCAGAACCCCATTTTCATTCTGATTTTCTTCAACCACAGGGAATCATTATCAACTGCTCTCAGAGCACTTACTGGAGAACCATTTGATAAAGAAGAGCTTTGGTATCCTGAAGAGCTAATGGACCTACAAAGTGACAGAGCAAAGATTTCACCAGGCTAGTCCTGTAATTTTATATATTAGAGCGCAGAGATATTACTGTACTGTTCTCAGTGAATTCCCACAAAACTGGGAGCTTTGGTTTCAAAGCCTCCTCAGGAAGAATGAGACACAGCGATGTGGAGCAAGGCCTCCAGGGCTCCCCCTTTGCATTCTAGCTCCTTCTTTCCCTCTCCAACGCCAGCTGGAGCCACACTTCACTGCTGTGTGAGTCCAGCAGCCCTTCAGTGTCAGTTAGAGAAGGAGTTAATGGTTTTCTTCATTTCAAATGATTCAAGCATCTTCAAATCAATAGATTTCCGAAATGATCATGTTAGGTCAAGTCCAGGCCAAATGTGATCGTTTCCAAACTGAAAACTCTACCCTATCCCTGAACAGACAGGTGTAACATTTACTAAGCTTCAATTCAGAAGCTACCATCTTTGAAAGCTAATTTGCCTTTTGAACACATTAGACTCATTCAGATGTCTAGCAATGTTAGTGACAATGGCTATCTCCTTCACACTATTACAATGTTTAAAGATGCTGCTTCTCAAATGATATTGTTTTCTAGCTATGGCCTGAAAATAGGTAGACACTGAGATATTTAACTTCTCTTCAAAATAATTTAAGATATCTTTGGAGATTGATTTTCTATGTTCTCTTCTTTATTTCCTATAAGATATGTCTTTCCGTTACTATATCCACTTCTTGGGCTCTCAAAATATGATATAAAGACTACCTATAAATTATTAACAAGAAGGAGCAGGCATATTCCAAGAGACCTGATACTGGTTTAATCTGAAACTGCCTAACTGAAAGTTCTAACAGCCTAATGATAGTGAAATATAATGACATTGACTTAGCAGAGACAGGAATAATCTGTATCTCTTAATGGAAATGTCAGAAATGTCTTAGGCCAAGTGTTCCATGAAGTAGATACATGTAATATACAGAGACCTTAAAAAAACAGATACAATTTTAAGAACAAAAATAATTACAAAATTTCCCTGTCTATTCACTTAGCCATTTATGATGAACACAACAGTTCGTTCAGTTTTATCTTACTTTCTAGTTCTCACATACAGCATGACAAAATGAACACTCTTACCCTCTTAAAGCATTTGGAGATTCAACACTAACTGAACTTTCAAATGTATGTGTATATTTCAACTCAGACCTTACTTGTTTCTTTTGGCAATGATGAAAATTTGGGAAACATTCTTAAATATAATTTAGCACGTAAATTTCTGTAGGCCATGCTCTTAGAAATAGTGACTTTTGAATGTATAGAAACAAGTTTTGTGAAAAATATATGTTTAACAATGTGTATACTTTTTGTACAAATTTGAAGAATATATATAAACAGAATTTGGTTTTAACAATCACTAAATATAGGTTAAGCTAGAATCAAGCAATGCCTACCTCTCCCAAGGGAAAAAGACAAGTTCCATCTCTTGTGAGGTCAAGTTGGTTCTCATGTATTCACTTAATATCTGAATTCATCTTAAGGGAAATACTATGTTCTGTCTCTTTCTCCACTCTCGACAGGATTTGATTTAATCTCATCCTTAGGATATTATAGAACATCCTTTAGTTGTTAAGATTTTGCAATATTAGCTGGTCAGTTCTTTCTTATCTTTTGGTGTTCATTTTTTATATGAATTAAAAAAACAACTGCTGTTTTAAATGTTCAGATCTAAACCAATGCTATGAATAATTTTTTCACATTATTTCTTTTTTGTTCAAAATGTCATTTTGGCTGCATACATGAGTAAATATGCAAGCTTATTTATTTTCCTTAGACTTCACTTAGTGGCTTTTACATTTTACCTTTGTCATCACTGATAAACTTTTATATATGAAGTAAGAAAAAATATGTACTTGTGGGTTTTGTTTGTAGAAGAACCATTTACTGATCAATCAGTCACTCATGTTTTTCTGGATCACATCCTTGTTTTATAGAATGATCCACAAAACCATGGGGCTCTTCTCATTAATTAGTGTGTGGATTATATCTGACTTCACAATACATCTCAATTTAAAAGAATCAGTAGTATTTATTTATTCACATATTTCACATTTATGTCCTTCTGAGAAATTATTTTAAAATTTTAGTATTTTTTGAAGACTTAATAAATATATTTTATATGAATTAATATTTATGTGCTTTCCTGAAATTTTTATAAAAATTGCTAAATAAGAGGAAATATTTCAAAAGAATAATCATGATGACCTTTCCTCAATATTTCCTTATTATAACACTTTTTTCCATTTTATATAGTTTTTATGTTGTTGACTTTTTGAGTCAGAATCTCACTGTGTAGCCTTGGGTGAACTAGAGCTGGCTATGTAGACTAGGCTGGCCTAGAACTCATAGATACCCTTCTCTGTCTGCCTCTAGAATGCTGGGATTCCGGGCATGTGTCATCACATCAAGCTCTGAATGAAAACATGGATAGTTTGATGAAGTATACTTTGAATATCTACTGCATGCTTTCTTACTAGATCTCTGTTATCAATGAAAGAGCATTGTGTCAGGGTGAAGTTACTTCTAACAATATGGAAAGAGATTTGATGTCATTTGTTCTAACAGTGCAACTTTTAAAAACTCAAGGAAACATGATTGATCTCAGATTTATACAGTATTTTGTAACCAAAAAACATACTAGAAAGTTGATACAGGTACATGCATTTATATTGCCCTTCAAACACATCAAATAGAAACGCATTTTACATGAAACCTTTTCCAGTAACTAACACATCCTAAAGATGCCACCAGTGTCACAGCATTCACCTACTTAGCATTATTTCTGATATTTCTTAAATATGAAGCACCCTACTTTAGTAAACACATCACAAAGTGCAGTGCCATCTTATTTTTATTTCATTTCTGTATGCATTTATTCAACAGGATCTTGGTGGTAAAAAATGTTTTTTAAACATTTACCAAATAGGGGAAGAGTGAACAAAGTGCTACTTAAGTAGAGTGTGACACAGACGGAATATTACTAATACTTGCTTCAGAAATTTTAAGTGTGGCTGATGCAGGAACAAATGTGTCCCTCTTATTCATAGCAAATCTTGGGAGATGAATAGCAATGTGAGCATGCTTGGGGAAGTATTTTTTACTGAAGCATTATGTTTGCTTATTTGTTTGCTTTTTTTTTTCTGGGCAATCTAGGGCGTGGCCTTCCTGGGGCTTCAGTTTGTGAGGCAAGCAATCCAGCATTATTTTCCAAAGCAAAGTGCAGTTTAACAGAAAGTTACATGATGAAATGTAATCTACTATGACTGACCGGTGTCTGTGGAAGAAGAAGAGGTATGAACTCTGACATCTACAAAGAAAACACAATGAGAAGGCAAAGGGAGAAGATGTCCTGCAGACTCAGAAGGCCTCAAAAGAAACCAACCACAATGTCACCTCAATTACTGATCTCTAATCTGCCTAATTGGGAGAAAACTGATTTCAGCTGTCAATCTTTGTGGTCTGCCATACATGACCTTAGAAGTACTACAAAATTAATACACCACAGAAGTATGGAATCAAATAATGGACAGTAGCAACAGGAAAAAATGTGGAAGAATAGGGAGCAAAACTAAAGATAAATGTAGGAAGAGGCAAAGGTGCTTAAGGGTGAAGAGGACAGAACCTACCTAGGAGGCCAGAAGTGGTAGTTGAATAATATATGCATATATGAACTGCCAATAACCCTAATTAACCCCTATAATTTGCACAATTAACATCTCTAAAATAAAAACTTTATAATGAAGACTAACATACTCATAAACTTAAGGAATTGGTAAGAACATATGCTTTAAAAGGCTTTGAATCATTCTGTTCTTTTCTGTATACTCAGCTGTAGAACAGATGAGTCAGTGGAATACATTGGTTGGGTAAGATCTAATCCATCTTTATGGTAAAATATCATCAAAGATAATCATCCATTAGTGGTTTCTTTTAATTCGTCTCTTTTTTAGTGGACAAGGAAGTCAGCTTTAATTGACTGTCCCTAATTTTTTTTTATTCCTATTACTATGACAAGATATATGGCACCAAGTAACTTGTAAAATAAGGGAGTGACTGGCTTATGAGTATCTTGATAGGAGACACAACTAAGGTGATTTCATTATCCCATGGATCAGTGCCAGCATCACACTGTGATAGAGAAACAAAGAAGGAACTGGTCATAGATAAAAGGATGCACATGTGACCATTGTTGAGAAGCAGGACAGAAGTTGTTATTATTCATAGCAACCTTAAAAAACATATCTTCTCTTATTGTGTTTGACACACTCTTGAGAGATAATGTTCATTTATTCAAAAAGGTGGAACTTTCATGACCTACTTACCTAGTTACTAGTCCCTGAGTTTTTAAAAGTCATCTCCTCAATATTAGTGCACTGAGGACTATGCTTCTAGCCTATGACTGTCTAGTAACAAACCACAGCACCAACCACAACACTAATTTCCACACTATGACCTCATCATGTAGACTAAGTTAAGTTTAACACATGACTGAGTGACTAAAAGACATTGGACAGACACCAGACTCTGAAAAGTATGCCCATATATTTTCCTTGTTGAGATTAAAGTCACTTGTATGTTACTTACCAGCATTCTCAGGGCCATACAAATATAGACAAAGTGTGGGATGAAATAATTCTTATGCTTCTTCATTCCCCACTAAGTGTAAGAGGGTAGAAATGAAATGAGCACTTTGTAACTGAAGTAATTTCAGAAGCTAGAGAAGTGGGCATGCAACGAAAAAGGCTCAGCAACACTGAAGCTGTGTGTCCAAGGGTCTTAAGGAAAGAACCACTGCCTTCTCTTTGCTCTGACCCAGGAAGGAGATCTTCTACTACTATTGATCCATTCTTTCACACTTATATCTCTGTCTGCAGCAGCCGCATGTTCTCCTCAGGAACTCATGGTTGTTCATGAACCAAGCCAGATTGGCTCTCCTATTCTAAACTGACATCCAAAAGACACATTGTCCTGAATCATCTTAATAAAACAACATGGGAATCAAAGTTTTATAAAGCCATAGAGGGAAAAAAAAGTCACAATTTTCCATGCTTTATGATTCAGCATAATTAATTTAATAACTGTGTCATATGAGAAAAGTAAATAAAGGAGAGGGAAGGGTTGTGGATACATATGGTCACTGAAGCATGTACAATTGCAAGGAAATACAAATTACTGGGGTAGTGCTGGAAATAAAAGCATGGTGGGAAATCTCTTTTGAATGCTAATTTGATTCTTCTATTGAGCCTTAAAGTGGCAGTGTCTAGGAGTGCACTGTTTATCTTCCCTTGCTTGTATTTTTAGCAGTTATATAACGTGGTGTCTCTGAAAACCAATTAAACACCTTCCTGAATCTACTGGGAATTTTCCTTAAGTGCTTTTCTAGCCTGGCTCTAGCAGGATGATCATTTCATTTACAACATCTTGCTGGAGAGCAGTTTCTCATCGCAGGTGTTTTCAAAAAAAAAAAAAAAGAGTAGGAAATTAATAAGTGTGGGCAGAATCTTAATAAAATGCAGCTCTCTCTGGACACAGGTGCAGCCTCTGGGGTTTGCTTCACATTAAACACCAACACTCTGTCTAAGATGAACAGTTTGTGTCTCTTACCGAAGTCTATACAGTTGCAAGAAAGGATTATCTCTGAGGAAAGGAATGTTTCTGAGTGCTACTGCACAACCGTGGATCTCAAACCATAAGCATGGGCTTCAGAGAATAAAAAATTAACTCCATTAAATTGGCAGATATGAAGTAAATCTTCTTTGACATGTTAGGTAAAACATAACCACCTTCATCTTATTTCTATTGTTTCTTCCCCAAACTAGAACAAGATATGAGCCTTGTTCCTTTCAAATCGATTTCTCCATGAAAACAGCAGCCCTGTACACACCCAGATGCTGTGTTGTTGAGGCAGACTACTACCTTCCACCTCAGGTCCACAATGAGAGTCTACACTTTAAATTATTTGTTTCAGGGGCTTACCGACAGTGCTTATGGGATCCTGTCAGGGTCTCAATCACAAAGCATTCACCATCATTGAGACAATACGCCAGGTCCTTGTCTCGACAGGGTTTGAAGTGCTCAGATCGTTCAGTGGAGTATGTTGTAGTATCTGAAGAGGAAAGAAAAGAGGGAGATGCTGTTGACATATATTTTAATGTATACCACTTCTACCATTAACTTAACCGTGAGTCCAGGATTATACATAGAAAATAACCATGGGGATTGGAGACATTGGACCAAACCTCAGTAAAATGGACTTATACAGCTGAATTAAGTTGTTTTATAGATAACCTTCCATTTAGACATGTTCTGTATCCTGGGATTTAACTAACTACAGATGAAACATATTTAGGAAAAATGATTTGCCACTCGGCATAAAGAAGATTATCTTTACTGCACCACCTTATAGAAGGAGAATGGAAGATAAAGAGCTCAAGGGAAACCCATGCTACATACAGAATTCAAAGACAAGCTAAGCAGTATAGCATTGTCGTTTCTTGAAAAATAAGGAAAACAAAACCAAACAACAACAACAAAACAAACAAACCCAAGCCAAAGACTGAAATAGCTAAAGCACTCCTAGCTTTGCAAGTTCCTGTATTCAAACCTCAGCACTAGAAACACAATTAAGCTGTATCTTTTCATAATTTTCTCCTCACCACTAGTCCCTAAACAAGAGACACTGGCATCTAATTAAACATGTGTTATTATACTTTGCATCAAAAGTGGTGGGCTTGAGTTAAGTAGAAAGGAGTACATAGGAGATGTAAATAGTGTATCATTATAAGGCTTGAACACACAGGCAGAATTCAGTACATGTCTTGGGATCAATCTCCTAATGATACTTTCTCCCTGCATCTTAACAATGGAGGCATTCTAGAGAGACCCCTTGTGCACATATAACAAGATCTGAATGGTTCTAAGTGAAACGCTGTGCAACCACTTTTGGTTTATTTTGGTTTTAACCAATATGCCATATGGAGGATTGAGACATGGCATTCATGTCCATTATAACCGCCAAATACTGTTAAACATTTGATCAGTGTATATCCTGATAGTTATGTGGAGATGAATTGTCAGTTTCTGCATGCTTTGCTTGTAGTTAAAAGTCCTAATAGCTGCTATTCTTTCACATTCTTATTTTATTACATAATTAAACGCTCAATGCTACAAATTCTGAAAGATAGTATCATGTGAAGAATAAACACGGAAAATATTTAGTTGTACTTATAAATACGATTTTAGCATTCCTTAAATATGTACTTCTAAATCATAGTTACCTATATTTTTCATTAAAGTATATGTACATACATGCATCCCAAATATTAAACAAGCCAATAATATATTCTTATTACAGAATTATTCCATTACCTAATCTAGACATTTTTCCTGGTTGTAGAGCTTTAAGCAACTGAAGTACTAACAGCAATTCTACCACATAATCAAGAAAAAATACACGGTTTAAGAGTAAAAGATGAATAAGTTATTCAGGGTTTATTATTGTTAAATTTCCTTCTCATGGATATAGGTTACTCACAACGTTTTGAAATGCAGCTTTTACTCCCAAGACCACTCATTCCTTAATTCTATGACTTCCTGGTAGCCTGATTAGAGGTTTAACCAGAATTGGTACTCAGTAAATATGGCCTTCCTAACATCACAAATCAGTCAAGTGTTATAAATGAAAGAAAAGATTACTAATGACCCCATTACAATGATACAAATAGTTAATATCACTAAGAAAAATAAGACATAAATATGATATCACAAGTTTTGTAACATTTGAGTACTGGCTGATATTTCAAGACAACAGTTTTAGAGCCTTCATTCATAAGTTGTGCAAGACAATAAAAAACAGGGGTTTTGATGTTTTGTCCCCTTTGGTTACAACGGCAACTCTTTCCTGTTTTAAGATACCTTTCTAATAAGACTTCTCAGAAGATAAAGGCTCTGCAAAACAAATACCTTCTACTTGCTAAATCTTCCTTCCAGCAAAAAATCACTTATTCAGGGCAGTATGAACTACATAGCCACACAGAATTCACCTTGCTTTCTATGGGAAATAATTGACAATCAGGAGCTCCAAGCAGATGGTTTTCCAACTACTGAAGTATGCTCTTAATTCATGATTGGCTACTTAACTTCTCCTTTAATTTCCTATTATCCATTGATTGATGTTCACTGATCACTTCTTTAAGAGTAGCTTTTCATTAATATAACCTACATCAGAAAAAGTAAGATCCTTATTTTTATAATCAGTGGTTTTAACAAGCTACATATTCAGAGTGCAATACAATGGCAAAGCAATTACAATCAATTAATTTCCATCTGACAATTGCTGTCTCCTGGGGTGCCCTTCCAATTCAACCTACTACATTGCTGTCACAGTGGGAATCCTCTGTGAGCACATTACAGAGGATCAGAGACCCCAGGGAGTGGCTCTGAAAAAGACCTGAGTATGATAAGTGGGGAATTCTGCCTTAGCTTGTACTGGAAGTATCTACACCCACAGCTGAGAAAATCTCAGAATTAATTTAAAATACTTTTAACTAGATTCTAAATGAATATCATGATTAGTTTGTAAAGCTCTATGTGAGGAACCATGACAGCATGATGGAATTGATATTCCTATGACTAAATCAACTGAAATTATTAGTGAATTTAAAATCTGAGCATTTACAAAGGCATTTTTTCCAGTGTAATGTTCACATTGTATTGCTCATTGCCAAACAAAGAACAGGGAATGAGGTTAAAAGGTATGCTGTGTGAAATAAATGTTTTCTCTTAAAATAATCATGCCAAAAATACAGATTGGTAGGTGACAAGGTCAGACAGCTACATAACCTTGAAAACCACCTACCTAAGCTATTGTTAAATAAGTAACATGCAGAATGCTAAAGTAACCATTAGTTAGGGTTTCTATAATTTATAATCAAATGTAGACTAACAAAAAATAGTAGGTATAGTGGATAACACCAATAATTATCCTAAAATCATTATAAACTTCATTATATAAAACAGAAAATAAAAATCAACTATCAAATGCTATTCATTATATTGTCTCTGTGCCATAAAGTAGCATTCTAGATGAGATCTAACTTCAGTCCTTTAAAGTTAAATCCTTGGCACTTCATCTATGACTATAGCACATTATTATGTAAGAATCATTGCAAAGACATTTTTTTTCTCAGTCATGATTGCTTTGACTTTAGGTCTCTGAGTCATCAAACTTCTGGATCCTGGGCATTCCTTCTCTAGCAGCTGATGGGAGCAGATATAGAGTCCCACAGTCAAACATTAGCTGACTGAAGAGGCAGAGGACAGATTGTAGGAGTCAAAGGGGCCAAGGAAACCAGAAGAACATGATCCATAAAATCAAATAAGCAGAGCACACAGAGGTTCACAGAAGCTGATGCATCAAGCATGGAGCCTGAATATGTCTGTGTAAAATCCTCTGTATGTATGCTGTGCTTGTTTAGCATGGACTAGACTACTAACAGTGAGAGTGGAGATATTTCTAACTTTTTTGCCTGCTCATGAGACCCTCTTTGTCCTACTAGTTTGCCTAGTCCAAACTTGATATTAGCATTTATGCCTACTCTTATTGGTTTGTTATGCTTTGTTCAGTTGATAATCACCGGGAGGCCTTCTCTTTTCTTAATGTAAAGAGGAGAAAAAGATCTGAGAGAAAGAGGGTAGTTTTAGGGGGTGCTGAAAGGAGGGGAAGGAAGTTTCAGTCAAGATAAATGTGAGATAACAGAACAAGAAGAAGCAGAAGGAGGAGGAGGAGGAGGAAGAGGAGGAAGAAGAAGAGGAGGAAGAGGAAGAAGAAGAGGAGGAGGAGGAGAAAAAGTCACTATGTGGGGATTAAAAAGATAAAGGAAGGCAAAGATGTTAAAAGTTAAATTCTTGGGTTAAATCAGTGACCATTCTTACTTATAACTTAGCCACAATACTTTTGGGACATATTTATAGGTTTTAAAACTGCAGTATGATTAAGATAATTCAATAAATTAAGCTGACTATAAAGTATGTGATATAATTTGGCATGTACTTAATCAACTTTATTATTAGAAACATATAATTCGGTAATTTTAACACAAATTGATGTTGTATTTATTTATAGATTTTTATTATATGGCTGAAAGTGTTGGTAAATTAATACTTTCATGAACTCCCATTTTCCGTTAAAGGCTCTTTTGTAGGGTCATGCTCAATGGAGGCTTATTTATAGATTTCCCTATGTCCCTTCCCATCTCCTCATGTATATTGCATATGTCAAGACTGAGAGCCCCTGAGAACAGTAGGTTTACAAACCTCTCACTGCTGATATTTCATTGATGGTTGAACAAGGAAATGAAGACTGTAGATATTTGTAGATTGAAGCATATGTTTAGGTTTGAACATTTTTATGTTTACGCTGAAAAGTATGAATACATTCTTTTGTCACCATAAGAAAAACTCAAGGGCTGGATAAATGTCTCTGTGGTTAAAAGCACTTGCTACTCCTGCAGAAAACCTGCATCTGGTTCCCAAAACACACATGGAGGTTAACAACTATATAACTTCAGTACTAGGGTATCCAATATCATTTTCTGGCCTTCCCCAGCCGCAGTCACAGATAGCACTCATAGATACATGAAAGCACACACACACACACAAACAACCCTACAATAAAATAAACAAATAAAAAAACCGAATTTTTATAAAACACCTGGACAACTAAATATTCAGAAGTTCAATTTTGAGAAGCACCTTGAAAACAACTCAGGAGTCAGATACGGTGATACAAACCAGTTGTCCCAAACCACAGCTCTGTAGAGGCTAAGATGAGAAAGAAGACTGAAAATTCAAGGCCAGCATGGGCAACATAAGGAGACTCACTTTTAACAACAATAACAAGAGCAAAATTTATAAAAATCAATTTAAAATTCTACCTAAAGCACAACGAATTTCAAAACGGAAAGAAAAGTTAATTCCTAGAGGAGGGAAGACAAAGGTTAAGACATCAAAACAAAACAATAATTTGGAAAAGATTTTAAGAAAGAGTCATGGAGGGCAGAGGAAGGTTAAAGCTTCCAAGGTTTTGTAAGATTTTTTAAGCTTAAGGGCATCAGGCAAAGATGTCAGAGACAGAAGTCAGGTTGAAGAGCCTGCCCACAGGGATCATGCAATTATCTGGACCACTCATCTGGCACTTCTTACCTGCAGTTTAATATGTTTTCCTATTTTTATGGGTTTTGGTCTTTCTCCCTTAAGGTCAGAGAGGGTACTTCTATATATATTTTTTAATTTTTTTATTTTCCCCTTCACATAGCATACATAGTAAGTAATCAACACAGTAATTAAACACACTGTGGGAAGCAGTGGTATTTAATTCATTAAAAGCAAAATGGGAAGAAAATGTATGGCTGCAAGACAGGAATCCCTGCAGATTTTGCAATGAAAGCTAATTTATTAATGGCTAAGAAAATGGTTCTTTTCCTCTTAAGTACTGAATTGAACTTGTGTGTCACATAGGGAAGGTTTCTATGTTCCAAACACAATACTGCATACACAATGGGGAGTCATATTTCTGTTGCAGGAACAAGAATGTTAAATTGCCTATTGCTGATAGTAATTGCAGTAGACAGCCAAAGAAGGAGAGGGCTTAGTTCAGGCTCTTACTGTTTCTGAAGGTATCCCAAAAGAATGGCGCTGGAGCCCTGTGTCAAAAGTGTGTGACTGTAGCATCAGAGGAAGAAAAATTCTGTCAAGAAGTAAGAGCACCTAAGGATGGAAAGAGATGGGGCAGAGAGAAGATTGCATAAACCCTTCACACTCCTGGTTGGCAAGTGACACTGTCTTCAAGAAGTTTTCCTCTTCTCTCTGATAGTTCATCACTTGACAGTTCTCTAGAGGGAGTTAAAATTGCAGTGAATAGTTCCAATGGTTTAAAATTCTCAAAATACCTTGCAGGTGAGAGAAGTGATTTGCATATGTTCTTTATCTCTGGCAACCTCTTCTGGGGCAGTCATGTACCTGGAAGAAACCTGCTTCCTATATTGCAATTCCCCCTGGAATCTTCCACTTACTTGGCACCCAGGAAGAAACACTAGTGTGAGATTCATTTATAAAATATTTAATACAGTGTTGTTTGAAAGGAAAACGCAATATTTTTCAGCTGGCTAGAGACAAAGATAGCGTTTTTCCCACTATGGTCAGAGATCAGACAATTGTTCTCTTTGCTAGTGTAGGGATAATGGAAATGCTGCATCAAACAGATTGAGGTTCACTTGAGTAACAAGACTGCTGAGAGGATTGAAGGCTCTTGATGTATTCGAACAACATCAATTCTCACAGCGCATGTAAAGAAACACTCTTTAAAATATGCATGGCATTCCTACTACCTTCCAGTTAGAAATACACTTTTAAACCTGTAATCCCAGGATTCTAGATGCTGAGACAGGTAGATTGGGTATCTGAGGGCAGACTTGGGTTACACTGGAAGATTTTATGAAAAAAGAAAATGGCCAAGAAAGAAAGCGTAAAGATGGAAGAAAGCAGGGGGAGAAACACATATTGGGGGAGGGAGTGGAGAAAAGACAGAGAAAGAAAACTTCCTCTGTTTTCAGCTTAAATAAACCTACGCTGGACATAGCATGTTTGTTGAAATAAATATACTTTCTAATTGGAGAATTTATTATGAAGGTTAATATTTATTCTTCCACCTATGTACTAGTACATATTTATACAAACGGCCTCCATGATGGCACCATAATGTCAATGATAGTGACTGTTGTTGAAGCCCTTGCATTTTGTATTTATTCTTCAGAAAAAATATCTCTGCTCTTCAAATCGTGTTACTGGGAAAAAAATAACTCATGCTATGTTACCGGCTATCTCTAAATCCAATGACAGCTTAGTTTATATTTTCTCATCGTTTTTCAATCTCTTCTCTATGTCTACCTTCATGATCCCCCTCCTGCTCTTTGACTTTTGCCAAAACTGCCTCATTTAGCCTATATTTAAATTCCAGATTACTAAATAATGGTCTTCAAATTACTTCTAAAGCATATCAAGTATCATCAATGGCCAGGCATCTTTTGGATAACACCAGATTTCTTTTATTCATTTTATTTTTCTTTTCTTCTCCTCCTCTTCTTCCTCTTCCTCTTCCTCCTCCTCCTCCCCTTCTCTTCTTCCTCCTTCTCCTTCTCCTCCTTCATCTTCTTTTTTTACTCTTAATGATTATCCTCTCCACATTTGCTGAATGAAGTCTGGAAACCTGACAAGTTTTGTCTTTGGCCTCAGGCTTCATTGTTTTTATATGGTTAGTTCTGGACTCAGTGAACACAACAAGACATGCTTTACAATATGGCTTCCCTCTGTACAAGATTTTCTGTTCTTTCTTCTACTTATTCTTCAGGGCTTGTGTGGTTTTTAAACCACCATTACTTTAATAACCTGCAGGTGATTGTGTTAGACGTGGGAACGCATGGATCCATACCAGACTTAACTGCATTGAAAGCAAGCAACTAGGGTGGATCCTGGGTAGTGCTTTTGTAGGTTTGTTTGGTGATTTTCAGGCAACTTGCACTCTGACCATCAGATGATTGTCATGCAACCTGCATTCTGAGCATCAGGTGTCCTTGATGACCTTCTCTATTATCATCTACATGTCAGTAGTTGGCAATTATCTACCTTTAGCCCAGGAGTTCCTGCCTACTTACCTTTCAATCCAATAATCATTTGCAAAGTACCACAAGAGTAATCTTTTGTAATCTCGCCGTTTAAAAGGATCAACCTTCAAAATATAACTTCTCTAATTTGATACCATTGCCTCAACTGGGATTTCAGAATCCTAGGAGCACCTTTTAAAAAATTCTCTATATGCAATCATAAAGCATTGACAATCCACCTCTGATCTTGTGACTTTGCCATCCTAAGATAAATTACTCACACTAAAATGTATATATGATATAAGACTTATCTCAACTCCTGGCCTAGAAGATGATCTTGAACTTCCAAGCAAACAAGTGGGAGTTGCCATCATGACGTTCAATAAAACAGACTCTTTTTTTCTGTTTTTTTTTCGAGACAGAGTTTCTCTGTGTAGTCCTGGCTGTCCTGGAACTCACTCTGTAGAGCAGGCTGGCCTCGAACTCAGAAAACCACCTGCCTCTGCCTCCCAAGTGTTGGGATTAAAGGCATGCACCACTACTATCTGGCTGAAAAGAGACTTTCAGTTAAAGTTATCAAGCAATATGGGGAAGGACACTTCATATTCAAAGAAAAAATCTACCAAGAGAAAGTCTCAATTCTGAACATCTATGTCTCAAATACAAAGGCCCCCACATTCATAAAATAAATGTTACTAAAGCTCAAAACACACATTGAACCTCATACAACAATAGTGGGAGCCTTCAACACAGCGTTTTCATCAATGGATACAATAATAGTGGGAGACTTCAACACACCATTTTCATCAATGGACAGGTAATTGAAACAGAAACTAAACAGAAACAAAGTGAAACTAATAGAAGTTATGAGCTAAATGGATTTAACAGATATATACAGAATATTTTACCCTAAAATAAAGTAATATACCTTCTGCTCAGCACCTCATGGTACCTTCTCCCAAACTGACCATATAATCAGACACTAAACAATACTCAACTGATAAAAGATTAAAATAATCCCATTAATCCTATCAGCTCACCACGGACTAAAGCTAGAATTCAATAACAAGAGCAAAAAGCAACATACCCACATTCCCACAGAAACTGAACAACTCTCTTCTCAATGATTACTTGGTCAGGGAAGAAACAGAGAAAGAAATTAAAGACTGTCTAGAATTCAATAAAAATGAAGACTCAACGTACCCAAACTTATGGGATACAATGGGAGCGGTGCTAAGAGGAAAATTCACAGCACTAAGTCCCCTCCTAAAGGAATTGGAGATATCTTACACTAGCAATTTAACACTATACCTGAAAGCTCTAGAAAAAAAAAAAAGAAACAAACACACCCAAGGTGAGTAGAAGGCAGGAAATAATCAAAGTCAGGCCAGAAATCATCCAATTAGAAACAAAGAGAATGATACCAAGAATCAACAAAATAAAAAACTGGTTCTTTGAGAAGATCAACCACACAGATAAACCCTTAGCTAAACTTACTAAAGAACACAGAAACAGTATCCAAATGAACAAAATCAGAAATAAAAAGAGACAATAGAAACCGAGGAAACTTAAAAGATCATTAGATATTACTACAGAAGCCTTTACTGAACAAAACTAGAAAATCTAGATAAAATGGATGATTTTCTACACAGATACCATGTACCAAAGTTAAGCAAAGAGCAGGTAAACTATCTAAAGAGTCCTATATTCCCTAAGGAAATAGAAGTCATTAAAACCTCCCAATCAAAAAAGGCCCAGGGCCAGGTGGTTTACATGCATAATTCTTCCAGGCATTCAAAGAAGAGATAATACCAACACTCTTCAAACTATTCTATACAATAGAAAAGGAAGGAACACTGCCCAATACATTCTATAAAGCTGCAGTTGCTCTAATACCTGAAAGACAGAAAAATCCAACAAAGAATTTCAGACCAATTTAGATTATGAATATCAATGCAAAAATACTCAATAATATCCTACCAAACAAAATCCAAGAACGCATCAAAAACATCATTCACCACAATCAAGTAGGCTTCATCCCAGGGATGTAGGAATTGTTTAACATAGGAAGATCCATTAACCTTATGCACTATATAAACAAACTGAAAGAAAAAAAATCACACGATCATCTCATTAGATGGAGAAAAAGCATTTGACAAAATACAACACCCCTTCATGTTAAAAGTATTGGAAAAATCAGTAATTCAAGGTCTATAGCTAAATGTAATAAAAGCAATATACAGAAAAACAGCAGCCAATATCAAATTGAATGAAGAGATACTTGAAGCAATCCCACTAAAATCAGTGAATAGATAAGGCTATAGACTATCTCTTTATTTATTCAATACAGTACTCAAAGTCCTAGCCGGAGTGATAAGACAATAAGGGCAGATCAAGGAAACACAAGTAGGAAAAGAAGATCATGGTATCATTGTATGCAGATGATATGATAGTATACATAATGGACTCCAAAAATTCTACAGAACTCTTACAACTGATGAACAACTTTAGCAAAGTGGCTGGATATAAAGTTTACCCAAATAAATGAGTAGCCTTCTGTCTTAGTCAGGGTTTTTATTCCTGCTCAAAACATGACCAGGAAGCAAGTTGGGGAGGAAAGAGTTTATTCAGCTCACACTTCCATGTTTCTGTTCATCACCAAAGGAAGTCAGGACTGGAACTCAAACAGATCAGGAAACAGGAACTGATGCAGAGGCCATGAAGGGATGGTACTTACTGGCTTGCTTCCCCTGGCTTGCTCAGCTTGCTTTCTTTTAGAACCCAGGACTACCAGCTTAGGGCTGGCACCACCCACAATGGGCCCTTCCACTCTTCCTCACTAATTGATAAAATGCCTTACCAATGGATATCATGGAGGCATTTTCTCAAGGGAGGCTCCTTTCTTTGTGATAACTCCAGCTTAGTTGACACGCAAAACTAGTCAATACACCTTCCTTTATACAAATGATAAATAAGATGAAGAAGAAAATAGAGAAACAAAACCCTTCACAGTAGTCACAAATAATGTAAAATATCTTGGTGTATCTCTAACCAAACAAGTGAAATATATGCATGACAAGAACTTCAAGTCTCTCAAGAAAGAAATTGAACCTCAGAAGATGGAAAAAACCTCTCATCCTCATGGATTGGTATGATTAACATAGTAAAAATGTCTATCCTACCAAAAGTAATCTACAGATTCAATTCAGTCCCCCATCAAAATTCCAACATAATTCTTTACAGACAGGAAAAGAACAATTCTCAATTTTATATGGAAAAACAAAAAATCTAGGATAGCAAAAGCAATTCTCAACAATAAAAGAACTTCTGGGGGAATCACCATCCCTGATCTCAAGTTGTACTACAGAGAAATAGGGATAAAATCTACATGTTATTGCTACCAAGACAGACAGGTCAATCAACAGAATAGAACTGAAGACCCAGAAATAAACCTACACACTTATGGACTCTCGATCTTTGACAAAGAAGCAAAAAACATACAGTGGAAAAAAAGAATGTATTTTTAATAAATGGTGGTGGTCTAACTGCTAGTCTGTATGTTGAAAAATAAAAATAGATCCATATTTATCACCGGGCACAAGGCTCAAATCCAAGTGGATCAAGGACTTCAACATAAACACACTGAATCTAATAGAAGGGAGATTGTAAATGAATCTTAGACTCATTGGCAGAGAGGGATATTTCCCGAACAGAACTCCAATGGCTCAGGCTCTAAGATCAAGAATTGATAAATGAGTCTTAATGAAAATGAAAAGCTTCTGTAAGGCAAAAGGCACAGTCAATAGGAAAAATTTGTAACCTACAGATTGGGCAAAAAACTTCACTAACCCCACATCTGATCAAGGACTAGTATCTAAAATATATAAAGAACTCAAGAAGCTATCTTGCAAAAAACCAAATAACCCAATTAATACATGAGGTACAGAGCTAAGCAAAGAATTTACAACAAAAGATTCTCAAATGGCCTAGGAGCAATTAAAGAAATGGTCAAAGTTCTTTAGTCATCAAGGAAATGCATATTAAAACAACCTTGAGATTCTACCTTAGAGCAACCAGAATGGCTAAGATCAAAAACTCAGGTGACAGCACATGCTGGCAAGAATATGGAGAAAGAAGAATACTCCTTTATTGCTAGTGGGATTGCAAGCTGCAGAAACCACCCTGGAAATCAATCTAGCACTTCCTCAGAAAATTAAAAATAGATTTAGCTGAAGACAAACCCATACCTCTCTTGGACATAAATACCCACAATATGCCCCACCATACAACAAGGGCATGTGCTCTAATGTGTTCATAGAAGCCATCTTTGTGATAGCCAGAATCTGGAAACAACTCTGATTTTTCTCAAAGGAAGAATGAATACAGAAAATGTGGTTCATTTAGACGGTGGAGTACTATTCAGCTACTAAGAATAAGGTTATTATAAATTTTGCAAGCAAATAGATCAAACTAGAAAATATTATCCTCAGTGAGATAACCCAGACCCCAAAGAAAATGCATAGTATGTATTCATTATAAGTGGATAGTAGCCAAAAAAAAAAAAATACCTAGGATACAACCTACAGGTAAGAAGTATAATAGGCAGAGAGTTCCAAGTGAGTATGTTTCAGTTCCATTTAGAAGAGGGAAAAAAAATAATCACAGAAGGTAGAGGGAGAGAGGTACTTGGGTGGGAGAGAGGGGAAGGAGAAAAGAGAACAGGATCAGGTATGAGGGATGGGGAAATGAGAGAAGCCCTGATGGTCAGAAGAATAAATGGAAATAAGTAACCTAGGTAGGAGGGTTACACTCTAGAAAATACCAGAGACCTGGGAGACAAGAGACTCTCATACCTTAGATGAAATGCCCAAAAGCATGGAGAGGGATCTCTAAGAGACTACCTCCTGTAGATAGACAGGGCCTCAAGTTGGGGTTACCAATATACAGTCAAAATTTCTGACCCATAATTGTTCCTGTCTAAAAGAACTGCAGAAACAAAAAATGGAGAAAAGACTGAGAGAAAGACTGTCTAGTTACCAGCCCAACTTGGGATCCATGTCATAGAGAGGCACCAAGGCCTGACACTTCTACTGATGCTATGTTGTATTTATAGACAGGAGCCTAGCATGGCTGTCTGCTGAGAGGCTCAACCAGCAGCTGACTGAAACAGATGCAGATATTTACACTCAACCATTGGAATGAAGTTGGAGACCCCTGTGGTGAATTAGTGGAAGGATGGAAGAGGCTGAAGAGGAGGGTGAGCCCTATAGGAAGACCAGCAATCTCAACTAACCTGGACCCCTTGGAGCTCCCAGACACTGAGTCACCAACTAGGCAGCATACATGAGCTGGTCCAAGACCCCTGACATATATATAACAGAGGACTGCCTGGTCTGGGCTCAGTCGAACTTGAGGACCCTGGGAGGGAGTCAGCCTGGTTGGAGGGGAGCAACCTCTCGGACACAAGGGTGAGGAAGTAATGAAATGAGGAACTGTGGGAGGGGGGACTGAAGGGGGCAATGTCTAGATTTTAAGTTAATAATAATAATATCAAAAAGGAAAAAGAAAAGAGAAAAAATAAGTAGTTTCTTTTTAAAAAACATTATTTTTATGTTTTTTTGGTTCAAGAACTTCCCCACATCTGGGACTTTGGGAACAGGTGTCGCTGATGATATTTCTTCAGACTTCATTTGGATAATTTGATTGTTTTTATTGCCCATCTACAATATAAACAGTGTACCATCTTCCTAATCTATCAATTTATATAATTAATGAGGCATGCGACCTTTAGGGTGTTTCGTGGTCTTCAACTGGCATTAGAACTTTCAGTTTTAGGAATTCAAACCAGATGGGCTTGAGAAAATGTATTAAATCAACATGGGCTAACAATTCTTGGAGTAGACTTATTTGTCTGAAGTAAATATTTCCGTCATTTCAAGAGAAGGAATTAAAAGATGGAGGGCTCATGCATTAGTTTTACGATTTTATAACTTAGCAAGGAAAATAAAGTTTCACCCAAATAGTCTCCTGTATTCAAATAAGAATTTTACCAAGTGTTCAACTTATTTAAGGCTTTATTATATACACTGTCTCTCTTGCCAGATACTATTACAGATCTGTAAGTAAAGGTATCATCAGAAGCTGGGCAGTGGTGGTGCACGCCTTTAATCCCAGCACTTGGGAGACAGAGGCAGGCAGATTTCTGAGTTCGGGGCCAGCCTGGTCTACAGAGTGAGTTCCAGAACAACTAGGGCTATACAGAGAAGCCCTGTCTTAAACAAACAAACAAACAAACAAACAAGCAAACACAAGGTATCCTCAGTCAGAAAACAGTACTCTCTGCAACCCATTTATCTGCGTGCACTTATTACCCATCATCCCTATTTGCAGAAAAGACTGAAACATTGTGAGAACTGTTAGGGAGTAGGAGAGGTAGGTGGGTTCAAAAATAAAACAGAAAGTAGCAGATTTCAGGAAGCTCTTTCTATTTTCTTCTTCAAAATTTCTTCTCATTCTCTTATGCCTTAGAAATAGTGTCTAAACATTGACATCATTCTCTAAAAGTTACCATAAAACGAACATATTCACTTTCTTTAAAAAGTCTTTGTTTTCCTCTGAATAGTCCTGACCTCTATTTGAGTCTTTTAAGTGTTCAGATATGTGGGCTCCACCTTCAGTATGTGGGGCATGAAGCAGTCGGGAGCACTGCAATTTACATGGATCCAGGCTCTCCATTTTTGCTAACTACATTGGTATCATGGAACAAGTAGAAAAATTGATGAGCATTTGTCTATAAATTAGAGCATGAAGAAAAGGCAAAAAGAAGGTGCTTTCAAAAGAAACAGTCGTGCTTATCTTGTAGAACATTTATATCATTCCTCCTGCATGCAAAAACAAACTGAACCAAAACAAACAAACCAAAATAGGTAAAAAATCTTACTAAAGGACTCTAAACAGCCCATAGTTGCTCAAGTAGATGGATGACATCTCCAAGATGTCTTGAGTTCCCAGGAGAGCTAGTATATTGCTAGATATACAACAAAAATTTAAAAAAAATATCAGAAGAAGCAGTTGAGAAGCTCATTAGAGGAGAGGAAATACAAGTATACACTTAAAGTGTTAGGATCAAAAGAAATAAAAGGACACAAGAAACACACTAAAAGTGAAAAGAACATTAATGATGAGTAAATAGAAATTTCCATATAGAAAGTAGGGAAGAGGAAGAGAAAGACAAATTGAGGAGAGGGTAAAAGGGTAGAAAATTGTTATTAAATTACTGGAAAATATAGTGTTAACTCCTAAAATGCTAATGCATTTATTTGAAACAGAGTGGCATTCACACAGTCAGTAAGTCATTTATCATTTTGACAACATACAAGTCTTTAAGACAGGCAATCAGGTTGTGAGATTCTTCAAATCTCTTCACATAAGGTACCTGCTCTCTTATTTCACTTCCTTTACAGCCTCAATTCCAGTTGCCATAGTCCTCTTCTTTAGAAACAGTGTTGGTCTTATCTTAAGCAAAGGAAGAACCAAAACTGGACTCTGTACTTTGCCCTGTTAATATTTTATTGGTTATTTTATTTATTCACATTTCAAATGTTGTCCCTCTTCCTGCTCTCTCCTCCACAAACTCCCTCATTCCATCCCCCCTTTGCTCCTATGAAGATATTCCTTCACCCACCCACCCACTCCGCATCACTGCTCTAGCATCAAGCCTTCACAGGACTAAGGGCCTCCCTTCACACTGAGGACAGATAAAGCAATCTTCTGCTAAATTTGCAGCTGGAGCCATGGACACCTCCAGATATACTCTTTGGTTGGTGGTTTAGCCCCTAGGAGCTCTGGGGGGTCAAGTTAGTTGATACTCTTGTTTTTATGGGATTGCAATCTGCTTCAGCTCCTTCATTCCTTCCCCTAACTTTCATTCTGGACCCTGGACTTAGTCTATGGTTGGCCATGAGTATCTGCCTCTGTATTAGTCAGGTGCTGGCAGAACCTCTCAGGTGACAGCTATACCAAGCTCCTGTCAACAAGTGCTTGTTGACATCAGCCATAGTCTTTGAATTTGGTGTTTGCAGATGGGATGGATCCCTAAATGGGACTGTCTCTGGATGGCCTTTCTATCAGTCTCTGCTCCACTTTGTCCCTGCATTTCTTTTAGACAGGAACCCAAGAACTCCTATAGCTGATAAACAACCTCAGCAAAGTGGTTGAATATAAATGAACTCAAATCAGTAGCTTTCCTCTACTCAAAAAACAAACAGGCTGAAAACGAAATTAGGAAAATGACACCCTTCAAAATAGTCACAAACAAGTAAAAGATCTATATGAAAAGAACTCCAAGTCTCTTAAAAAATAAATTAAAGAAGACCTAAGAAGAAGGAAAGATCTCCCATGCTCATGGATTGGCAGAATTAACATTTTAAGAATGGCCATCTTACCTAAAGCAATCTACAGATTCAATGCAATCCCCATGAAAATCCCAACTCAATTCCTCACATAGATAGAAAGAACAATTCTCAAATTCATCTGAAATAACAAAAACCCAGGATAATGAAAACTATTCTCAACAATAAAATAACTGGAGGAATCATCACCCCTGACCTCAAGCTGTACTACAGAGCAATAGTGATAAAAACCTCAGGTTATGGGTACAGAGATAGACTCAGTACTTTGAGTCCGTATCTCAAATACATACTCAAATGTATCTGGAATCATGTGTTTTGTAATGAACTTGTGAAGGCCTGGAATTACAATCTAACATTGCTGATCATAGGCATATGGATCATCAATAAATGAAATAAATGAATCTATAATAATTCACTGGGTTTCTTAAAACCTAAATAAGTAAAGAGGAAAATGCACTTGTAAGGACCTTGATATGGTAATCAGAAGCTACCTTTTTGCTTACTCTTTTTAGATAAGTAAGTTAGCCTATGATTCTTAAGCATTTTCTGTATATCTCATTCTTCATGATGCCAATATTTTCAATTTGCCATTGAGTATTTACTATAACCTGCTGAGAACTTCATCAGTTCCTGAGGTGGGAATGGGCAAACCAGATCAGAGACAACAAGGGATATAGCTGTTTTAATAGACTACCAGGCAACTGTAACTGCTATGTGCTCAATATATGTCCCACTAAGCTTTGAGTAGGGAATGGGTTGTACAAACATTTTCTTAACACCTAGTGCCTGTTCTCCTCTAAACACTTGTTTGGAGACACTAAGTTGGACTTAAGTATTTTAAAGAATAAAGAAAACATTCACAGGCTAGGTCATAGATTTCTTATTTGCTATTAAACTGGCAGATCACCTACCATCAGAAGCATAATGACATCACAAGACCTGGACATAACTCTATTGTTGCACAGATTGGAGAAAGAGAAATTACACCTTTATGAGTTATTCTGTGAAACAATATTTTAAGGTTTTGCTTTTGCCATGGAGAAAGAAGATTTCTTCAGAGGTCAGTCCCTTAGGAATCTTTGGAAATATGGACAAGAGATACAGGGTCAGAATATATGCCACACCATAAAAAAGTCTATACGTATTATCTGACTCTGGACTCAAAGACGTCCCTTGACTTCATAAAGCTATTATTTATTTTTCAGAAATATGCATAAAATTATTTATTGTGTCATTGTTTAATTTTTTAAGAGTTTACTTATGACTTTTCAGAGATCCACTAAATAGTGATCTTGTTCATGTTTCTTCTCTCAAACATTTTTAAATTTGCATAAACATTTCTCCAAAGAATGTATACAAGTGGCCAATATACCCAAGCAAAAAAGTTCAAAATCATCAATCTTTATTAAAAGAGAGCCTAAATCAAATGAGATACTACCTCCCACTGCGCTAGAATGAATAAGAGCAAGTGTTGTCAAGAATGATGAGAATCTGAAAGCACCCTACCATGTCAGTTGCAAGTAAGTCCTGCAGTTGTTGCAGAAAATAGTCTTATTTTTAAAAATTAAGTAAATTGTATATTAAAGATTTAAGCCATTATAACAAATACTTTAAATTTTTTTACCCTTTAATTTTTTTACTCAAAATAGATTAATCTTTCATACAAAACATTCTGAGCACAGTTTTCCCTCCCTCCACTTATCCTAGCTACCATAGTCTCCACTCAACACCTTATCCACGCCCTCCATTTACTCATCAGAACCGAGCAGGTCACCGGTTGCCAAGAGACCAAGGACAAACAAAACCAAACAAGATGAAATGAGACAAGACAGAGTCCTGTATGGAGGCCAGACAAAGCAGCACAATCGGAGAAAAGAGTTCCTAGAGCAGGCAAAAGAGTCAGAGATAAGAAATATGCCCAGTGCCACTGTTAGAAGCCTTGAAAGAACACCGAGCTGACGGCTGTAGCATAAGTAAAGGGCCTTGTACAGACCCATGCAGACCTCATGATTGGGTGCTTCAGTCTCCGTGAGCCAATATGAGCCCTGCTTAGTTGATGCAGTGGGCCATAATTTCCTGGTGTTCTCCACTCCTCTGACTTTTACAGTCTTTCCTTCCACTATTCCATGAGTTCCCTCATCTCTGAAGGGAAGGACTTGATGGAAATCTCCAATTTAGCCTCTCTCTCTCTCCCGCTGTCTCTTCTTCTCCTTCCTCGCCTCTCTCCCTTCCCCACACGTGTGTGTTGTGTGTGTGTGTGTGTGTGTGTGTGTGTGTGTGTGTGTGTGTGTGT
>JANHMN010000001.1:172813895-172875724 GCA_030674055.1 Rhabdomys pumilio | reverse complement strand
GTGTGTGTGTGTGTGTGTGTGTGTGTGTGTGTGTGTGTGTGTGTGTGATGTCTAGCTGGGAATCTACAACCAGGAAAACAGTCTTACAATTCTTCAAACTACATTTCCTATATGACTCATCAATTCTACTTTTTACACAAGAGAATCAAAACCAAATGTTCAGGCTCATATGCAACTTCTCATGGAAGATTTACTCGTTGCATTATAAATGTGATTCCTTTTTACTGATATTTGCTACAGCATCAATTAACCTTGAAATCCTTATACCCATGAAAGAAGGTAGACTCAAGACTATGCAGTATATGATTTCAGTTAGATGAAATGTTTGGAAGAGGCAAACCAACCCAGACACACAAAGTAGATACATGGAAGCAAGGAGAAAAGAGAGAGAGGATAAAAACCTTATTTTATCTTAGGTTATCTATAATTCCTTTTACATTTTCAGTTTAATAAAAGGTAAAAGGCAATAAGTTATGTACAATATTCTTTGATTCTGACTGTAAAATTGTTTCAATTTCATCATCTATGTTTGTAGCCCATTTTAGTAAAAACAAAACCCACTACATACTTCCCCCAGAGCTTCTTGCTTTATTGAGAAAATTATACTCCTAAACATGTGTCTCAGACCCAATATTATTTTGAGAAAACGGGTTCATTATCTATGATAATTGTAAAGAAATTAAGGGCAAAGTCAAATAGCTGTGTTCATTAGTTCATTTCCAATACTTTTCTCTCCATTCACAGATACAGTAGCTGTTCTGCTATAAGATTATCTATAGATCATTCAATAATTTATATACTAGAGAAAATAACTATTGAAAGTTATTGCTAGCAAAAATTTGAAATTTAAAAAGAAATTCTAAATAAGGCTCAGATAACAGACATATGACTTTCTAAAGTTTGCCTTCTAGTGGTGAAAGTCTACAACATCATGAACATTAAAAAGATATTTTCCTGTCTTCATTAAGAAAAGTCCCCCAAACATCCTCCTTTCTCAGGAAGAAACTGCCTGTTATCAAAGGAGAAACATAAAAACCAACCCAGTTGAGAAACCTTTTGATCTATGATGGTATCCTGCTTGCAAGGTATATTAGGGCAATGGTGGCACAAAGCTTCTGGGAATTAGAGTGTAACAATCAAGGGGGATAAAGGACAGCAAGAAAACCAGGTCTTCTAAAGCAGTGTAATAGACCTATATATGAAGTCAAGGAGTCAGAGGTAGCCTGTCTAGAACCTGAAAAGGTTTGCACTAGATGGGGCCCTACAGCTGCTAGAAGTAGACACACATTCTCATCCCTAACCTAGAGCCATCTCCAATTATTAGCTACTTTCAAAGGAAAATTTAGTTTTTTCCAAGGAAGTCTCCTGTGAAAAATTACTCCACTTAAGTGTAGGCAGTGGTAGATGGCCAGCAGAGAGTGAACTCAACAGTTTTATTGGAAGTTGCTTGTCTAATAATATAATGAAAGAGCTTTTTCTTTCTTGTAAGCTTTTTCATCTTATTTTTTCTCTATATATAATATTTATATAATATATATTCCCCCTTTATATATAAATATTCTGTAATATATATATATATATATATATATATATATATATATATATGTATTCCTCTTCCTCCTCTTCTTGTTCTTTTCTTCTTAACAGATACTTTTGGTGTGTATATATTATGGCTTCCAGTTTAGTATTTCTATGAGATTCCTAATTATGTGAACAAGTAAGTCTCTGTCCTTTGTTTCCTGTGTCTTTTCTTGGGCTCTTTTTTTTTTCTGTTTGTTTTGCCCAATTCTTATGTTTTTGTTTTATCTTAATATGTTATAGATTTTATTATCATCCCTTAGAATCCTGTTTGTTATCTAATGAGAGAAAGGCTTTGGATCCAGTTGGGAGGATAGGGGAGAGGAGTAGAGGGAGGCAAAAATCATAATCAGGATGTGTTATGTGAAAAGAATGAAAACAGTTTTCACTAAAAGGCAAAAGGGGAAGAACAAAGAAAAATGAGTAGAATGCAATGAAGAGACAAAGGGAGAGACAGGATATTCACTTTTAAATTGTATATTCACAGTCACACATCTAAATAAAAAATTTAATTAGAAGTATAGCAAATGATTTATGTTGTTGATGTACAAACAGTTTTATATACCACATTTTGTATAAAAAATTATATTGATAAGTATGCTATATAAGAAATGCATGTTACTTTTTACTGTAAAAACATTTCCCTATCGTAAGAAAATGTTTTGCAAAAGGTGAGACATACTGTCCCATATAATCTTTTCTGTTTCCCCTTTTCTGATAATAGTGGGGCCTTCCATTTTACTCACCCACAAAATCCACCACTATCTGTCTTAGCATGTTTTCCTCAAGAGTTATATTTAGGTAATATTAAATCGGGGTCAGTGCGTATATTTCGTGGTTTAAATCTGCCATGCCTTCTTATTAGATCACAGATGAACTAATTTATTTTGACATTGTGTGTGTGTATTTTTGAACTATAATGGGTAGACAGGTTCTGATATAGACTATGTGACTCAAAGGACCTAAATTATTTAATATTGGACTCTTTATAGATAAATTTGGTCCATTCTTGACATAAATAACTGGGGTGGTGACATTATAATTTATATATTTGAAATTAGAAAAATGTTTGAATACATACACACATATGGGTGTTTTGTGTGTGTGTGTGTGTGTGTGTGTGTGTGTGTGTGTGTGTGTGTCTGTTTGTTTGTGTTTTGTCATATACCTGTGACAAGCACCTATGTGATTGTTTGTGAGAATCTTCCACATGTACCTTTCTTATTTATTGAGAATTTTAGAAGATAGGTGTTTTATTAAGTTACATACCTGATAAACACCCCAAAATCTAGGAAGTCTGGGTGAGGATTGTAGTTCTCATATTTATTCTGAATGTCCTGAATTCAGGTCAGCGCTGTTCAGGTCCATGCCATTTAGAATGAAACACTTAAACATTTCAAAGCTCATTTAGTGTAATTAACTGAAAAGTAAGCTCAATCATGCTAAGTGAATATTATTTTCTTTACAAAATGTCTCATTGAATACTGATAACTCTTAAAAACACACCCTTTTCTAACCACAGGTCACTTAATTCTTCTGTAGTCTGACACCATGTTCATGAGCTATTATTTTTGCCTCATGTATATGTCCCCAGGCACACATTCCACATTCTCTCTCTCACACCACTTATCACAGTGCATATTAAGTGCTACTTGACATGGTTCTTTCCTCTACTCACCTGAGTGCCTATTTTTACAGGGCAAATCTTGATATATAGCATGTGTTTCTTTTTAGGCTTTGGAGAAACAATACTGAATGGATGTAAAAGGCCCATTGAGAATGTCTATACAAGAAGTCATCATCTATATTTACGTATTTCTGACCACAGAGGAACTCTGGACAATGCTACCCAATATTCCCTACTCTTCTGTCTAGGGTCTTCATTTAAGGAAGGATTCTGAAGGCATCCAAAAAGTATTGTTTTTTTCCCCCTCCTTATTGTCTAGGAAGCTAAAACAGCTGAACATAGGCATACAAGAATATTATCCATTATGGTCAAGTTAACTTTATTCTGGAAATGAAGGGATTCATAAATATAAGTAAGTAAATAAATCAATAAATTATATAAGTTTACATTTAGACAAAAATCAGACAGTCATCTCAGTAAATGCAGGAAAATATTTTAACAACATAGAAACTGCTTTCAGAATGAAAGTTATTATAGAGAGCAGGACTGAATGGAATATTCTTCAACATAACCGAAGCTCTATATGATAAATTCAAACTCAGTATTTTCCTAAATAGAGGAAAATCTGAATCAGTGCCTTTAAAGTCAGAGTTGAGGCATGGCTGTACAGTATCCTCATTCCTTTTCATTATAATGCTGTGTGTACTTGCTAGAGCAATAAGACAAGAAGGAAATCGAATGACTAGAGAAAGGAAAAGAGGTATACCTGTTTGCATATAATATGATATTATACATAAAAGTTCACTCCAAATTCCACCAGATTAGAGAATCAACAATTTCACAAAATGACAGGGTACAAAATGAATTTACAAAAATTGGCCTTTTAAAACACCAAAACCAAACACTGAAAAAAGATCATAGACACACTAACATTTACAATTTAATCATAAATAATAAAATGGTTTGGAATAAAGGTAGCTAAGGAGATGAAAGACCTCTACAATGAAAGCCAAATCTCTGAAGAAAGAGATTGAGAATAATATTAGAAAATTAAAAAATTTCTTGTTCAAACTTGACAGAATTAATAGTTTGAAAATGGCAATCCTACCCTTGCAGACAAAATGCAATCCCAATCAAAACATTCACAACGTGTTTCACATAAAGAAAAATGTAAACAAAATTCTAAAACTCATACAGAACCAGAGAAGTCCACAGGTAGCTAACCCAATACTCAACAGAAAGAATATTCTTGGAATTTCCACACTAGAATTCAAAATAGAATTCAGAGGTACAGTAATTATAAAGGAAATATGTGGTACTAGCACAAAACAGACATATAGAAAAAGAAATAAAATAGAATATTCAAACATAAGTACACAAAGCTATAGCTATCTCATATTTAACAAAAAGGTCATACATATACACAAGAGAAAAGCCAGTATCTTCAACATATGGTGATGGGAAAACTGGATACTCATATGTAGAAGAATTAAGTTATGACAACTTCTATCACCTTGCACTAAAATTAGTTCCAAGTGGATCAAAGATCTCAATTTAGCTGAAATGCTACAACTTCTAAAAGAAAAGGTAGGCAGTAATATAGACAAAAAAGTGTAGGAAAGGCCATTTTAAATAGGATTCTATTTACCCAAAAAGTAAAGCTAGTGATTGACAGGTGGTACCTCATAAAACTAGAAAGCTTCTGTACAGCTATGGGAAGAATTGAGTAAAGAAGATATCCACAGAATGAAAGAAAATCTCTACCAGCTATGCCCTAAATTAAACAGCAGTGTAAAGGGGTAATTTAATAAGATAGAGCTATCGGTGCATATTCAGAGCAGATATGAGAGTCCCCCAAAACTAAAATAATTACATAAACTATCATACACTTATTTAAACAGATACCACAAATAAGACAAACATATAATCAAATCTCAATGGATAGAATGAGCACATATTCTATAAAAGAAAGGTGCTTGGTAAATGACACATACAGTGTTTGGAAGACCCTACTTCTCAATACCGCGGATGTTATAGAATACCTCCATGTCAAAATAATCACTTTTTACTCCTTGCCTGCTGAAATGGGGCTTATTTTATATCATCAACTGAGAGTCAGTCTAGCTGTGTAATTTTTTTTTCTATTCTCCCAACTGGTAATAACCTGGTTCTTTCACTTCCTCAGCACATTGCTTCTGTCCTTACTACAATATGTTTCACTCCCTGCCTTTCATACCAGCCATTCATGTGTTTATTTGTCCTTTGTACTTCCCACCGGAGTGTATGTAACATGTTTGAGGACAGGGACCATGATCTGCTTCTCTTTTCTCCCCTATTACCATGGATGATCTAAACCAATACAAACCCAAAGACAGAAGAATGTCTGGTCAATATATTCACTGGAGTATTTTCTCCATCATATATTATTGTAAAACTGAAAGCCTATTTGTAAACAGTTTCCTTTATGTTGGTATGGTTCTCAAAATTAAAGATTATGTTTCAGTATGTTATTGGTGACTCTTTATATCTGGCCAAGTATAAAGGAAGAAAGAACATTTCAGGTAAGAAAGTAGGATGAAGATATTGTCCAAACATAAATGTTTGTTTGGCACATTCCATTTTTTGGCAGCAGAGATATACTATTGCTATTTAATTCCCTTAATAGACTAGAATTGTTTATTTGTATGACCTATAAACTCAATTTCTTCCTCTGTCTATGACCTTCCTAAATATTTGAGACAAAAATGTTATAAATATATCATATCAGAGCCACCAAAGATAAGAAAATTGACCAGCTTGACTTATTTAGATATAGGCATGGAACAACATAGACTCTGATTTATTTTGATTTATCCAGGAAAGTACTCTGCCTACCAATTATGTTTATATTTCTAGCTCAAAAATCAGACTGGAACCATCACTAAGCAGAGTAACCAATATTGTTCATTGGACAAGACAACAACAGAAATCCTTTCCAGAGGTATTCACTTGTGAAAGGTCATTCCTGGATTTAGTATTCACAGCAGCAGAATCAGTTCCCTAGGTTCCTTGTTCCCCATGGCATCCAATAGGCAGTTGGTAGTGTCACGATGCTACAGAAGTGTGAGGCGTAGGCTCCCAGGCTTCAACACAGCACGTACCAACACACACTGACACAGTGTCTCAGGCAAAATTAGACCTGTGAAAGCTGATTAATTTTACATCCAACTGAAATTTTATTTCACAACCAAACAGTTTTCTAGCTGTGGAGAAAAAATGAGCTTTTAGGCTTTAAAGAGATCAATGATCCCTCTACGCTTCTACCTTAGGTATACCTTTGGGTAACAAATGACTTTCTGAAAATATTGTTCTGATGTATCACATTCAAGCATTCTGACTGACAATAAAAAAAAAAAAAAACAGCAACAGAGAAAACCAGGCATGTCTATGTTTGGAGAATAGGCATTTCTATGTTTAAAGAACTCACTGGCTCTGTACCAGGAGAATGGTATGGAGATCACCTACCAGGCTAGTTGACTCTGGTTCGTACAGAGTCCTCCGTATCCAGCTTTCTTTTTCCTGCTGTCTTAGAAATTAAAATTTTTGGATTTTTAACATTCTAATACTGTGAAGATCAACCTGTGCAGTCTTGTTTCAGAAATGGGAAGCATATATTTTTAGCGATTTCTTTCCCTTGATTTAAAACCTTGGCCCATCTCCATAAAACAGGCTTCATTTCAAAGCAGCTTTTAAATAGGTTTTAAGGACAAATGACTCAATGTACAAAATGACAAAAGAGTAAGAAGAGAAAAACAACAGACCTCTAGTGAAGAGCAGTGAGATTAAACCATCATTTCTTTGTGATCTCTTCAAACCTTGTTATGGTAACACAAACTGTAAAAATCTGAAGGTCTCTTAGGAAGGACCATTTGCTCTTCTGTGACAATGAGATTTCTTTGTTCATGGTTCTCACAGAAACCTCAGTTCTATAGAACAGTTTAAGAAATTCTGAGCTCAGTTGAGACACCTGGGTCTTATACATTGAGGAATGTTAATACGCAGTCCCAAAAGTATCAGAGAAGCAAAGTATTTTATACAAATCAGAAGTTGGTAAAAATATCACTTAACCTGGAAATGCATGTTTTCTCATGAAGAATTTACAAAGCTATAAAGTGACTCTAGAATTCCAGGTCTGGGAAAGGGAGAGAGAATGTCAGAAGAAAGGAGAGGAAAGTGTAGGTGTAAGAAGCATAAAAAGGAATGAATGGGTCCAGCTCATCAATTTTGGTGCAAACAGGGGTAGGAAGAATATCTAGAGGCAGAATTGAACTCTCAGATCAACCATAAACGAATATAGGTTCATTCTTCAAGTCACAGAACATAACTGATTAAAAAACACATATCCAGGAAAAATTTGGGCAGCACCTATTGGACTTGATAAGGTTATTTTAAAAACAAAGAGAAAACAAATTTGAGTGAGCAGGGAAAGGAAGTTTCAACCTGGTAAAAGTTGGGGAAGGGTTTTAATACAATGCAAATACAATGTATGAAGTCCTCAACTAATTAATAATAATAGAAAGGAGAGAGAATGAGAGAAACAGAAAGAAAAAGAGGGGGAAAGGAGAAGAGGAAAAAAGAAAAGAGAGAATCTACAATAGGATTAAAAAAAAATGTCTCAGTGGGTTCAAGCACTTTCTGTTCAAGCCTGATGATCAATGTTTGATCACTAAAATCTACCTTTAAAACATCCAGATGTGGTAGTGTACGAGTGCAATTCCCTCCTTCCTTAAGTGGAAGAGAAAGTAGAAATAAGAGAATTTCCCACAAGCTTATAGAACTGTGTAAGACTAGGTTGCATACTGCAGTGATAGAAACAAGAGAAGCCAGCCTTAACAAGGAGAAAGGAAAGAACTGATTTCTGAAAGTAAACTCCTGACTACACAGAGATTATAATAAATGTATGTCTTCATGTATACACATACTCATACAACTACATAAATAAAAATTGATTTAAAACATTTATTTCATTGTCACAGTCACTGTAGATGAGAATTCTCTACAATACTTAAAAATATATAAGCAATAGAAATGAACATAGAATGCTGCTACATAGAACACAGAGACTGGACCAGGGGTAACCAAAGCTAGGATGTCCACTGGAGTGTGCAACAGTATCAGTTCCTTGGTCACATCATTATGTGGTCATCATGATGGCGCTCTTAAAGAAGCAAACAAAATATCATGCTAAGAATGCAAGTCTCCATTACCATATTTCAAATATTAATTTTGTGTTTATTTAAGATGTGTTTGTAGGAAGAGACAGATATACTTGCCTTTGTCTCAAGAACGTGTTACTACTAACAGGTTTCCAGATAGGCCACAAGGTTAGAAAATTAGTACTCATGAAAGGCTTTGAAAGATTCACAGTTTTGACCTAGCAATTCCACATAGACTCTATCTAAAGAAAACTATTTAGAAAACTAATTAGAAAGTGAAATGTGTTCATATATCTGTATTATCATTGTATTAGCAATAAATAATAAGGCAGATCGTAAAATGTCTGAAGTCTGCAGTAGCAAGTAAACTGTAGTGAAGGCACTTGGTAAGTTGCTATGACATTTTCAAAGTTTATGTTTCATAGCAACTGTTAATCAGATCATACACATAATTATATGAAAGAAGAGAACACAAAATATGTGCTATGTAGATGACTGAAAACAATAAGGTCAGAACAACAGAAATAATGGAAGAATATACCAGAAGGAAGAATAAGGATTAAAAAGTAAATATGATTTGATAACTTTCACTTTAATACATTCAGAATTAACATATTATTATTATTATTATTATTATTATTATTATTATTATTATTAATTATATTTTATTTATTTTTTTTTTGGTTTTTCAAGACAGGGTTTCTCTGTGTAGCCCTGGCTGTCCTGGAACTCACTCTGTAGACCAGGCTGGCCTCGAACTCAGAAATCTGCCTGCCTCTGCCTCCCAAGTGCTGGGATTAAAGGCGTGTGCCACCACCACCTGGTGCGGCAACATGTTATTATATATAATATATACACACAAATATATACTATATATGTGATCTACACATATACATATGTATTATATATAATTCCATATACATACACACACATTCATATGTACATATATATAATTCCAGAAGAGCAATATTAAAAACAGAGAAACCCATGAGTGGTAGCCATGATCCCTGACTCCAATCACCAAAGGAGTACAGAGAATCCATCCAAGAACACAGAGCTTCCTCTTCTTTAGATGGGTTGTTTATGGTTGGATCTCCATGGCTGGCTTTTGCAGCCTCTAGGAGTCTGTTTTATCTGAATTAGAACAAGAATGTCATTGACATGGCTAAGGTGAATGCACATTAGACACTGGGTTTTTGAACCAGAAACATCATATACCTGACATGTTACCATGAACACTTAGTATCATCAAAGATAGCACCCCCACTTTTAATGTTGCTTGCTTTCCCCCTTTTCTCTTAAAGTCTACTCTTGGCATGAAAAGAAATCTAAAATTTATTGCTTTGCTTTAGTTGATTCTCAATCCCCAGCTCAGGATGTTTTCTATTTGTATCTGACACAAACTAGTATGAAATTCTCCAAATTTTTAATTCATTTTAAACAAGAATTTTGAAAGAGTAAATAATATAATCTCTTCCCTTATTGTAGTTGACTGAGATAAAAGACAGGAAAAAATCTTGCAAAAAAAAATAAAATACATTTTCAAAAACATGTGACTAGGGTAAAAAAAAAAAAAAACCATGCTTTTAAATTTTAAAATTAGCTAAATTCTTCTCGTTGAAATAGCTCTTTTAAAAGAAGTTTGTTTCTTCAGTAGAATGAAATTCCTTAATAAAGTAGCACACTGGCTGCAGCCAAGAAGAAAAGAAGCCACCCTAAAAATATCTCCATAAAAATGGAAAGAGCTGACATTTCCTTACTGGCTCCTGGAACAGTCTTGCCTGGGCCTGCCTGCCTCCAGCTGTCCGGCTGGCTTGATTCTTCACTCTCCGTTATGGCTCTGCTCTGAAGGCAGTGGAGGATTCAGAAAATGCCCCAGTTCTGTGGTTTGTGTGATCTTGCATTAATTGACTAAAACTAAAAAAGATGTGCTATAAGCAAGTACCATCAACAGAATCTATAGCATTCTAGAACTAAGCATTATTGGGTAAACACATTCATACTCTGATTTTGGCTCATTAAATTTTAATACTATCAAATATATTTCTTTTTGTCATGATCACTTGAATAGGTATTGTTTGTTCACTCATTTATTCAAATGCATTTACTATAATAATGTACATTTATTATATAAAATATAGGAGAGAGTACAGGTACCCTTCATCCTGAAATTATTCCAAGACACTTACAGTCTTAAAGCCTTGTCCATGGAGAGGCAAATGGAAAATAAGCCATATTGCTCAGAACATTTATGGATATGCCAAAAGTCTAAATCCACGGGGCAAAGTTCTGAGACACATGTTCTTTTGCATTCATAGAATGGATATATGGCTGGTCACTCAACCAGGAAAATTCTAAATTCCACCAACAAGTCAGAAACACCACTCTAGCTACAGAAGACTATGAATGAAGATCTCAGACTTTGAGGATACACACAGATGCATGCACACATACACACATACACACACACACACACACACACACACACACACACACACACACACACAAATATCCAAACATGATCTCTATCCAGAATAACAATAAAGAAGCCAGACGTGATAGTGCAAGCATATAGTCACAGAACTTCATAATGCTCATGGTTCTGGGATATAAGGACCACAAGTTGGAGGCCTGCCTTAGATACATATTAGTATCATGCTTCTCAAAAGCAAAATGGAATAACAATTAACCAATGATAGACGTTATTGGCTCCTCTCTTTTCAGTAGACACCCCCCTTTTTTTTTTCATGAAATTCCAAGAAACAGGAATATGCTAGTTTGTTTACAAGGTAGAAGCAGTTCTTTACTGTGTTATGGATGCAATTTTGTTTCCTAAAATTCAGATTTGAGGTCTTTGCTGTAAGTGTAACACTTTGGAGACAACATCTTTAAAGAGAGGAATAAAGTTAAACAAAATCATGGGGGATATGTTATCTATAGGGAGAAGATAGGAGCTTTATTAATGCCACTGTCTGTGGTAAAGCCTTGGCCATGTACCACTCAGACTGAGGCTGATGACAAGCCTAAGAGAGAAGTTACCAGAAGCAACAGGACTACCAACACCTTTATCTTGAGACTTCAATGTATAGATCTCTGGAAAAACTTATCACACTACCTTTTAAATACATATCTTTATAAACATAGATTCGTGATATTCATGCTCTCATTAGAGAAACTTTATTTTGCACTTGAAGGCAGTTAATGCAGAAGCTCACAAATGGCCAAAATAGAGAGAAATAAGTTTCTTTGAATTGCTTGACCATAATTAAAGCATCAGTACCACTCATGTACCTACTCAAATAATAGCTAACTTAAATATTCTACTGTTACTTGCGATCACAACTTCCAATCCATCATTGTAATATGTAAGTCACTAAAATAAATGAATAAAAAGAATAACACATAAGTATCTCAACTTGTGTTTGTTAGACTTTGAGTAAGCTCCATCTTAGCTAGTGTACATAAACTCCTAGCTGTGTCCATGTCATGCTTTGAGGTTTGTGGTTACAGAGAGGATGAGCATATATGCACACATGAATACATGACACTTTTTACAGTATCATCACAGATGGAAAGTCCATTACGGACAAATATTTGTATGAAAAGTGTTAATAAAAGGATGTTTAGAATCACTGACAATCTAAACATATAAGCAATACTGTCATAATTTAGAGACTAGGAGAAAGAATATATATATATAATTATTTTACAGAACATTCAGAAAGCACTTCCCGTAGTTATTCTCATTTCGTTTTAGTTTTGCAGAGGCTAGAGCTTCGCCCTTCCTCCTCTTCTTCTTTCTCCTCCTTCTTAGTCTCCATTATTCCCACAGTGCTCATCAGAAGGCTGTGATTAACAGTCTTCCAGATGGAGCAGTTTTATTCTAGGAGCTGGAGGAAGAACTGCTTCTTAAATGATTTTTGATTTTTATAATTCTGTTCACACTCCACTGCAAATGTTATCATATCAAACAGCATAAAATGTAAATGACCATGTACAATATAAATCTTGGATGTAAAAAATATATTAATCAGCCCTTCTCTTTTCTCTATAGACTGAAATTTGTCAAAATCTTTGCTATCCTTGCTAAATCACAAGAATATCCATGCTTTCATATGTGGAAGATAAAGATCCTCAAAGATTAATAACATCTTTATATGTTACCTTAAAGTATTGAATTTTTAAACACACAGAGGTCCACAAGTCAAATTAATAAAGGTCATATATTATTCCAACATATATCAGAAGTGTCTAACTTTAAGTTTGTATGAGACAAACATAATTACCAAACAAATATTTAATCGTTTTAATAATGATCCAGGAGAAATAGAAGGGGAGGAAAAAGAGGAGTATGTGTGATCAAAATAAAATGTGTACATGTTAAACAGAAATTTGCTTAATTTAGAAAATGGGTATCAGTTATTCAATATACAGCTTGTTCTATTTAAGACTTTGTGATACTTTCCACAAGCATTTATTTCATCTCTGGACTTTATTGAAATCACATCTTCTTATAGTTTCTTGGCTAAGGTCAAGCATATAGCTAGCATATATTGTACTACAAAGTGAGGAAATAAAAATTTACAAATTTATTTTAGTAATTTACTCAGTATTGTGAACAAGGTGACTCTCTAGTGTATCAAAGATTTTAATCATACATTCTCATTTTCAATGCATGGGTGAGTTTGGCAAAGCAGTGTGGTGGACAGGATGGCTGCTTGCATTAGGATATAATAAGAAGAATGTATGTGATTTATAATTCACGTCTCTGGAACAACACAAACTGCCCTTTATTAGGAGTGAGAACATATATTATGAAAGACTGATAATGTAATGGAATTCCAGATCTTCTTTTGAGATTTTCTTACCACTATAGAATGTCATTATTGCCACTGGTCTTGGCATACCATTAATCTTAAGCACAATCAGAAGCCCCAAGTTGTTAGGAGTGTGGACAAATCCTGGTGAATTCCCAGACCCCCCCACCCCTAAAAAGACTACAGCCTTAGACCAAACCAAAAAAAAAAAAAAAAAAAAAAAAAAAAAGAACATGTAAACTAGACAGAAACACAAACCTCTATCCTGTCATTTTCAAACCCCTCACCCTTATAGATCCCTCCCTTTTTCTTATTTTTCTCTGGGTTCTGTAGGACAATTTTACTCTATAACCCTAGACTAGCCTCAAAAAACAAACAAACAAACAAACAAAAAACCAGCATACATCCTCACTCAGCATTCTTAGTATACAGATTTAAGTTGTGAGCCTCAATGCCTATTTTCTATGCCACATTGTAAGGGCTCTGTCTTAAGAGTAAAAACGTCCTTTCTTTATTAATTACTGTTTACTGATGAGTCATGCCTCTTTGCGTTGTTCCTATTAAGATAGATCATATCTCTAGCTCATTGTCTCCTAAAAATAACAACAACAATAATAATTTCAAGAATATGCCCTCATCTCAAAACTTCAAATCAGTTAATTTCTAAAATGCAAATAACATTTCTAAATTTTTAAAAATGAGGCATTTATAGAGATACAACAGAACAGACACTCTAATTCATTCAGGCTCTGCATTGAAATCTTGGTGCTCCTGCCTTCAGTAGAAAATTGTGAAGTGATTTACTTTATGAAGTTTCTAGTTTATCAACTTTAAAAGAGAGAAAATAATGTATTTATGAAGATGTGATAAAGGTCATGTATTTAAAGTGACCTCTAGGATAAGGATGTCACAAGAAGACCAACAGAATCAACTAACCTGGACCCTTGGGAGCTCCCAGTGTCTGAGCCACCAACCAAAGAGTATACATGGGCTGAACCTAGGCCCCCTGGATATATGTATCAAATGTGCAGCTGGGTCTTCATATGGATCTTCCAATAAGGGGAGCTGGGGTGGGGGGGTGGTCACCCTGACTTTCTTGCTTGCCTGTGGAACCTTTCCCCTAACTGGGCTGCCTTGTCTGGCCTCATTTAGAGAGGATGTGCCTAGTTCAGCAGTGACTTGAGGTGCTATGGTGGGTTAGTACCCAAGGAATACACACCTACCCCCTTCTCATTGATGATGGGGAGGGGAGTGAAAGAGTATGAGGGGGAACTGAGACTGCAATGGAGATATAAAGTGAATTAACAGTGTAGCAGTCATGTTTACAAAAGAGACAGGATATTCAGGGGCTTTCTGAATACTGCACATCAAGGGCCCCCAGAAGTTCTCAGCTTGAGGATTTTCATTACCAAGAATAAAATGATGTACTGAAGTTTGCCTTGCTAAATAGTCAATACATGAATTCATTCCTTCATTGTTAAAATTTATTTAAACTTGTCCTCCAGTTTTAGCCAAAGTGACTTTTTTATATGCATCCCCCCTTTCTCTTTGTGTTTTTCTTGTTCATGCCATCTGTCCTTTCTGTTTCTTGGCTGATAGTAGAACTCCCTAAGGCAATTCAGTAAGCATCATGAAGGAACTCCCCAGTCATCTATGCACCGGACCAGTCAGAGCAACACCAAAATTACCAAACACGGTTAACATGAATGAACTGGCTCATCTCCAGGACTCATGGTACAGCCTCAGGAAGTGAATGTGCAGAGCTTTGGAATATTCAAAAGGAGCAGAACTGATGAACACATAAGACCCAGGCGTCACCCACAAAGTCAACAGTGGCCACTGCATGGTAGGTAAAATATTAGTTACAATCAGCAGGTTGTTCTCTTGAGCTCCTGTTCCAGCTACACATAGCTTTGCTCAGAAAGGCTTTGGAGAAGTGAAATCAGTAACCATGCCAATGCAGCCATGTTCTACAGCCCAGAGCATAGGAAAGCAGTCTGTCACTAAAAAGACTTCAGCCAAGAAGCCAAATTCTTTTCGAGGCAAATCAGACAGACAGTTCTCTAACCGTCTGTCTCCAAACAGATTGACAGATTGAGCTGTGAAGTCAGCCACTGAGGACTCAATCAGAGCCACCCACTCTGGGCAGCTGCAGGCTCAGCTGCCCCTAAAGTCTCTAGTCAGGCAGGCTACAAACACAGCAACCCATTACTGAAGACTGCCCTTGAGGGCTGCATCAGGGTTTTGCCAAAACCCAAGTCAAGTTCCAAGAAACAGTCAAAGGAGGCCCTATGGGGTTTCTGAAACTACTGTTTATGAGAGGCATGGTAATCTGGTTACCATCTCAGAATCAGAGATTCAAAGAACAAGAGGAAATAATTTGGGGGGGGGGAGTAACACCAGGCCAGGGATAATACAAAGGAGGAGGATTTGAAGTCCCCATGCAAATTGCATGCCTCTAGGTACCAATTTGCCTAGCAGCAGAATTTAGGCTTCCTAAAGTTAAATTATGCATACAACAGCCTCATTACCCACAGTGGTATTTTCATATAAAGATCTGAAGACAAAATATAAGCTTGCCTCTTGGAGCCTTTAGAAAAAGCCATAGACTAATCCGCATATGGAGCAACTCTGGTTCCACCTGCTGCTGCCTGTACAGATGGGGAAGATGTGACCAGGGGGACTCCCTGCAGCAGCCTGCCCCACAGGCTGAGCTCTGTACATCACCCACCCAGATAGCTCTTTCAGATGCTGCAATTTTGCAAAACATTCTAAACACATCATTCGCAAAGTTGCAATGCACACTGCTGGGATGAAGAGATGATTCCTATTACTGTATGTCATGGGTTGTTGGTCTCATGTTATTTCAGTCTTTCTGGTATTAGGCAAAAATAAACATGTTATAGAGGTCTAGATTTTCTTTCTGCCTTCCTTTCCTTAGGAGACACTTCCCCAAGTGGAGTACTACAGTTGTAGGATATATTTTTCACTCAGTAAATACTTACTGAGCTGTCATTCAAACTGAAAGCACAACTTGAAAGACAAAGGAGATTTTGCCACAGCTTTCAAGATGTTCACTTTTTATTGGAGTAGTAGCCTGGTTGGTTCTCATACATTGAAATGTGTCCTATGGAATTCATTGCAGAGACTTAATGTGCCAAGGTGGGATGGATATGGGGTGGGGTACCCTCACTGAGAAGAGGAGGTGCCAAGTAGAGGGCTTCATCCTACTGTCTAGAACTTACAAAACTTGAGCTGTAAGGCATTTTTGAATCTAGGCATTCTTTTCTTTTCTTTTTCTTCTTTTAAAAAACTTATAGGTATTTTGCACATACATGATAGTATGCCATTTTGTGTCCTTGTGGTATTCCTGTGTATGTAAACCTGTATGTCTCTGTATCTATATTTGTTTCTTATGATTTCTCTCTGATTTTTTTCTGTTTTCCTCCTATTTGCTATTCACTTTTTATTTTTATTATTTTGCATTGTGTTGTGTTGAATTATTTTATGGTTCATTGTGTTGTATTATTCCTTAGATGCCAGTGGGTTTTCTAATAAGAGACAGAAAGGGTATGGATCCAGAAGGGAAAGGAGGTAAGAAGTAACTAGGAGAAGTAGGAGGAGTGGAATCCATAATCTGAATATATAAATATATGTTGCGAAAAACACGCTTTAAATTAAAGAAAAAGAAAAGAAAAAAAGAAAGAGAGAGAAAGGAAGAAGGGAAGGAAGGAAAAAGGAAGGAAGGAAGGAAGGAAGGAAGGAAGGAAGGAAGGAAGGGAGGAAGGGAGGAAGGGAGGAAGGAAAGAAGGAAGGAGGGAGGGAAGGAAGGAGGTGATCTGCAGAATTGTGAATAACTACATGGGAACCTATAAATAGACTGACATCCCATTTGGTTACTTTCTACATTTTTCTTCTAGCACCAAGTATTTCAATAGGAAAAAGGGGTGTTGAAACTCCTGATAGAATGCTTTGAGGGACAAGACAAACGATTTACTTAAGGATTATGCATGCTACTGAAGAGGTAGTTCAGCAGTGCAGTGAAGAGCCCTGGCTGTTCTTGTAGAAGAAAAGGCTTCAATTCCTAGCACCCACACAGTAGCTCACAATTATCTGTAATTCCAATTCTAGGGAATCTTGTGCCATCTTCTGATCTCTGTGGGCAAACATGCAGTATACATACATGTATGAGAGCAAAAGACTCATATATAAAATGAAAAAATAAGCATAAGATTGGTCATTCGATCATTTCAGTCTCCAAAGGGCACTTGTGTTCCCATAGTGACAAAATAAAAAATTGATCTCTACAACAGTATAAATGTTAGGGAAGTATTTGGAATATTCTTTTGACTTATTAAGGGATACTATTTTAAATAATTCCTCTCAAATGTTTTTAGATGACAATGTAATGCATCCTCCTTATGGGAGATGACTTGTAACATCAGATGGACACAGAACCTCTAAAAGTTTGCTCAAAAATAACTTTAGAATTCAATCATCATCCTCACTGGAGGTGATCAATTCTGAATTCCCACTACCATTGCGGTTTAGCTGCTCTCAACACATCCTTAACCCTTCCTACCACACACCAATGAACTTTTGACTTTAACAAAAAGATAAAGGAGATAAAGAGCAGCCTCCATTTTTGTGCCCAATATGTCATCAAACTTTAAAAGTGTCATTTGAGTGTCACACATATAGTGGTTATCTCTATTTTGCATCTTCTGTAGGCTTTAGTATAAGGCCTTCAGAAGAAGAATAAGACCTATTACCTACTAGGCAATGATAAATGTACCTTTGACAATACTGACTGCTACCTGTATTTTGCTTCAGGCCATTCTGGAATATCCAATTGTACCTCAAAGATAAAGATTTAGTCTTCTGTCTCATAACCAGCATGCCACGGAGACCCTTCCAGGCACAGAAAAGGAGTTAAAAAAATCCTAAAGATGTGAGTGTTTCAGTGTATCAGGCATCAGCTTCAACAGATCACACATATTGCTAATAATAAATTTCACAGTTCTAGATTCATTCACTCATTTATTCATTCATTCATTTAAAATAAGTTTTGTGTTATAACCCAACTTACCCATTGGATTTACATTGTTCTTCCCTTTGTCTCCCAATTGCTAGGGCAAAAGGCTGGTATTTCCACGCCTGGCTATAATATTTCTATTTTCATATCTTAAAACTTTGCTTCATGCATGTTTTTAAAGATGTAGCATATATTGAAGTATGGTAATTCCAGTATTCTGGTCAATGCTGGAGAAGCAAAACTCTATGTGTGTAAATATTACTTCTGGTAATTTTAATCTATTCACACATGCACAATGATTATTAAGTTCAAGCTTATAATTTTGTAGAAGAAAAATTGTGTCTGTGAGAGTAATATGTCTGCTGATGTGGTATATTAGTAGAAAATAACATGGAAAAGTACACCTCCTATGAGCTTGGTACTTTATCTCTTTTTGAGGTTGGTGGCAGATTTTTTAAAACAAAATGTGTAAGTCATCTTTCTTACCTTGGCATTAGTTTTCCATTCTAAAAAATGAGAAAGTTGGCATGAGAGATCTCTGGGGTCCCTCCAAATTTAAAACTCTGCCATCTGGCAAGTTTAGACGACTGGGAAGATTCAAGATAATGAATGAAAAGTTTGGAGTATCATCAGAACATGAGCAAATGTAATTACAATTTTAAAATGACAGCAACCCACAACTCTTCCTAAATAACAGCAACTCATGTGGATTGAATTTTTCCTGTCAAGCTAATACAAAGAAATTGACAATGAAATGACTGTTTGTAAAGAATTCACAAGAGGAAGGTTTATCCAGTTTAGTATGTGCTGAGAAACATGTTAGGTAGCTTTTTCCTAACTGTGAAAATTATTTTCCACATTAACTCCTCCTTTACTGATGAAGAGGCACAAAAATAAAGTAGCTAAAGGTTATCAGTAGTTATTTAGCTTCCAGAAGTTTTGCATTCTGAGAAGAAAGAGAATATCAAAAAGTGCATGTGCTGGGGTGTGCATTTGAGAATGAACTTTCTAGGACTTTCTATTTTTAAATAAAATTATGCTTTTATGCAGTATATTTTATACAGTATATTACATTCTTTCTCCTCTTCAACTCCTCGCAGATCCTTCCCACCCAACTTCATGTTCACACTTTCCTTTATCTGTTGCCACTTCCCAAACCTCAATCCCACCAAATAAACCACCAAAGGCAAAGTCAATGGCAAACCCATAAGATAAAATAACAAAACAAAACATATAACTAAACTCACCTTCTCCATCTGACTAACTCTTAACATTATGATAAAGATATATGTAGCTTCTGTAGACCTAGCATCATTGATCTAGAGACAGGGATCCTGACATTCCTCCACCTATTATTGTGGTATGAAGGACACATCCACTTCTGCAAAACCTTCATTTAAAGATGGCTCTCAGAAACTAGAACTTATCATATGGTTAATCCATGGTGGATGGGCATTGAGAAGATAGCATTGAGACTCTGTGTTCAGAAAGCAACGATCACAACCTGTCTATAGGACAGAAATGAACACTCAACCCTTACTTCCATTCATGATGACCTCAAATAAAAAAATAACAAAGCAGAAATGTCAGAGTGGTTGATGTCTATAGTAAGCTTCCCCTTTTCTAGGGAGAGGGAAGAAGAAGTGTGTTGGGATGAGGGGAGGTGAGAGGGAGGGGTTGAGAGGAGAAAAAGAAAGGGAAGCTGTGATGGAGATGGACTGAATAAATAACTTAGTCGATAAAAATGACAAAACAATCTTAATTATAAAATGGTGATTATGTTTGAATGGTGCTTTTCAAAGATTGATCCACTTCTATGGAAATCATTTAATTCAGCATAGTATTTGGCTGTACATGAATTATTGTTTCTCCAGACAAGAAAACTAAAGAAGAGATTTGATGTATACATGTTCTAGTAGCTAAAGGTTTTGTTGAAGTAGATTTGTGTGTGTGTGTGTGTGTGTGTGTGTGTGTGTGTGTGAGAGAGAGAGAGAGAGAGAGAGAGAGAGAGAGAGAGAGAGAGAGAGGCAGACAGAGAAACAGAGAGACAGAGAGAAACAGAGAGACAGAAAGACAAAAAGACAGAAACAGAAAAAACAAAGAGAGAAACAAAGAAAAAGAGACAAAGAAACACAAAGAAAGAGACAAAGATAGGAATACAGAGACAGAGAGAGACAGAGAGAGAGAGAGAGAGAGACGAGTGTATATGTGCATTTAAGCGAATATGGGGGAGGGTGCATCTGTAGAAGTCAGAGTACAACCTTCTGGTATTGGTCTTTACATTTTCTCACTTGCCCCAGGGTGTCTTCACCACCAGGTTGTACAGGGTAGCTGCCCCAGGACTTTTTAAACATGTTCCTGTCTTTGTCTTCCACAGGACCCTGCTTAGTTTACAGATGATTTTCTGATACTCTGGCATTTGGGTGAGTACCATGAATACAAGCTTTGTTATCAGGATGTTATTGGAACAACTGCTTTTAGCCGTTAGCCATTTCCTCAGCTATTATACTTTTTTAATTATTAGTTAAACTTGTAAGTCAAAATTTATTTATTCTTACAAATGTCCATGATCTAAATATAAAATCACAAAAAAAAAAAAACAAAGAAGGGAATCCTTTAATATGGCGCTAGATATGAGTTTCCTATTTTCAGATTCATTAGTGACTGAACATGAACCATTGCCATAAGAACTATATGAAACTCAAAGATACTATTTTCCAAACAGCTACTGTAAGCTTTATCAACTGTAGGGATATTTGCTTAACAAATGTTAACTTGATTTTTCCCCAAGTCTATATAAGTGGAGAACAGAAAAAATGTCAATAAATCATTGTACTATGAGCCATAAAAAGAATTACAAATTGTGTTTCAATCTCATTTATTTGAAAAGAAACTATAAATTTTTAAAATGCTGCATTTGGTAGACATGCAGGGAAGATGAGCCAGTTGGCAAAGTTCTTGCCCTATAACCATGAGGACCTGAGCAGTCTGGAGAACACACATAAATAGCCGGGCATGGTGGCATATAAGTGTAATCTCAACACTCCTGTGTTAGACACAGGCATTTGTCTAGGGCTCACAGGCCAGCCAGGTTAGTCTAATCAGTGAGTTGAAACTGATAGACTCTGTTTCAACAAACAACCCTGGGTCAATGGTTCTTGAGCAACCATATGCAATGTTGAAATCTTCCGCCTACATCCCACCCCCACCCCAACATCCCTATATACCCACCCCTGAACACACATAGAGACACTGAAAATGTGGGTACATGGTAAAAATGGAAGGGGAAATCTTCCTGTAACAAGTTTGAATTTTATACCGATTCTATAGATCTCCCAGGTGACCTACGATGCAGCCTTTCAGCATGAAGCAGAAGGAAGATGAGAGAAGTAGCCCTTTTACTTGGGCTGTCTTCTAGTGAGCAACAGAAGCACTTCCTCATGCTCAACTGTCCTCATTAGTGAACTTACAGTGGTGACACGTAGCTGGGGTTTCATGATTCCTGAAATGAATTTCTTCTACCCAGAAAAGTCATCTTCCATCCCAGTGTTTCTGGAAAAGTGGTAAGGAGGAAGACACCCAGATGGAGACTGAACTTTTCATTGCTTTTCAAAGAATAAACACTTGTTTCTAGTTTCATGCTCTGCTTCTGCCTCAAATATACTATATAGCAAAGATATACATCTTATAGTATTTTGCAATGGAAAAATGATTGAAAGAAATTGCTGGCATATTCAACCCAACTGACCTCATAGCACTTTTCTATACAATAGCCTAACGTACCTAATGTTTATGTTTTGGAAAATACAGTATTTTTCTTTTGTACACAGTTGTCTCAATGTTACTCATTTTTGTTGAATTTTGTTTGAAAGAAAGCTCAAATCTTTAGACAACCTTGATAGTTTAAAAAACCTAGTTTTATACTGCAGAGAATTCTTCTATCTCATGGCATAACAGCACACTAACATTTTAAGGGTATTCATTATTTGTAGGATTAAAAACACAAACCCAGGAATGAACAGCTTTCAACCTGAATCACAGTGATGGAAAAATCTATAATTGAACTCTTTGATTTACACAAGAAACACAGGACAGCTACTATGGCCCTAAAGCCTGTTCCAACTTCCACTTGTAAAACAGAAGGTGTGAGAATGAAGGAGATTAAATGATACAGCTGCAATGCCACACTGACACTCAGAGGTCGTTCTTATATGAAAAGATCACTCTGATAGCAGTGAGGATGAATTGCAGAGACAGAATTGAAGTTCCTTTCCTTAGAAACCAGTCAAGGACCTTGGCATTTGCCCAAGAGCTATAGTGTAGAACTGAAAAGAGAGTGACACCAAGAACAAGAATAAGGTGTAACTGATGAAATTACTTGGAGATAGAATGAGTACACATTATTGGTTCAGTAGCTTAAGGGAGATGGGGTTTAGGTAAACAGTGTTATTAAAATAATGATAATAGTGATGATTATAATAACATGGAAACCAAGAATCATTCTAGAACAGCCAAAGTAGAAGGACCAGTTTGGGCTAAAAGTACTGAATCCACATGTCAGAATTTTGAATTCCCCTGTTTAGACCTATACCATCACCTCCTTTTTCTCAATGGCCTTTGTTAGCCATTATATGGAATACAGATGATTACTTAGCTTTTATAATATTTTTTCTTCTGTGTCAAGCACACTAAGAACCATTAGCCAGTCAGTAAAAAGGTTGCTTAAATATTTTTAGCTTGTTTTGTTTTGTTTTGTTTTCTGCTGTTACTTAATAATTTGTGAGAATACCAGCTTCCAGGTAATCAGGAATCTTGGAAATATCCAAAACTTTAATATATCTCAAAAAGCAAAATAAAACAAATTGTACCTGCTTTAAATATGTTTTTGTTAGTTTGCTAAATGGTCATGAGTTAAAAAATTTTTCTAGTTTATGTTTGTACTCCCCGATCTGGGAGGATCTCAGACTTGGTTGAAGAAGCTTCTTGTTCAGTGAGCAGCAGTCAATGCTGAGATGTATAACTATTTAATGTACTGAGAGCAATGGGCTTGAGCACTCAATCCTAAGTCGGACACCTTTGTCAATTCCACTCCCATATGCATCATGGAACATCATAGAAGAGGAAGCACCATGAAAATAAAAGGTGGAGGGTGGGTAAGATGGCTATAAAATGATGTCTTCTGGACATGAAATGGCTATTATATTCATGAACTCACAGAAGCTACAGTTATTGAATTAGACCTACACAAGATTAAACTGGCCCATATTCTAGTACTGGGTGCTAGGAAGGTTCATGAGGCTTGAACCTTAACTGAAGAGATAATAGCAGTCTTCTGAAAGAAGACAAAACGTTGTTTTTGAAACGTGGGTCTTCAGAATTTGATATTAAGTTCCTATCACTGAAAAATACCTGAACGTTTGAATCTTAAAGCATGGAGAAACCAAGTGACTACTGACTGACCTGAAGGCTTCATCCTTCTGGGCTAGCTTTTATAATTTCTGGAGTAATATGCGTGTTACCTGAGGAGAAGAATTGTTAGCAATGTTATCTTCCTGTGAACTCTGCAAGCAACAGTAAAGACTGTCCAGTCAATATATGCCACTGGTGCTATAGTGGCACGAATGTTATGGGAATAACCAATTTCATTTAGACTGCATTTCAGGATGACTCCATGAGATGGATGCTACACCTGGCACCCATATCAGGGCTAATAACTTGTGACTAGATAGATAGGTCAAAGGCCCCTGGGTGGAATGTAATACTTCTATTCTGTGAAGTGGCTATAGCATTAAAATGATATAAAATGAAACTATAAAATGATAGTTTAGTGCTTATAGTTCATTCCCTATCTGAGAAAATTTTTGTTAGAAGTAGATATAAATTAACAGACACCATAGTTTTTTAACGTGCACAAAATAAGAGACTAAGGAGTTAATCAGCCCTAAATGGGACATCTACATGACACACCCTCCCCTCAAGGTTCAGAGACCATCATGAAAGAGGGAGAAGAATGATTGTAAGAGCCAGTGGTGATTAGTGGCTATGAGGAAAGGTACCTTGTATCTCCAACAAAGGAGGACATATATGAAACACCAGTGCTTGTGACAGTATGAATCAGACTTGTGACAGCTCAAGCCAGCACAAACAATAGCCTAAAGTTGGAGACGCAGGCACAAAGTCTCACCCTGAGTTGAGAAGTGTAGGCATTTGACAGCTGCTAGAAGAGGAAGAGTTAGTTTTCTTTAATGTATATAGTTTCTGGTGGTTGACTGTTATCAATGGTAGGCCCTATACCCAAGAATATATAAGCAACACAATAGGGCTGAATACTTTTTTAAGTAAGAGGGGGCGAGGGAGGGAGGGAAGGAGGGTTGGAGGGAGGGTGGGAGGGAGGGAAGGAGGAAGAAAGAGAATTTTAAGGTTGGGGTGAAGCTGGTGGAGCAAAAATTATCAAAATACATTGTAGGAAATTTTCAAAGAATTTTTAAAAATGTGTTCAAAGTCTTCACTACTTTTGCAATAAGATATTTTTTAAAACATATTTTTTTTCATAGGGAAAGTTGGGAAGAAGAGTGGGAAATGGTGGAGTGAGTGCCTCTACACACTCTTTTTGCTTCCTAGAAAGCATAGGTCACAGACAGAAAATGATGAATAGGTAGCAGAAACGGCCCATAGCCTGCAGTTCAGATGCAAGGCAATATTAGAATTACTAGCACTGAACTGCAAGGAGAGGGTACTGCTGGTGACATTGGCAGTTACCAGTAATGCAGAAGACTACATATCCCAAGGATGAGTAACATCATTTCATGTGAGTATACAGATTTCTGTAGCATAAAACAGCTGGGGAAGATAAATCAATAGTGAGTCCTTTCTATACCCAATGGTGAATATCTGTGACAGAAGAAATATGACTACTTAGTATAGATTTAGAACTGGCTTTTTGACATTGTGGTAAAATCAAACAAACAAAACCAGAACACTTAACATCTGTGGCACTCCTTTAACTGAAGGTACTATACAACTAAATCTGCATTCTATTTTCAAGCAAAAGAACTCTGGCACAAGGATTTTCAGAGAGAGACTGAAAACAAGAAAGCCACAGGTGATTCTAAAAAAATGTACAGTTTCCATGAGTGACCTCTACTTGGACTGAAAAAAATCACTATGTATTATGGTATAAGGCTATCATCCTGTCCTTAAATTTATGATGAAGAAAAAGATAATCTCCACAGAATTTTTTTGTTGGAGATTAGGAAATACATAACTTTCATATTGGGAACTACAAACAAAGGTTTGCACACATAGCTGAGAAGAGGTAGCCACAGAGGGGACAATGGACCTAGAAACAAGCAGCTGAGAGAAACTAGCACTCTTTTATGATTGGCAGACTGAAAAACCAAAGTCAGATGTTTTAGTGAGTTGAAAACTTTAGGACATATTTGTTAGATTCCGTTGAAATTGATAATATATAAAACAATTCCCCAAATAACATTCACTTCCATAGAGCACACGCAATATAATGTTTTAAATATATATCTATATGTATATATATATGTATATATATATGTATATATATATGTATATATATACAGTTTCATATACATATATATGTGTGTGTGTATATCTGTACATATGTGTATGTGTATATATGTATATGTGTGTATGTATATATATATACATATATATATATATATATATATATATATATATATACAGAAAAAATTCAAAATGTACAAAAGCAGTTGGGGAGATAAACTATTAAATTCTTGTCTTGCAAGCATCTAGACCTATGCTTAAACCATTGCCCCCACATAAGCAAGCTGGACATCTTAGAGTGCAGTTGTTATTTACAGCACTGGGGATGAGAAGAGTAAGGGCTCTCTGTGGTTTCTGAATAGTCAGTTTACCCTACTCTGTGCACTTTAGTCCAAATGAGAGATCCGATCTCACAAAAATCTGGGCTGACAGATGTTGGCAGGATGCTTCTTTCAGTAAAGTTACTGTTCTACAAGGATATGAAGTTATTTTGATAAAGTCACTTGAAACTCTATGGATATTACTTAAGTGCTTAAAAACTCATAATTCAGTATGTATTTAAAATTTAAAAACTCTGACATATTAGAAAGATATTCTGTTCATAAACAGAATAAAAAGTAAGCCATTTTAAAATGGGGAGAATGGTCTAGATTTCTTTCAAGCCGTTCTTCATGTTCTGATATATGGATTATCATGATTTATTAAAAGGTTCATTTTAGGATTATATCAAAAATACACAAGCTAGTGAGGCCTCATAGGCCTCAATCAAAAGACCAATGCCAGAGTTTTTCCTAGTAGGTATTAAAATTCATTTTAAATCTCCCTTCAGAAACTGATCAATTTCTATGTGAATCAGATCAAAAAGGCTGTGTTCCAAGTAAAGCTGGAAAACACGATAGTTTAAAATAAGTGTATTAGTTGCCTTACAAAACAAGTTTAAGAAAAAGGAGTTTATTTTGCTTCACAGAATAGAATCCATCATGGCAGAAAACACTTAAAGCAGCTGGTAACACTCTGTCTTCAGGCAGCACGCAGATCAATAAGAGCTAAGTAAGCTAAGTAAGGTGGTAAACTGAGTCCCGAACTCAGCTCCAGAGTTAAGATGGGTCATCCATCTCAATTAATCTAATCTAGATAAACACTCACAAGCTTGTCTGGAAAATATCAACCATCACAACTGGAAACTTCAAGACCCTATAGGAACTCAGAGAACCCCTAACCCAACACAGAGCCACTTGGAAAGTAAGAGTGTCCTGTGGACGGGAGGAACACAATAACCACAGCAAAATCTGGGCATCTTGCCCAACAAGATTCAAAATCCATAAAGTCTACCTAATATATACATTTAAATCCAAAATTATTTTTGAAATACTCTAGGGGAAACCACCCATAAAAATTGTCAAATAGCAAGTGAAAAATAGATGACCTAGCTTTAAAAATACTTGATTTAACACAGAAAAACCCTATACGTATATGAGGTATGATGCACTGTTTCCTCTGTTGCATGGATAGACCAATCATCTCTCTAGATGGTTATTATTATTTTTTCTGTGGTGAAAACACCATTGAAGAAAGTAGTATATATTATCAATAGGTAAAATATTCCTGATACAGAAGAAGGCAGCAGTGATCAGAAAGAGTATATAAATTGCAAAATAAGAAAAAAAAAAACCTAAAGACAATTGTGAATTACCTTTACATCTATGAAAAGAGCCGAGAAACTTTAAAAGCTTATTTGTATACATATAAACTACTTACATAAAATCATAGAAAAATTTCACCTTCGTAAAAATGAGAGCTATTGGTTGATTAAATGACCAAAAAGAGGGAAGGGCAAAACTTCAACTCTTAGAGAAACCAGAAGAATTGGATAATTTGTATCCTATTGTTTAAAAAGGAAAAAAAATATCACAGGAAAATAGGCATTTCCATGCAGTTCATTGGAGTTAATCCTTACAAAACAATGTGGCACTAAGTAGCAGAATGTACAACCTAGCTGTAGACACTGGGTGTACATCAAACAGGTCAGTGCCCTGCAGTGCCTACAGTGCCTGTCAGAGCATCTGTTGAAACAGCTTGAACAACCATAAAGGACTGACCAGATCAGAGAAAAAAAGGTAAACCTATGTACACTAGGCTCAAGGACAAAGAGCCTTTCTCAACAGATTTAAATGTATTCTGAACCTTGCCATTATACAACTGACTCCCAGTCAATTTGTCTTCAAGAGGCTCTCTAGGAATAACCAGACACCTAAATGATTTATTATTAACCTCAAGTTAAGAGTTTAAAGTTATTTAATTTGATTATGGTGTGAAACTTTAGAGTTCTTTTTATCTTTAAACTAGGAAATTGAACTAGCTTATATGTCAATCTGTAATTGCTAACAAAACTTCAAATTTTGTATTTTATAATGCAAAGTGTCTGTCAATATTATACACACACACACACATATATATATATGTATATATATATATATACACATATATATATATACACACATATACACACACCCTATGCAATTATTTAACAAAACTGTCTATACCACTAGAAATACCCATTATATTTGTACTATTTAGAATCATAGCTGTCAGTCATATATCAGTCTGTAATCTGAAATATTAGTAGAGCTGAGAAATAGGACATTTAACTGTAATTAGTTTCAATGCTAAGAGCTATGGCCAAATGTGAATGCTATAGATAATCTCTTGGAGTAATATTTTTCTTCTTTATACAAGTCATGTTACTAAAACAAATTTTAGGAAAGCTAGCATTTAAACTACAATATAGATTTTTCTCCTGTGCAGGACAATTTTTAATGCAATGATAATATAGAAGTCTGGATGATGAAAGAGGAATAGGAAATTCAAAACAGAAAAACACAAAAAATCAAAAAGTAAATAATTTTAGCAACAATGACATAAAAATATAATTTCATATTTGCACTCAATACAAAGAAAATAAAGTGAATTTTCATTTTAAAAGACAGTTTATCAATAGAATTATGAAACTGAATAAAGACATAATCTATTTCCCAAAATATACTCCCAAACATAAAATGAAGTGTCTATAAAATGCTAATAATTGTATTAATAAAACAACATAAAATCTAGGAAAAAAACAAAAATAATAACAGCAGCATAAATAGCCCTATTACAGGCACACAAGAGGAGATAAGGGCATAAAATTTAACAATCAGAAACATATGTTCCACTTTTTCAAATACAGGCAAATAGTTACATACATACACAAACCCACATATACACCCTACACATAAAATTATACATATCATTAATAAATAGGTGCTCAATAATAAACATACAAAAGTAGAAGAAAACATGAAAAAATAGTACTACAATATTTATGTCACTGTTGTCAGACTACAGCAGAATTAGTGAGCAAAGATTGTACAGGGATGGATGAATTGAGTACATAATACCGGTGAGGTAACTCAGACCCAAATGAACATGCATGGCATGTACGCACTAATAAGTGAAATATTAGCCAATTAAAAAAGTACAGAATATCCAAGATACAGTCCACAGGACTCAGAAAGGTCAACAAGCTGAAGGGCCCAAGTGAGGATGCCTTAGTCCCACTTGGGAGGGAGAAGAAATCAATCACAAATGAGGAGGGAAGGAGGGACCAGAGAGGGAAAGTGGATGGGGATTATGGGAGAGGGGAACCTGATCTGGAATTAGGTGAGCGAAAAGTACTGAGGCCCTCGGGCCAGCAGAAAGAGTAGAAACAGGAAACCTCAGAAGGAGGTTAGGGCACCCCCCACCCCCAGAATCCACCAGAGACCTGGGAGGTGAGAGACTCTCAAGACTGAAAGTGAGGGACCTTAGACGAAATGCCTGACAATAGGGAGAGTGAAGTTATAGAGCCCACCTCCAACAGGAAGACAAGGCATCAAGTGAGGAAGGGGGTTGCCATACAGCAGTGAAAAACTCTGACCCATAAATGTTTCTATCTGAAAGAACTGCAAGGACGGAAATGGAGAGGAGCCTGAGGAAACTAAGTTTCAACAACAGGCCCAAAGTGGGATCAAGCTCAAGGAGAGGTCCCAAGGCCTGACACTATTACTGAGGCAGTGGAACGCTCAAAAAAAGGGACCTATCCTGACTGCCCTCCAAAAGACTCAACAAGCAGCTGAAAAGAGTCAGATGCAGATATTTGCCCCCAACCAATGAATAGAGGCTGTTGATCCCTGTGGTTGAATTAGGAAAAAGCTGGAAGAAGCTAAGGAAGAGGGTGACTCTGTAGGAGGACCAGAGTCTCAATTACCTGGACCTCTCAGATCTTTCAAGCACTGGACCACCAACCAGGCATCATCCACAAGCTGATACGAGGCCTCCAACACACATACAGTAGAGGACAGCAAGGTCTGGGTTTAGTCAGAGAAGATGCACATAATCCTCAAGAGACTTGAGGCTCCAGGGAGTTTAGAGGTCTGGTGCGGTGGTGGGTGGGGACATCCTCGTGGAGACAGGGGAGCAGGGAGGAGGTATGGGATGGGAAACAGTCAGAGGGTTGACTGAGGGGGAAATAAAATTTGGACTTTAAAATAAAATAAATTAATTAATTTTCAAAAAGAAAATCTGGAAAGTATCTTTGTGAATGAACCTTTGTCTTGTGCGTTGCAGTTTGCACAAAAGCTTCAACACTGCTTGTTTAAATGATATATGACGGATACATATGTGCATACTATTTCTTTTGCAAGTAGACACAGCATATTTTTAAGTACTGAAAAATCCTAAATGTTTGGAAATTAAGGTGATAATGCATAATAACTGAGTCAAAGCTGAAACCAAGATGGAAATTGTAGTGTCAGGATCAGAACAGGAAGTAATCATGTCAGGGACTTATTCCATGACTGTTTTTCAGAAGTGTCAGGTTGACTGACATATCCAAACCTTGATTACAACAGGTGCTACGTGACACTGTTAAATCACAACATCAATATTGAATATTGATGAAATCAATCATATTCAAATTCATTGCTGTGGGAGGTAGTTTTTGCACAATTTACGTCTTCCTTTTAAAAACAGGGAAATATATTTCACAATATTTTAAGTCAGTCTCTATCTGCCTTCTCTCTCCCAGTTCTGATATAAAACAAAAGCATTTAACATCCCACCCATTGGAAATACAAGATTCTCCCGGAGGACAGTGCTCACTGGGTTATATGTCCCTGTAGGCAGGACTGAACTGCCTCATTGGAATTGATTCTAGCTCTAGCTGTAATCCACAAAAACAAACAAACAAACAAACAAACAAACAAGAAAATAGGTATTAAATAATTCACTAACTTCTCAAGAGTCTAGTTATGCCTAGAAACAACTCATCACATCTTTTTTGATAGGAGAAAGAAAATAAAGCATTAATATTGTGACAGGAATCTGAAGACAATATGGAGTTTGTGCTATTCATCTGAAAAATGGAATTCAAAACTGTCTGTAATTTACATAATGTTTTTCTAAACTTTTGATTATAGGCATTTGAAAACATGATTTAACAAGAACAGTACAAACCACTGTATGATTGTTATTTAGCTTCCATAAATAGAATTGATTTGTGTTTCTTTTCATGGTCCAGAACATTCTTATATAGAATTTTAAGGCAAACCAAATGCAGCACAATACTTTCCCTTAAATAGTTCAGAAAGTATCCTGAATTTAGGATATTTCTAGTGCAAAATCTAAAAAGTAGCATAATAAATGTTAATAATAAATGTTACTAGGAATGTATAAATACTTTTTTCTTTTATATACAGGTCATTATGTCATTGCTTATTTGTGTGTATATACACAAATATACTTGTAGACATACACTTGGTATTGATCTGTGACTTTTCTCTAACAATGTATTCTCAAAGTTTTGGCCAAGTAGAGATTGAAACATTTTCACAGATGGCTGTGGTATATGAATGGTTAAGAGATGTCAAAATTTATGCTGTACTTATATCAAATTATGGAATCTTTGGCTTGTCATCTCTCTTTGGATGACTTTGATTAATGCTTTATGTTTTCTGGTCATTTAAGTAGTTAGCAAACATTTTTCACAAAATGATATTTGATGAATATATGGGGTAACACAGCCTAGCAAACCATCACCATGTAAAGACAAAGTGATCACTAATAGTACCTAAAGGGTTAATCTTGTTCCTGTTCTGACAGAACGTTAATCACAAGAAGCAACTGGAGGGCTGATTATGGGGCTCTGGTTTCCTGGGTGTTTTACGATATCCTTTAAAAACTTCCGTGTCACATAGGTAATGATTCTTACTTGGCACTGAGCAAAACTTCTGTGTCAAATACTTCGCTATGATTTGTTATATTTGTGATACGTTGAAAAAACATGTTAACTCTTTTTCACTAAGTCTTTTTATCTGTAAAATGAAGATTACATAAATAACCACTTTAACGGTTTGCTAAATGCATATGAAATGTGTGGAAAAGCACTCTGCATATCAATGATAATTTTGCTTTTTATGGTCTTGGGGACAGTCCCTTTGTCATCAAAGACTCAATCTATTATCATTCTCATTGGCTATACACTAATGGGACCTTTCAAGGTTTTTATTAGAAAAATGGTTCATTGTTGAAAATAGTATCTGCAATGAGGCTCATGTACTCAGGTTTCATAAAATGGAGGTGATTCTCAACAAGCCAGCCATTTCTCTCCATGAACATATAGATCTACCAAGAGACTAGGTGGTAAATTCCGACTTACCTAGAGCAGCCTGCTATGTGACCACATATCCAGTCTTTTGTACACAAAATTGCTCTAGAGAACCCAGTAGTTTCATTAGTATGAGAAAACAAAACCTAGTTAAAGTCAACTCGAGGCTACAGAAAAGACAGTTTTTAATTTAACTTCTATTAGCCAATATTTTCAATTTGCCACCACCAGAAGACAGTGTCATTGCTCTACAACATGGGACACTCCTATGGTATATACACATTGAATGGAAGGAAAAGAAGAAGGGGAATGCTTTAAGGTCATTGTCGAAGGCCTTGGCCAGTAGGGCTAGTCATCATTTTGTACAATATAAAAATGACACACACTCGTGTCCCAAAGTCCATGTTGAGGGCAAATGTGTCAAGACACGAGACCTCCCGTAGTACCTACCTGCTCAGGAGTTTTCATCTCTATCAACATAGTGCCTCTCTCAACTTTGAGAATCATTCCAGATCAAGAAAATTTATGTGTCTTAATGTTTATTTTGTTAGAATTCCTATATTTATCTCCTTATATAAACAGGAAAATATACTACAAGATGTTTTTCTATTTCTATTTTCTTTTTCTATTTCTAATTTCATATGCATAATTCAAATAAGTGAATTGAATGAACTATTTCTTTGTACATCAATAAATTTTAATCAGAAAGAATTTTTTGCCCCAATATGAATATAGATCCTTTGGACACCATTACACAATGTTATCAATAATGTTTACACTCTTTAGTAGCAAAATCCACTCACAAAATAATCTACAAAAATAATTTATTATTTTTTAAATAATTGTATAATTTGTATTGGGCTATATTTTTGATATGTTTGGTCACACATAGCCCATCGGCTGCATGTTACACAGGTCTGATAGGAGTTTTCTTATGAGTAAATTTAGATAGAACTGTGAGATATGTTTTGGGTCACCATGCACTTTCTTTACTAATCAGATAGGCCTAAATCCTCCTACTGTGTAAAAATGATGCTGTCTGCTCCACTGATTGATATACATATTACAAGCTGAGCCACCATTCCTCTAGTTCCTTAATGCTGATGTCCAGGTTCTTCAATCCTTGAATTTCAAAGCCTGCTGAACTTAACTTGCCTTTTTATAATCATTCATATTATCTGCCTTCCTCCATGACAATAACTGTCTACGCTAAGAATATACTGCATCTGGACCACTCTACGGATGTACTGGCTCATCTGCACCTACAAAGCCCTATAATCCAGTCTTCAAATGGCAGCCAGAAAGGCCTTGTCAAAAATAAATTTATGACATCATCTCATCTTGTAGACTGTGCTGTAAACACTGGCAGTTTGTCATTCTCTTTGATATAATGTTCAGGCATGGTGCTCCATTTGCTCAGCACTCCACATCCTGCTCTTTTGTCTTCCTCTCTTATATAAGGCACATATATGTACAGTTGTTAATCTCTCTATGAAGCATAAAATATCCTCACCTGCCATTTTCTGTATCTGTAACTCTGGAATTTCCATCTTCAGACTAATTTTACATATTCTTATCCAATTAGGGGCTAGTGAGATGAACCTCTTTTCTAGCATGCTTGGCGTCACCTCTGTGATCCACAGAAACAATTATTTTTACATATTCTAGTACTGTAGCAATGTGATATTCATCTATAATTTCAAAGTATACTTAAAGTAAGAGCGTTTTCTTTGTTCTTGTTTACATTTGTGTCATCAGAGCTTAGAACTATATCTCACGTGGGAAGTTAAATAAGGTAATAAAATGAAAGAAAAAGCAAATATGAAGCTTTCCACCAACCAGCATTTACTTTGCTGCTAAGAACAGTTTCAATGACAGACACTTGAGAATGAGATTTATCTGTTTAATGCCATAGACCAAATCTTTCTGGACAAGGTCACTATGTATGATGGTAAATATGGATGTTTGTGTACAAAGGTTTGAAAAGGACTATTTAAACATTGTATTTTTTCTATAGTACATGTTAAGCCTATAGAATAAAATTGGTAATGAATTTCTTAAAAGGTATTTTAAAGAATCATATTGACAACCTGGGTATGTGATACCAATGGCTCAATGTCCAGAAAATGAAAGAGAAAATTTTTGTTATTTTCTAAGAGTTTGTTACTGAAATTTGCATTACAGATCCTTTCAACTTTACACAGATTGTCTCCTTTCTTAAAAATTAACCATGAATAACAACAGCAGACTTTGCCAATCTCAAAATTAGAGATTTTGAAACAAAGCTGATTGTTCATTTTAGTACAGTACACCTGTCATTCTTGACTAAAGCCTATATTGGGTTACCATTCAGTCCTATGATAGCAGAATTGTCATCTTTTAATATTTCATGGAGATCTATCAGAATTTCAAATGAAACTAGTCAGATTTATTTTTGTTGTAAGAATTCAACAATTGACTGCCAAAACTGCGTAAGTTTAACTTTTCTTAGTATGAAGGAATTAGTCATGCTCTCAGTGAAACAAAATAGATAAGGTCTTATGTATTTAAAGAGTTTCACATTTAATATTAGTCATAGTCAAGTTGATCTTAATGCTGTTTTTGTTTTCTTCTTGTTTTGGGAATATGAATATTATGAATCCAATGTTTTAATTTTATCATTAAAATTTTACTTCCGAGTTTCTTGCCTTATTTAGTAATATTTATATTTCTTTTTCTGTTCCTTTTAATAATTCATGGGTATGAACTCATTATGTACACATATGGATGAAATTCAAAGTAGAAAGCCAGATGGTAAGAAACAGAACCAGGACCCATAGTGAGTTTTCTAAGGTTGCCGACCTAAACATTTACGATGTTCAAGTGTAGGGAGCATCAGAATTTGTAAGATGTGAAACAAAATATTCCAGAAGCAAAAAATAAAGAAAGATAAACAGCAAAAAAATTACAGAAGAGCAAAATGGAAGATGTCAGTTTCAGATTAAGAAACAAATACTAAATGATGAAGACGAAAACTGAATCCTAAGAGCCATAGCATATATTTGCATAAGTATTATAAATGTTCAAAGTCCTTAGTGATCAGGAAAATGCAAATGAAAATGACCTGAGATTCCACTTTACATCAATGAAAATGGCTAAGATCAAAAACTCAAATTACAGACCATGTTGGAGAGGACGTGGAGAAAGAGAAACACTTCTCCATTCCGGATTGCAAACTGGTACAACCACGCTGAAAATCAATCTGGAGGTTCCTCAAAAGACTGAGAATAGATCTACCTGAAGACCCAGCTATACCACTCTTGGGCATGTACCCAAAAGATGGCCCACCATACCACAAAGTCACGTGTTCCACTGTGTTCATAGTGGCCTTCTTTGTAATAACCAGAAGTTGGAAACAACTCAGATGTCCCATAACAAAAGAATGGATACAGAAAATGTGGTTCATTTACATAGCTATTAAGAATGAGGACATCATGAGTTTTGCAAGCAAATGGATAGAACTAGAAAATATTATCCTGAGTGAAGTAACTCAGACCTGAAAGGATATGCATGGTATGTACTCATTAATGAGTGGATATTAGCAAAATATACAGAATACCCAGCATGCAATCCACAGAACTCAAGAAAGTTAACAAGCTGAAGGGCCCAAGTGAGGATGCCTCAATCCACTTGGAAGGGTGAAGAAAGCAATCACAGGGGTTTGGGTTTAGAGGGAGGGAAGGACCAGGTTGGGAGAGGAGGCATGGAAAGGGGAACATGATTAGGTATTGGAGGGAGAAACAGAAGTGAAACCCTGAGATACAGCAGAAAGAACAGAAACAGACAACCTCAGGAGGTAGGAGGTGGGGGAGGGCCTCATGTACAGGAAACCAGGGGGGGGGGTGAGAGTCACTCAGGACTCAAAGGAAGGGACCTTAGATGAAATGCCCAGCAATGGGAAGAGGGAACTTGTAGAGCCCATCTCCTGTAGAGAGACAAGGCTTCAAGTGGAGAGATGGTGTTGCCATACCACGATCAAAAACTCTGACCCAGAATTGTTCTTGTTTAAAAGAACTGCAGGGACAAAAATGAAGAAGAGACTTAGGGGAAGGAAATTCAGTGACTGGCCCAAATTGGGATTCAGCTAAAAAGGGAAGCTCGGAGGACTGACACTAAGAATGATGCTCTGATGTGCTTACAGGGAGGAACCTAACATGGCTGCCCTCTGAGAGGCCAAAGGATCAGCTGAAAGAGTCAGATGCAAATACTTATAGCCAGTCTATTGACAGAAGCTGGGGACCCCTGAGGTTAAATTAGGGAAAAGCTGGAAGAAGCTGAGGAGGAGCACAATCCCACAGGAAGACCAGCAGTCTCAACTAACCTGGAGCCCCAAAATCTCTCAAAACCTGAGCAACCAACCAGGCAGCATATATAAGCTGGTCTGAGGCCCCCAGCACATATACAGCAGAGGACTGCCTGATCTGGCCTTAGTGAGAGAAGATGCACCTAATCCTTTAGAGACTTGAGACCCTAGGGAGTGGGGAGGCTTGGTAGGGTGGGAGTGGGGGGTGGAGACATCCTCTTGGAAACAGGGGAAGAAGACTGGCATGAGTCAGAGGGCAGAGCTGGAGAGGGATAATGACTGAACTGAAAAAAAATTAAAGAAAAATAAATAAGCCGGGCGGCGGTGGCACACACCTTTAATCCCAGCACTTGGGAGGCAGAGGCTGGAGGATTTCTGAGTTCGAGGCCAGCCTGGTCTACAGAGTGAGTTCCAGGACAGCCAAGGCTATACAGAGAAACCCTGCCTTGAAAACCCAAAAATAAATAAATAAATAAATAAATAAACAAATAAATAAATAAACAAGAAAAATTATTCAGACACCAAAACGAAAGGTATATGTAGCATACATACACAGAGATATAGAGGTACATATGCTAATAATGGTAACTGGGCACAGAGATCACCAGTGTCATCTTCTTCATCATTGAATGAGCTGGCACAGAGATGCAGCAAAATGGGTCAGCTTAGCACATGCATAACTTACACCAGTCCCCTCAACTAATTCTTGAAAGTTTATTAAGTACATAAAATAGCTTTATAAAATATAATTCAGTTTTTGTTTTGCTCATTAGAAATGGCCCAAGAAATGACAGGCCTGTTGTATTGTATGTATTCCCAAAAATGCTATATACACTAAAAATATCTTGTTGGTTTTACCTAAAAAGATGGAGATTTGTTACTTTGAAAGGGGGTTGATTGTTTGAGTAAAATTCAGTGGGGAGCAAGCTATTCCCAGAAGGGTTTCCATCAGTGGCTAAAATTAAATGAGAATACATGCATATACTGGGTCTTCATGGTCTTTTTTTTTTTTTATACTAATTGCTTGGAACTGTGAGAAAGAAAAGTAACAAAGTACTTCTTAACCATTGATGAGAAGAGTGTATTCTGTTTTAATGTCAAAGACATAGAGTAAATCAAAAAATTCAAACTGATCCATTTATAAGCAAGCCAAGAAGAGAGAAGAAAATTGAAACAGGTTTGTTGTTGATGGTGGAGGTGGTGGTGTTTCAAGTTGGTCAGTTGAGGTTTGGTAAAGTAAGGTTGAAAGCTGTCTAGGAAATATCAGAATTCCGGACCATTTCACATTCTATGTGCTTCCAGGACAAGTATCTGTAATTGTGACATACTAAGAGGCTTTAAAAGTTTCACATCAATATTTATTGATTTGTTTTAATTCAGAGACTTGGGGAAGCATCTGAAGACTCACAAATGTTAACAGATACATGTGAGAAGCAGGATGAGGAGGAGCAGAGAAAAACAAGACACTAAAACTGGGAAAACCATGTCACAATGACCCACACATTGCTAGAGAGTGGTTCTGTTTGAGCTTCAACGTCCGATCATCAGGCCCACAGAGAACCTGATCACATAATGCACAATATGCTGGTGGAATTGTTCAGGGCTCACACTGCAGGAAGACATTTCTTCTAAGATTACCAAATCATGGTTCCATGAACAGAACTTTTTGTTAGCTTAATAGTAACTGAAAGAAGGCATTTAGAGATTTTTCTTTCTAGGCTTGTTTTCCGGGTAAGCTTTGTGGTTCTTGGCCTTCAAGCAATTCATCGTGAACATTGCTGATATCAAACAAGATTTTTCACAAATTGTAGCTCTACTGATGTCACATTTACAGTGTCTGCCAACTGTTCAGACTGCCAGCTGAACAGGGGTCTTTGTGACTTAGCAAAACCAAATTGAATTCAATGCATGAGCAACTGGGCCAGTAGCTGAGAATGCTAATATGTAGCACAAAAGAGTGCTGTTCCCGCATCTCTTTAAAGAAGGGGAGGCCAGGTGGATCCTCACAGTTAGGACAAGAGTTTTAAATACATATTGTGCTCTATCTGAACTTGTTATTTAAAAAGAATTGCAGATAGACATGCAGCTGTAAGAAATACTATGGAATCCCAATAGTAACATTTTATAAAAATGTAGTCCAATATCATTATAAGAATGTTGCAATATACAGAATGTATCCATAACCACTAGCTGCCTTAAACTGCCCTCTTACACATACAGATATTTCCTGCTTTAACTCTTTTAAAGCCAGTGACTAGTTTTTTTTTTTTTTGTCTGCATTTGAGTCTTTCAAGAATGTTACTTAAGTAGTGTAAAATACTAGCAATGTGACATTGGCTTTTAAAATCCAACACACTTACCTGTAAATACATTAATTTTATTGAACATATCATTAATACTTTCCTTTATTGATGAGTGGCATTTCGCAGTACAGATATCTCAGTGTGTGTTTAATTTTTCTCACTTGAAGAACAACCAAATTACTCCCAACTGCTCATTAGTGCTATGAACATTTACTAGAAGTTCCTGTGTGAATACATTGTCATGATTTTCATACAAATGTTTTAAAAAGGTTTAAGGCTCACACAGCGTTTGAGTATCTGTTGGAAGGCTGCATCCTCAGTAGTGCTTCCATTGTGTTGCTATACCAGCAATACTCAGAGATACTGTTTTCTCTCCTCATTACTCTTAGCATTGGACATTGTTCCAGTGTTTTTTTTATTTTTCTTCTTGTAAATTTATCCATTCTGTCAGTGACAGTTAATTATGACTTTCATGAGCAATCCCTTAAGGTTAATAATGTTGGGCATGTTTGAAGGTGACTATGTCCCACATATAAACAACTTTGCTGAAGCATTTCTTAATGCCTTCTTTTTCTCTTTTTCAGTGGATTTGAAATGTTGCAATCTAAGATCTGTTTATATATGCCATATACTAATCTATTAGTAGTTTGCAAAACGTTTCTCCCAATTTTTACCTTATTTGTTTTATACTCTTATTAATAGAGTCTCTCTCAGAAATAAAGTTTCAACTCAGATGGAACCCTGTTGCTCATGTTCATGCTTGCTACATAACATAGCTATGTGATCATTAAGAATACTTTAGTGAATGCCAGTTCCCAAGGATTGCTTGCAGATTTTCCTAAAACCTTCCTTTTCTTTTGCAACCTCAGTTTGATAGTGTTCTGTCCACTGATCTGAATTCTCACTCTTTGTTCAACTGTCTTTACCAGTATAGTTCAAGAGTGAGATTAAATATGAAACAGGGTGATTCCTCCTACTGTTATTTTTAAGACTGTTGTAGCTTTTCTAAGGTCATCTCCAGGTTCATTTTTTTTATTAAGCCTATCCACCAAAGTAATAAGACTTTTGAAGAAATGAGTATTAATTTCAGAATACATGACATACTTCCTCTGTGGTTACGTAAAATATATTATGTGAGAAAATCACATACTTCTGATATTGCAAATCTTTTATTTCTACCATTGGAACTATGCAATTTTTAGATTAGAGAGAATAAATTATTTTTAATTTATCTATTCATTATTTTTTCTTGGAGTACTTAAAAATTCTGAGATAGTTCAAAAGTTCCTGTTCTTTGATATCCTTGTTAATGTATATGTTTGTATGTACACACACATATATCTTACCCTTCTTGCTCATTCCGTGTGTTTGTGTGTGTGTGTGTGTAAGTATGAATGCCATTAAATCCAGGTTTACATAGAACATGCAGTGTGTCCATGGAGGAAGGAAGATCTACTGAAACATGTGGCCTCACATGGGCCAGATTTCCAGATGAAATACTACTCTCCCTCCACATATTAACTCTATCAGTAGCTGTCACTGCTCCCATAAGACATGAAAGAGTCCAAGCCAGACAAAAATCCTAGTCTGAAGGGATCAGGAAGTTCCCCTTCTAGGAACTAAGTGACTGAAGGTAGTTCTTAAGCACTACGTTCAAATCTTTACTCTAGCAAATCTACCCAGATTGATATAGCTCATAAGTATAATTAAAAAGGACATAAATAAATAATATATACTAAACTTGCTAATATTTCAATTGTAATTAAGGTTTGGACAACTACCTAGACACAGAATATTATATTCAAATAAATTTATGTTATTTGATAATTTTAATATTAATTCATACCAAATAGGATACCAAATATATAATATTGAAAGTTCTGGAAAGATGGAATTTTTAAAATATTGACGAATTGAAAATTTTATGATAACAGTTTATGGAAAAATATGAAGCTAAACCTCTAGGTAGTCAAGATGTTAACATAAAGAAAATAACAAAAATTACACAAAGTAGGGCTGGGGAAATGTCTCATTGTGTAAAGTGGCTGCCGCACAAGCTTAAGAACCTAAGCTCAGAGCCCTAGTTTCTAGGTCAAAACAGCAGGGCATCAGGCCAATACATGAAGGTCACTAGCCAGTCACAGTTGAGGCAATGAACTCCAGGTTTGGCAGGAGTCCTTATCTTAAAAAGTATGTTAAAGATCACCACATGCAAGCATGCATACATGCACACACACAACTAAACCAAGCAATGTACTATATAGCTTCAACGTGACTATTATCTATTTATCATAGAAGTAAACGTGTCACATCTACTGGAATTGTCTCAGGAATGCTGAAAACAGAGTTCAGAAGAAACCCATGCACACACAGTGAATGTAAGAGTTGGAAAATGTTAAAATTCCAGGGCTCTGCATTTCATCTGAAGGCAAAGTTCAGCATCGAAGCACTTCCTTAAGCATGCCGCTACTGAAAGGAAGGGTAGCTCTCCTCGGAGGTAGGAAAAGGGAATTACGGTAAACAAGATTACTATCAGAGTGATAATTGAAGGGAATTGGTTTTGAGTGATCATTTTTTCAACATCTGCCATATCCTATTTGAAAATGTCAAAATATAGACTAAATTAGCAAAGCATAAATAGAACCTTCAAGGATAATAGGGCGGCAGGGAACTGAGTTATGGGAGTTGTCCTCGGAATGCTTAAAGTAGATGCCAGTAGGACACTGGTTATTAAAAGCCATTAGTTCTTTCGAATTACTAAATAAACCTCTCATTTTGTAAATGTATGTGCTTTATATCAGCCAGGAAATCATTATTTTGATAACTCTGTTTAAAATGATTATTTTGAAGGAAAATATTTTTCATCCAGTGTTTGCATATTCAAAAAAGATGAAAAACACAAAGGTATATATCCCAAAGAATTTCCTAAGAAAAATTGAAAACCTGGCAGAAATGAATATTTTAATTCATAACACATTCTCATGAATACAGAATTTTATTGCACTTCCCACTAAATTAAATATTTTATCTCATCTCAAGAAAACAAATTTGAATGCAAGGGAGCAAGAGACATGTTATTACAAGGATAAACTCAAATCTATTCTCCCATTAGACTTTTTTCTTTAATGTCTCATGTATAGTAGAAGTTAAATTCTCATTTTTACTCTAAATTGTCTACCCATGGTGCAACGTGGTTTGCTGAATTTTAGGCAGATCATAGTGTAAGTAGTCACTGGCCCTTCCTAATACCTCACTACACTTTACTCCTTTCCTTCTCTCTCTTTGCATGTCATGTTGTGCTTTGAGTTGATAGAGATTAAGGTAGAGTCACAAAGTGAAGTCAAATGCTAGAATGACAAATTGAAATAAAATTAAAGGAAGAGCCTCTGCTCCACCCCCTCAACTTTGGACCAGAGGAAGCTCAGGAGTACAAATCCAGGAAGACTGGGAGAGGTTCAACCTTCTAGAAATACTGTATATAAATCATTGAGCAGAGAAAAAAGAGGCAGTCATGTCAAGTAGCCTTGACAATGGCATTTCTAACATCACCAAATGAGGATTTTTAGCTGAGGAGTTCTGATATACACCAATTAAAGTTGTTTCTGGTGAACCATCTTAGAAGAGTTTCTGTGAAGAGAGACAAGCCTACACACCCAGAGGCACCATTCATCTGAAAGACTAGCAACAATGCAAGTAATAGCAAGCCAGATTTGGCTACAAATTTGAACTAATGCCATTGTCCTTTTAAAGGTTGGATCTCAACGGAATATGAGGTTTGCAAACTATCTTTCATTTACTAATTGACACATACTACTTTGAATAATGCCTGAAACTTAATAGACATTATTCAATGAAAGAAGTCATCCTACAACATGAGGCATCTGCCAGCTTTTAGGATGCCTCTCCCCTCTTCATGATTTCTATTCCATGACCCTCAGAAGACGTGCCTCTAGTTTCCTGCAACCTGGAACAAGCTATATCTTGTCTAGATACATCTCACTGCCCAAAGTCCTTCTCACTAGTAAACAAAAGGCACAACACATTATTTAACCTGTTGTACTCTGTACCTTCAATAGTGAAATAGTACTGATGACAGCTACTCCAAAGAGCTGTGAATGTTACATAAAACCAGAGAAGTGGGTACAACAGGCTTTCAAATTAAAAGCAGAAAAAAGTTAATTCTGGGATAAATAAATCTACATGTGATTTAAAATAGGAGAAATTCATCATTCCAAATGAAAATTCCTGCAATTTAGCCATAATCATAAGTAAATAGAATGCTTATGGATACTTTCATTAAAAAAGCATATCTATGTTTTGCATCCCAAAAATACACTGGAATATTATCACCTTGAATTTTGGGTGGATTGAATTTGGCCAGGTAACCTTTGTTGATAAGGAATAATGACCAGTGAGTGTTTATTCTCTGGCGGCCATTGGTGTAACATAAAAATAAAGTCAATGTCTCATATTACCAGAGGAGACAGGTGCATTTTAGGTTTGTTAGAGTAAGCTAATCCATATCCTATACTAACTCTGCCCTATCCTTCATTACTCCCAGTTTTTCACCTATTTAGTGTTGAACTGAGATTTTGCGAGAGTTCTGTCTACATTTGATTCACTAAAAATAATTTTCCTATATAGAATCATGACAAATGTAAACTAAAGAAATATTTGACATCTCAGATAAATATTGTCTCTCCTCCAAGATCCTGCCCACCTGACACCTGAAGGTCTTCTACCAATCTGACTCTTACTCATTGCTAGGCTTCATCCACCATCATCTTCCCTTTTCTCAGTAGTGAAGTTACCTCCTGAATCCTCTGTTAATCATGGAAATTGCTTTAGCCCTATATTTTTCTATTCCTCACGGATTAGACTATCAGTCACCAAAGTGTAAGATGTCATTAGAATGGGTATCTCAAAGTATTCCTCCATAATGACTTTTCTTCTTATGTGCCACATATGTATCAGAAGATAAAAGCCTTAAATTGTGAGTACACTATTATACCAATAAGTAAACAATTTATACAGATATACAGGCTAAAACGTGGAGGCTTTGTGTAACATTTGTTCTGTCCTATAGAGTTGTGAAAACTTTAATAATAAACATTATGAACACACACATATACATAACCATACGGAAACACACTTACACATATTGGAACCACCTCTTTTACCATCTCTAAACCATCATGAGGTATTAAGGAAAACTGTAATCGCTGCCTTTTCAATATTGTCTTTGAAATTTGTGCCAAACTGAGTTTCTCTGAGTTGTGTCCTGAAATCATTGTGATTGAATACTGGCCATGCATCACATTTTCTTAAAATTTCCCTTTACCACCAAAACTAAAATCTGAACACAGTGGTGGGCTTTGTTCTTTGTGTGTAGAATAACTGCATAACACATAGGGCACAAGACTAGTTTGCAAATTAGTCTCACCTTTTTTTCCTTGTGGGAGGCCTTGTTTACTTCAAAAAGAAAGACATTGTAAAAATTTGGAAAATTGCCCATGAGTTTAGTTTATGGACAGTTTAATTTGAAACAAACAAGAAAACGACCAGGACATATGAATAACACATGGGGTAGTTATTTACATTATTTAGATTTGAATGCAGTCTTTCTGTGTGTACTTTAAGCAGGCATTGACCCATCCTCCTGCCTCAGATACTCGAGTGTTAGAAACCAAGACATACACAAGATGCTTAACTAAAATGTAGAATTTAAGCAGAAATAAAACTGCCTATATTCTTTGTTCTCGTAAGTGAAGAAAGCCAAATTTGCCATGTAATAGCTTAACCTCATGTTGCACATCATGGTAAAGGCATTTTTGTAGTAGTTTTGTGACTTTCAACTTCCCTGAGAGACTGGAGTTTTTGGGAGGTAGCAAGGGTGTCAGATGGGGTCTTAGAACTTGCTATTCAAAACATCATAGAGAAAGAAAACTTTCTAAAGTCTCTTTCAGAACACAGAGAGGCCATCAGTTGACAGACAAGTAAAAGAAAAAAGAAGAATGTTTTCCAGGCTATAGTCTAGGATGCAAAACTGTGAGCCCCTGGGGGATTCTTCACATAAAGTTAAAATATGACTTAAATTTTACTGGGTTTTAAAAACAATGTACTTCCTGTTTGTAGGCTCTGACTAGAAAAGGAATATGCATATATGATAGAAACAAAAATTAAAAAAAAAATACAAAAAAAAACCCTCCTCAAAAGTCAGTAGACACAAGGCTAAGTTTCAGTTGAAACACACAAGATCAAGTTAATCTGTGATTGTAAATATGATGGCAAAGAATACTTAAAAAAAATCTGCAGTGCTGTGTTTTGTGTGTTAAATTTAACTGATGTTTGGGAAACAGACCTGAAGAACGAAGCAGGGAGAAATAAAAAATAAACCAAATAAATCACAGATCATTAATTTTAATAAGTGATAAGAGAAATTCAAATTTGTGTGTAGAAAAGGCAAGCTTTATGAATAAATAGATTAAGTGGAAAATAGATTCATCAGAATGCCCAATCTGGTAAATACTGTTGGATGTTAATACTCAGCAAGCTGTCAGGATTACTCTTACACGAAACAAACACTTCCATTGTCTTCATATAAAAATATAGCTTGGTATAAATTTAAAAGTGTCAGCCATGTTACGTTGTTTCTGGTACCTGTGGTTTGAATTGAAAGCGAGACCAATCCCACTATCATTAGTGGAGCAGGAGCCTGTCTGAGTATCCCACATCCATCACCTGCCGTGTGGTGTGCCTTTTCATCGTTACCTCTGCAGCTCTTTGATATGCAGATATTGGCTCCCATTTCAGGTGTGATCCTTTGTCACTACCATCAAAGAGTATACAATAATTTCTAATTAATTCATGGTTCTGAGTTTGCATTCTGCACTGGAAATATTCACAATAAAAACCAATGTTGAAAACGCCACTCCACCTATGTCCTAATTTTGTGACCCTTAATACAGTTTCTCATGTTGTGGTAACCTCCCCAACCATAAAATTATTTTCACTGCTACTTTATAATTGTGATTTTCCTACTGATATGAATTATAATTTAAATAATTTTTGGAGATAAGTTTGCCAAAGGGGTTTCAACCTTTCACCAGGCTTAGAACCACTGATTTATGTGGATTATGCACATATATAAATTCCTTCATCTCTTTTTATTTGATTTTTTCTTCCTAAGGAAAACTCAAGCATCTAAAAAATCCAATCATTACGTGAATTTCATTCATCTGTTCTCATAGGAACAGTTCCCTGAACAGTTCTATGAACTTTGGCATGCTTTGGGCTGTTAAAAATTCATCGATGAAACAATAGCCTCGAGTCTGCATTTATAGTTTTGTGAACAGAGACTCAGAGTATCACGGAGGGGATGCCACATGGTAAATACTATAACACACAACTATAACAGTTGACTTCTAAGACCCAGTCTAGAGCTGGTAACTTCAACATCCACAGATTGGCAAAGTGCACAAGCATCAGTATATTACCATAAAAATGGATATTATCAGATAGGACAGAAAAACGGCTATGTTATATTTTTCCTCCTTTTAGAAGTTTACAACTAGAAACTAAGCTAGCAAATTCGACTTCTTGCCTCTTTATTTCTTACTAGCTATATACAGATTAAAATATTTTTAGAAAAATTATTGAGGGTGCAGATTTTTTTTTAAAAAAAGAGAGTGGGAGATGGGAGTAGGGGGGTAGGTGGGAGCACATCCTCATAGAAGCATGAGGAGGAGGGATGGAATAGGAGGTTCCTGGGTGGTGGGGGGAATGGGATAAAGGGATAAAATCTGAAATGTAAATATAATACCCAATAAAAATAATTGAGCTTTAATGGCTACTTTGCCATGAAAACTTAACTATACTGCCAACATGCATCATGTGTTAACATGCTCATTAATTTTAAAATGTATTCAGAACTCAACTTGTACAACCATATTTGTGCAAAGAAGTGGGAGAATCCTGTTGTTATCCTAAATGGCATAAAGGAAGAAACCAAATCAAAAGAGGTCAGCCTGGGAAATGAAAAGTTGAAGCCAACAGCTCTGCTTGAAAGAAGCAAACACATCACCTGACCTTCTCCCTTTTAAAGCAACAGTATTCTTTTTTATTTGTGAAAAGCACTTCTCAGAGAGCCTTATGGTGTCTATGCTTAGAGTGGACTGAGAGCACAGGAGAAGTTGTAGCTCTGGAGAGCATGTTCAGTATGAAGAGCTAAGCTGAAGATGGTCTGTTCCCACGCAGAAAATTATACTCGTGAACATTTTAAAAAAAGGTTGAAATTATGTCAGGGAAACATAGGAACTGAAGGCAACATAGCTGTTTGCCTTCAGTATCAGGCATCTACTGTGGTACAACTGGACCCACACTTGAAGAAATGGTGGAATCTTCTGGCCACGCTTTGCAACCACAGGCCCTTGGCTTCTGCCATCAGAATCAGTTTTGTGGAGGTACAGTTGAAAGGCCTTTCATGTACCTGGACATCCTATGAGTCTATTCTATAGATTTCCACCATAGGCCTATAGAATCCACCCTGTTCCCTCATTATAAAAAGGATATAAATATCACTGGCACTATTTTTAATTACTCCTCTCCACAATCTTACAGAAAATACACATACATCTGTGATCTCTTCTTTAAAGATTTATGTCTTTTATGTGTAAACGTGTCGTGTTCGCATTTATATGTAACCCATGTGTACTCAGATTCTGGTGCAGGCAGCCTTCTGAAAACAATCGTAAACCTTCTCCGTTACAGTAGTTTTGATGTCTGTACACTAACATCCCTTCTATGGCCCAAGAAAAGGTGACTTACTTCTAGTAGGTCTACATCACCATAAAAGTGGTTTTCTGAATGTGAATCTACATACAGATCTCACTGACTATCATTAAAAGTAATTTCAAATTAACAAATAACTTCATAGTTGAAGATTCCTTACAAAGTGCAGTCATCTGCCATGGAAGAAATTTATGGCAGGAGAAACACTACAATAGTCTGCTTCATTGGACTAGACTTCTTTTCTGAGTACAGCTATGTGTTTCACTACTCACCCCCTTCTATATAATTGTACTTAGACATAGTAGGTATTTGATGCTAAATTCACACCTTTTCAAACAAAAGTTTTGTTTATTGTAATGTCTGTATTGCTTATTATTAAAAGACTTTATTAAAATACAGAAGAATGCCTAGCAAACAATGTGACTACCATATTCAATGTCAAATCTGCTGTATAATGTTATCACGGATAATGTTACATTTAAACCAAATGCAATGTCAAGGGGAACATAATACTTTGTCTATATATCATGATCATTGATCTAAAAACCTCCATCACTTTTGGCTTCCTGTAATCTACCATCTTGTCACACCAGAAGGAAGTGCTGACCCATCTAGAAAGAGTTTCTCTAAATAGACCTATATCCAAGACTAGCCTGGAATTCAAAACTTTTTGACTATCATTTTCCAAAGTTCTGAGATTACAGGCATGCACCATCCATGTACAATCATCTTATCAAGACACTTTCGGTGTAAGATGGAATTTAATGCTATGGTCAGGACTCTTTCCAGAACTCACTAAAATATTCTAGCACTCTTCCTACAAACTGTACACTGGGGTATGTGTAGTTGTCAAAGCAAATGCCCATGTGGGCACATTAGCCTCATTTCTCCTTCAATTCAACCACCCTGTGCATTCTCATCAACTAGGTCTTAAGGTTGTCCTGAGTTCTTCTGTTTCTTCCTGACCAAGGTATCCTATTAAGAACCCCCAAATTTTTGACTATTGCACATTCTATCACAAAGGAAACACTACATTTTTAAAAACTGTCATCCATTTTAAATTTCTTTATAACATTCAGTAATATGGTCATCTTTCTTAAAACTGCTTTCTAGACCCAAGACTAGACATTTCATGGACATACTATTCCATCCCAGATGGAAACTAGCTTAGGAACAAGCACCATGGAAAGGATTTGTAAAGCAGCATGATGCACCCACATCAGTTCAGAACCAGATCTTTCCATCCAAAAGAACACCAATGTAAACCCAACATTCTCTTCATCTTTTCATAGCTTACTATCTCAGATAATCTTCATGTGCAAGAATTTTACAGTTTAGGAAAAAATAGAATAAGAGAAGATTTAACCAGCTTACAACTATGAGATGCCACTTGTTATTTTTATGTTCTGGGTCTACTCTTCCTCACACCAAGAAGGAGAATCCATCTGTTCTAGGCGGGTGTGCCAGCACAGGATAGATTGTCATTGGAGAGTTGTAAAAGTTTCAACTTCCCTTTAGATAACTGCCCATGCCTCATGCAAAAGTGTAACTAGAGTCCTCTTTGCTAATACAGAAATGGATAATTGCTTTATGGGAGCCTCACTGGGAGCAGAGAAGATGAAGGATGAGTGAGCACAAGAGTTTCATCATTCTCCGAGTTCCAAGGAGGGCATAGATTTTGCAAAGAGAAAGTCATAAGGTATTTCCAGTGCCAAATGTCCAAATTGCCTGCAACCACTGTCTAAATCATAGGCACTGATTGCCAATGTATACAGCTGTCAGTGTGGTCATCTTCCAAAGCATATTTGTGTGTGTGTGTGTGTGTGTGTGTGTGTGTGTGTGTGTGTGTTTGTGAGTGTGAGAGAGAGACAGAGAGAGATCAAGAGACAAAGAAACAGAGAAGGAAAAAAAGTAAAATTTGTTATTTGACAGTGTCTACTGAAAGATACAATGAATAAACCCTTCTTTATCTTCCAAGAAGGAATTTTCCAAAGGCAAAATTGCATCACATTGTCAAAATATTTTGTCCATGGCAGCCCTCAGGAAAAAGTGTCTCCAAGTATAATGAGCCAGAAGAAACCAATTATTTAACTGAGATCTATCTCTTGCTTTACTTAATATCTCTACATAGTTAATATTGATATATACCTCACCATATTAATTATATGCATTTAAAAACTAATGATTCTTTGGCTGGGAAGAAAGCTTGTATAAAATATGTGCTGCAAAGCACATCATAGTTAGCTTGGTTATTACTTTTACATGTCTTTGAAGGAGGAAGATCAACTTATTTGTCTCTATCAAATAATCTATGAGTATATCTCTGGGATCACTTAAAAATGTAGATCTGAGATAAGCAAATTCAGCACACTGTAGCGGAACCATTGCTACTCGGTAGATAAACCTGGGGAGTCTAATAAAGGTAGCTAAAACAAGGCAGAAACAAGCCAGTAATGAACATTCCTCCATGATCTCTGCTTCAGTTTCTGTTCCTCCTTTGAGTTCTAGCCTTAGTTTCCTCTGTGATGGATGGACTCTAAACCGGAAGAAGAAATAGACCTCATTCTTCCAAAGTGTTATGATTATGGTGTTTATCACAGCAGCAGACAATAAATTAAGATGTCATGCAGACAAAGTGACATGAATCTGAATCCCTAGAACCCACAGAAAGCCAGATGAACTTTGTATGCATCTTTAATTCAAGTACTATTAAATGTAAGATGGGAGGCAGATAAAGGAGGATTTCTGGAAACTTGTGGGCTGGCCAGCCTGGCACAAGCAGCAGAACACAACCAGTAAGACCTAGTCTCTAACAGAGTACAGACACTTGATGTCGATCCATCATGTTGTCCTTTGCCACATAACTGTGCCATGTATATGATTGTACCCTCATATGCAAATATATAAATATATATATATATATACATATATATGTATACATACATATATGTGTATATATATGTATATATATGACTGTACTCTCATATACAAATATATATATATATATATAATGCATATATAGAGTATACACAGATCACACACATGTATGCACATACAGAATATACACATATCATAAATACAAATTATAAAATAAAGTAAGTGGTATTTTAAAAAAAAAAAGAAAATGAAAATTTTCAACTTTTCTCCTTAAATGAGGAAAGAGGAGTTCTGATATGGCCCTATTACCTTTCTACCCTAGTTTTGCTGTCCTTGTCTATCTGGAGACTTCTCTTAAAGTTCAGTTGTTTCAAAGTACTTTTGGCTAAAACAGTAGATTCACTGGGTATCCATTTGTCATAGATTGAGAACTCTTTGAACAAAAGTCTATCATTTACTTCAAAAACATTGAGGACAGGAGGGATTGTACTGTCTCCCAGAGTAAAAAATTTTAATTGATCTAATTATCATATGAAATGTGTTGTCAAAGTTAATGGATAATTCAACACTGCACAACCACATGACATTTTCTGATGGGGACAGATCCAGGTATTATGGGGCATCAGACAAGGGGCGCTGTAAGAAATCAGTTTTCATAAGCTTTTCCTCCATATTCACTATCTGGAAAAATATGAATTAGGGAAAATTATTTATCTATCCCAAACTACATTAATGAAAAACAGCCAAACTTAAAAAAAAAATAATAACTTTATCTAGAAACCAACTCAACCAATTGAAATAAGTTGACAAGTATAAAAGGTTTCATTGGGTTTAATCTCCATGAAGTGTTTATTGCTGTTGTGTAAAGCAAAAACATTATTTAGATAAATGCCTTTAATATCTCTGTGGATTTTGGTAAACAGAATCTGATGGCTTTATCTTCTCTTTCTAGGTATATATTTTTTAAAGATTGCAAACAAACTAGCTTGTTGGCTTTTTTCAGATGTGCTGACTGAAGAAATCTGTGAAGAGCTAGAATATCAGAACGATAGTCTGCTTCCGAAGCCAGGGAGTTTCTGCCTTAGTACATTTTGAGTCAAGTGACCAGCATATGCATTGCACCTGTGAGGTTTTACTTGCTAATGACAACCACAGGAAAAACTCAACTCATTTGAAATAACTATTTATGAGGATTTCTCTAGTGGGCATTGTGTTAAGTTCTGTCAGGTCAGCAGATAAGAAGCTTAGAATAGTTCCTATCCACATATACCTGAGCAGCTCAGCTCCTATCCTCATATAGCTGGCCAGGTCATAAGGAAGACAAGCCTTTTAATAACTGACCATAATAAAGTACATGGTGCATTCTGGTAGGCTAGGCACAAGGAAAATACAGAAACAGACACTTGGGGGATTAATAAGGTATCCTAAGGATGCTACTAGGAGGAAAAAAGGGAAATTAAGAAGTTGTAAAGGCAAAGAATAAAGAGGATAGATTTGAGTATGGATGATTAGGGTGTGTGTGTGTGTGTGTGTGTGTGTGTGTGTGTGTGTGTAATTTAGAAATTAGAAATCTCAGTCAAATTTCAAGTCTACCTGGGGACACAGAGCACTGGATATAGTTCAGGAAGTCAGTGGTCAGGTGCAACAGGTAAACTCAGTACTTAGGTCTTCCAGTCACCCAAGAACCCAGTTATTACAGCAGACAGCTCAACATTAGTTCTCAAATCATTCTGTTAGCCAACCCAGCATAAAATTGCTCACCAACTCAGCTTGTGCCAATTATGTTTGTGTATCAAAAAAAAAAAAAAGCTATTTGCACTTAGTAACAGAAAAGGACAAAAGGGCATGAGAATACCAGGTACCAAGGAGGATCGCAAATAACTCTTCTCCATTTCAGCCCCTGCATGCCCTCACTACAGTAAAAGCAGGCGTCTCCTCAGCAAGAAGTATATGGCTTTTTTTGAGAGAAAATAATTCAGTGGGTGGTTTGATGGTATCACGTTGACCATTCTAGATCTCACTGAATTCTCGCTAGTCTATGGAGGTAGAAATTGGGGGTGAAAGGAAAACTATATGTTCTAAAGAAACAGAACGGCTCCACATATTTTCCCACTACAAGTCCATGATTTCATAGAGTTGTCCTATCAAACCTGAGAAATGAAGGATGGTAAATGTGTGTGTGTGTGTGTGTGTGTGTGTGTGTGTGTGTGTGTGTGTTTGTCCCAATATTTTCAAATGGTCATTGTAAATGGGATAGAAATAGTCTTGATGCAAATCTCATTTTCCAATATGAACCTGTTTATGTATATGGCGAATGTGGTTCTATAGGCTCTGTGCTGTGACGTCCATCCCATTCCTTTGGCTCCAAGGGCATGAGTGATATTTGAAGGATACTAAGACATGAAGTATTATGGAAAGAAATAAAATGCCATGGCAGCAATGCATTCTCTAATTAGCTCTTCAGAAGACTGAAGCAAGAGGGCAAGTCCATTTCTCTACTACTATTGCTTCCCTCGAAAGAATAAAATGCCACTCCAGGAATTCTGGGAAAGAAGAAATGTTCTTAGTGCTCACACTAGTTGAGGTTCATTTTAAGCACAAAACCCAGAAATTAAAAGATTAAACATGGAGAATGCTAAGAAAGAATAAACTCACCCTAGGTCCTACTAACAGTTGTATCATGGTACAAAGAGATGAGAGTGAACTAGCTGGATGTCATGTCTTTTAGCAGGATGTTGAGTCCAGACTTATCAGGGACTGAAAGAGGAACATGGCGTGAATGAAGACAGGAAGGAAAATACAGTGATTTTTTAAATGGTATCTTCAAGTTTATGATATATTCAAGGAGGAACAATTTGATTATTACTGCTTGCTCTCACTGTAAAGACATTTTAATGAACATTTGTGAATAATACATGTCTACATGCCTGGATTATATGTAAGTAAAGCAAACATGACTCATAGAACATGAGTAAGTATCACAGATTTTAAAGAGGTCCTCTACTTTGGGTATGTCTTCAAAGAAACATAAATAGCAGTTTATTTCTAAAATAATGCTTTTCTATTTAATATTCTTTAATTTTTAATTCACAAATGCATGTATTATTGACTTGAAATATCACTTTTTGGCACAAAGTCTAGAAAAATATAAATGTAAATATTGTCACGAGAATAACTATTAATTACTCACTTGAAAGAAAAGGCTGAACATGAAGGAAAGTTTAAAATACCCACCATGTGAAATTTAAGTAATGTGGATGATGTGGTAGTGTTATTTTCAATAAGGTGAAAATGGAGTACTAAAACCACCAAAAATAATTTAGTCATTCAAAAATATATAACAAATTTTAGAAAATAAAATGGTAAAAATTTAGCCTGATTTCAAATAAGAAGTATACTACCAGAACTAGTGTGCTACAAGAACTGGAAAATCATGCACTATGTAAATATAAAACTCATTTAAAACCTTTATGATGTACTAACAAATTCTACCCTATGTACTAAGTATTGCAGACATAACGATGAGAAATACATCATTTCTAGCTTCAATAATCTTCAAAATAATAACTAATTGTCCACAATATCAATGTATTATGTCTCTAGTGAGTGAGTTCTGTTATTACCAATGCAGTTAAAATAAAGATATGACAGTTAACATCCATTTATAGGTTACCTTTTCTCAATAAAGTTCAAATATTGATTTCTGCTGCTTGTTATAACTCTCTATCACAGTTTTGTGACGATGAAAAAATGAATCAGGTTTTACAACGTTTTTTGGACTCCTTTACATCTTAGGAAAGAGTATTAGTTATAAACAATTATATGTGGTAAGCAATTAAAACATAAAGATACATTTCTTTCCATACTTAGAATCATATTTGTGAAGTAGATTTCTAACAAAAAATGAATTACATTTCAGACTTAGTTTAGTGAAAATTTCCAGCGATCCTTACATGAAATGAAAACTTGCAACTGTTTCAATGGAATGTGGCATACTTGAACAAGGTTTTGTCTTGTAATCACTATTTGCACAAATAATTTGAATTAACAGTTGCACACACACAATTTAACCTTATTACAATTTATGCCTATTGTCTTTAAATAATACTGAGTCTGAATTCTGAATCAATGGGATGACTTGGAGTCATTAAACAAATAGTTCACAAACTTCTTTAAAATACAAACCTGCGTATAGCCTGCTTAATATATTTAGATCTTGGGTAAAACATCATAATGCCTCTATTCAGATTGCCAAATATTTTTATGTAAAAGCCTGAACAATACCACATTCAGCATGATTATTTTCTTTGCCAGGACATAAGTGATTCACAGCGGTGCCAGAAGGATGACTGGTATAGAATTTACTTTGTTACTCACTCCACAGTTAAAGCACAATGATACTTAAACTTTATAAATAACGTCCTGAAAGCAGTCTTGGTTATTATATGGTGAACTTATTCCAATTATTTCCTTTAAGATTTCTGAAATATAATTTTTATAGTCAATATGCAGAAGGGCTGATGAGTAAGTGCAATGACAAGATTCAGCATATATAATTATAAACAATTTAATCTCTAGCTATAAAGCTCCCAAATTCTAGAGGCCAGGACTGTTCCTGTTACACTGTGTTAAAAGTTACTCAAATCCAACTCTGAGTATTTTTCACTCGTCTTTTTCTCCAATTGAAGCTTGGCTTTCATTAAGAAACACTTTATAGATGATGTCAATCCCCAGTCATAGAAAATTCAAATTCCAACATCCCTGAAACATAATAAAGAACACACTGTGAAAGTCTTTCTGCTGGAACTTTAGCTTATGAGATTACCATTCAAAAAAACTTTAAAAGTTTCAATCTATACGTATATATTTGTGCAGTTGTCAGACCTCATTGGCCAAGTTTCTTCTTGCAGTTGAAGGTGATTAACAGAGAACCTAACAGCTGGTCACAATACAGAGAAGAAATGCCAAGGAATTGCTCAACTACACATGGAACATCGACATCACTAACAGCAAGGCTGAAGGACAATTGTGGAATAGGGAGCAGAAAGACTGTGGGACCCAGAGGTTTGGGAGAACTGGAGAAAACAGTGTCTTCTGCACACGATCTTCTGGTTTCATGAATTAGGAGCAGCTGTCGTTATCTGCACAAGACTTGCACAAGACCAAGCCAGTCAATATTCAAGCATACAGTGGGAGTGGCTCCTGAGGCTATACCTCTAATTCAGGAACCATCGGTAGTAGATGGCTCTTTAGAGAGGGAGAGTCAGTTTTCTTAAAGGTGTGGCCTCTAGTAAATAGACCATGCTCCAAAGGATGACACCACATCCACGAGTTATTTGGGAGGAATTACGTGTACCCCTCGGTCACCATTAAAAAGTAGCAAAGATGGTTCTAAAGACAGTGTACTCACATAATAAAATGAAAACTTTTATTTTTAAAGTAGTAAAGATGGAAGAGTTGGGAGAAGCATTGAGGGACCAGAAGAGGACAGGGACTAAACAGGAAGACGAACAGAGTCAACTAACCTGGATCCTTGGGGCCTCCCAGAGACTGAATTATCAACCACAGAGCGAGCACAGGCTGAACCTATGCCCTCTGCACATATGTAGCAGAATATCAACTTGGTCTTCACGCACGTCTCTCAACAACTAGAGCACGGACTGTTCCTGTGGCTGCAGCCTGCCTGCCTGTGGAGCCTATACCCCTTGTCTGGCCTCAGTGGGAGAGGAATGCACCTAGTCCCACAGCGATTTGATGTGCAGAAATCTTTACCCACGATCTCCAAAAGAAAAGTGGAAAGTGGAATGTGGAGAGGACTTTCATTAGGGGGGTGTTGGGAGGAGGGGCTGATATTGGGTTTTAAAGTGAATAAAAATAAATAAATGAATAAATAAATAAATAAATAAATAGTAAAGTAGAGGAGATGAAGTTGGGCAGGAACAGGAAGTAAAGGGAGAACACACTAGGAGTTAGTGGGAAATTTAGGATGTGTGTCAACATGATCACTGTATGAAATGCTCAAAATTAATTAATTAACCATATAAACAAATAACCTTTGAGGATACTTTTTTAAAATTTTATCATTCATAGTGTTCCAGTTAAATATTGTATATTCCATGTTCATGTTGTGTGTGTATGTTGTTCCATTTTGAATTTACTTTGCTGATGCCAACTGAGACCTGGGCTTTGTTCACACTGCCAAGGACTCCGAGTTAAAAGTGCATATTTTAAAATATAAAAAGAAAATTTTACTGCAAGTATCTCAGCATAATTGGATTCAGACCTGTAGTGGATCTTGAAATATTCCTTCTGTTTATTTATCATATTTTGTAGCCATAGTAGAAGCCTACATTTTTAATGAAATAAAATGATAACCAAAGATAAACATAAAATTTATATTCACTTCCCAAGAATACTAAAGCTGGAAGGAACACTGGAAACTTCTCATCATGGCTACAAAGCCTCTGTCATTTCTTTAGGTAAGTCATTCACATAGGTGATATCTGGGAGTGGCTGATAACCCCTTAGAAAAATACTTTTACATCTTAGTTGACACATAATTGCTTATGTGGTGGGATACAGTGAGATGCTGAACATTTGTTACACAGATAATGGAAAAGCTGCAGAACACTGAGAAGGACATGAGTTAGAGAGAATGGTGTATGCCCAGCTGAAATAACTGGGAGGTTTCAAAGAGCACGGACTGCTGGAGAATGAGAAAATACAGTCTTTAATGGAATGAAAGTGTGATACAAGAAAACTAGTTCAGATATGAGCAATGGAGCCTAAACTAAGTAAAGGACAGAAAATCTGGAATTAAGTGGGTTTCTGGACAATCGAATCTCATTCAGTCAAGTGAGACTCCACATGAAAGTTTCATTACAAAACTAATGAAAGGATCCAATAATCTTACGAAATATTTACCAACCACTGAGCTTTGAAATAAATCCATCAATTAATGTGTTAAAATTGTAGTCTTTAATATTTTCATCAATTGCTATGTCAGTTTAATCCTAACTCTTCAATAGTTAGAAAAACTTTGTGTTCAGATATTCAATTAGAAAGTGCTCCTCAAGAAATGGCATGAATGAAATGTCTTTTACAATTTAAATTGGTCTTTTCTTGTCATCTGTATGTCTCATCATATTCATATCCCAGTATTCCTTAATTAAGTACAAATATATCATACTCATTTCATTCAACTGCATCCCTAGAGGAGGCAGCTGAAAGTAAAATTTTAAGATGAAAGGCTTCAATAAGAGCTAACAATGACTCTAAACATGACAACTGATTCTTCCCTTACTACAGGGATTCAGAATTAGAAGACAGTGCTGGCTTTGTTTTAGTTCATGCAGTCTTCTACCCAGCCCTGAACTTGAGCAGAAGCACATTTCTTCTCTTGGGAGAGAACTATTTAAGACTCCCTTCCATCATATTTCACTTCGTTGTTCATTTCTGCACACTCTCTTGCCCACATTTTGTCAATGTTCCTTATTCTGACTCCTGAAGGATTGTTTCATATTCACAGACAACATTATATTTAAGTCAAAATTAAAGTAAGATTTCTAACATTTTTTCTCTTCTTCTACCCCGTCTGAAATTACAGTTATTTTAGGAGTTGAAAAGCCAGGCAATCACAACTAGATGTGGAGGATTGCAGTGAAACTTGTACGTTATTGTTTCATTCTCCTGACTAGACTCTTAGAACTGTGTCAGTGTAAATTCAGCCATGATGTGTATTGGAGCTGAGTGACACTGGGAAGGAAGAACTCAAGAATGTTTCAGAGATTAGTGTTCATACTTATCAGCAAGTCGTTCTCTTTCTGGAGATGAGGAAACAAACTATTCTTTCAAAAGAATAAATGAGTTCTAGTATTCTGTTCTCTACCTAGGGTTTGTGTGATCTGAGTTCCTTCTGGTCTCTCCATACCTTTGACTTAAATGTTCTTTTTCTTACCACTATTCTTTCAAAGCTCACCCCATGCATCTACATGAAAAACAGTATTTGTAAAAGAAACCACAGATTATGTACATCTTAAGAAAATATTCAAAGTGGATTTCATATGTACATAAGTATGTTATAATTTTAAAAAATTTGTTCCAAATATTGTTTGATGCATTTTCTTTCCTTGAATGAAATTTCAAAAGGCCCATTAGAGTGCTGTGGTTTATAATTAATGAAATTGAATCACATCCATTTTAAATTTAAAATACATGTTTTCAAAACCTTGAGGCATATAAAAATAATGTAGCTATTTAAGAAAAATTAAAAATAAATTAGCGAGTTTTTGTGAAGCAAAGGAGAAAGTATGAATAAAACATTCTTGTTCTTTCCCGGCAGTAAATGTGCAGAATTGGCAGTGCTGTCTTCTCTATAGAGAGTCTTCAGAGCTTTGGGTGAATGTTCCAGAAATATAACTGAGAAGTCAAATGCTTCAAGCAATAAAGAGGCATGGGCAGAGACCATGGGATCAGCATAAAAGCACGAGGATTTGGGAAAGCAAAGAGTAATATGCAACTACAGAAATACGTGTAGGTAAAACAAATTCAGTGGAAGGTGTAACACACAGAAATTGGAAGCAATTACCCAAAATGATATGGGACATTAAAGTCAATTGGAAACATTAAAAGCCAATCTCAACTTAAATATTTAGGGGCAAGAGGCAATAAGGAAATTCCAAAGAGGTTCAAATCTTTACCCAGATGATAAATGTGCCGGACTGTGATCTCTTCCCTAGGTACTTGGACCATCTCACAACCATCTGAGGCTGGCAGGCTTAAGGTCATAGGAAACTTTATGAAGGAAAAACAAGGCAACCTGAAGAGAGTAAAAATAACTCATCAAAATGATGATGTAATAAACTCCTTTTCATGAAGAATGCAGACACTGAAGCAGACTCTGGAGCAGAGCAAGAAAGAAAGGCAGGCTACACTGAAAACTTTCAAAAATTGGGTGACAGCATCTTGCTATGACATAGACTGAAAGTCCTCTCAAAGGTTCAAAATTCAGCAACAACACTATGTCCATAATCATTTTTTAATGGTAGATATGTGAGACTAGGAAACAAATCACATTTTCTTATCTACTCTTTTGACATAAAGGGACACCAAGATGTTTCTTATTAGAACGTAGCACTTGATACAGTTAGAAATTTCTACTCTCATGACTCACAGCCATTTCTATAATGCTCCAGTGGCTTTCACTTATAACCAGTGAAATCCAGGCTCCTGACTAGACCCACACTCCCCCTCTATTTTGAACAGGCTAGAGTCTTAGTACAGTTTTTCACAAATCAAAGCTCTTGGTGACTTGGCTATTCTTTTACTCTCGGGCATGTCATTTGTCTGCTTGGAACCCAGCTTTAAGACTAAGTGTTCATAAGGCATCATAAACTATCATGTAAAAATTACTTCAGATATGTCGAAAACTTGCCCCAGAGTTTAACAGTGGTCTCCCACAACCAAGGTTGCTAACTTCTGCTCCATTAGCTCATTTCCTTTATAGAAAATAACATTATCTGGTATGTTCACAGCCTGAATTCTATCGTTTGAATGCATTCTCATAGTGGGCTTCTCATTTTTGTAAACCATTGTTGCTCAAGTTTTAGAATAATCTTAGTTACAAGAAGTACATCTAAATATTTGTTGAATAAAATCTTATTTAATAATGTCTTTAAAGGAATAACGTATCCAAAAATATCTAGATATAAACTATCACAGTAAATAAGAGAAAATATATTTTCATATAAAAATCCAGATTTGTAAAAGTTGTTCCTAAAATTGATATATTAAATTTGATGCAATTAGTAATACTGATATCCCATAGCTTCATCTTCACAAAGAACTTATACTTATTGGTAAAGAAAAAAGAATCTGTAGTATTCTTTACAAATTTCAAGATTTAATTAATTAGTAGCTATAGTGTTATATTATGTTTAGGCAATGACTCATTTCAACATATCATATTATATTATAAATAGCCAAGAGTATGACTTAATACAACTCAAAGAGGAATTTTAATACTCATAAAATATCCACAATTGCTGCCACATACTATATGGAAAAAAAACAACATGTATCAAGTCAAATACTGTAAAGAATTAGATATATACCTTAGTTATGAAGCCTGCTTAGCTTAGGTATGTGTGTATACATACATATACATACACATACACACACACACACACACACACACACACACACACACACACATACACATACACATACACAAACATATATAATATGTATGTATACACACATATGGTAATATAAATTTATATATGATCATACATATATATTATATATGTGTATGTATATGAATTTGTACACATGCATAGATAGATAGATAGATAGATAGATAGATAGATAGATAGATAGATAGATATCTTAAGTTAGTTATAAACCTTGCTTAGGACAACTTCTCAATAATCTCCCATCATATAATTAAAATTTTATGAAACAAATATAGATTTATTATACTGAATCATCCAGCATTACATAGTATGGTCACATTGGGTAGTGGAGCTTCACTCTCCCCACCATGTGGCTGACCTGGAGCCAATGCTCAATGGTACTGACTGGTAACATGAGTAAATAAGTTCCCCAAATGAATAAAGTGGTGACAGAGTTAGGATTTTTACACATAGTGATCTTAGTGCTCTCCATGTTGAAAGACCTGCAAAAACAAATACTCCCAAGTGCCTTGTGTGTTTTCTGGTTCTTGTTGGAGACTTCTTATGCATCAAAATCACTCCACACACACTGCCACCAGACAAATCTGCCATTCTTTAACACAGACATTGCTTTCTCATTCAGTAGTGTAGGGGAGGTAGGTTTTTATTACCATCTCTGATGTCTCTGTAAGACAATATAATTCTCTGAGCTAAAGTGTGGCCCAATTTATTCAAGGAAGAAGGGAACTTTGCTATCATAATCAGGATGAAAATTAAATAGGTAATACAAGATATGGCCATTTACACATAAATTTACAAGATTGTATTGAGCATCCACAGTATAGTCTAAAGTACACGGCAGGGATCTCTTTTTT